>JALIGW010000001.1:239693433-240013433 GCA_023053685.1 Diadophis punctatus similis | reverse complement strand
TTACAGAACAGCAGTGTAACATGGGCTACCCTAGGAACTCCAAGAACTGCCCACATGTTTGTGTTCTGTACCAGATACTCTTCAAGGGTAGCCCCATGTAGAGTGCTTTGTAAGAGTATAAATAGCTCAAGGCAGCGGGCGTACCTAATACTTATTCTTCTTCCTATTTTCCCCACAACAATAACCTGTGTAGTGAGTTAAGCTGAGAAAGAGTGAGTGGCCCAAAGTCACCCAGCTGGCTTTCATAGCATAAGGCAGGGTACAGCTCTCAGTTTCCCGATTTCTGGCATGGTGCCTTAACTACTAGAGGAAACTCTATTAAATCAAATCATTCAAAACCAAAATCAACAAAAACCAAAATTAAAATAAACCCTTGACAGTTAAAAGTTTGGCAAAAGAGACAGGTTTTTACTATCTTTCTAAGTACTGGGAAGAGAGCTAGATAAGTATAGTGGTTAATGCATCAGACTAGAAACTGGGAGATCATGAGTTCTAGTCCTACCTTAGGCACAAAGCCAGCTGGGTGAACTGGGCCAATTACTCCCTCTCAACCTGAGGAAGAATGAGGCAATAACAAACCATTTCTGAAAATCTTGCTAAGAAACTTGTTGCCAATAGTCAAGGGAATACACACACAAAGTGGGCGAGTTGGAACCAGATATACATTCTATAAATTGATAATCATACAGAAAAAGATCTTTTCCAAGCATACCCAATCATCAAACATCTGGCATCTTCACAAGGGCCTCTTCTACTGGTCTGAGTAACCAGACAAACTCATTGCAGGAATCACCCAGATAGTCAGACCATAAACCGTTTATGGCTTTGAAGTTCCACAATTACATCTTAAATTGTTACTAAGAAGCAATTAACAGCCAATATAGGTTTGTTTTTATTATAGCCATCATATGATCCAGCATTCTATAGCCTGGGTATTGAATTTTGCACCAACTGCAATTTCAAGACAAGTTATCATATAAAGCACTCTGAAGTAGTCAGAAGTACTGTAACAAGGCATTGATAAAAGTTGCTAAATTTAACTCAGAAAGGGTGGCAGTTTATTTACTTTTACTACTACAATGGCAAACATGCTCCCTGCCATAGATGCCACTGAAAGTTCAGTGAACATACTCCCAAAAATGAACTTTTGGGGAGAATACAACCCTATCCAGAATAAAGATTTACCATAAATCCCTGCATCCAACTTTCTCCTTATGAAGAGTATCTCCTGTCAGGATATGTAGATTTAATAGCTGTAAGCTGATGAGAAACCTCATAAGCTAGGGCAACCGGAAGCTGATACAATGGGAATGAGGCAGCAGGGTTACTGCCACTTTAAGAAGCTGGGTAAGAAGCTGCCTATATAAGGGAAGCCATTAGAAGGCGTGTCCCTTCTCCTCATGTTCTCTCTCGTTGTGCATTCTCATTGCTCTTCTCTGTGTATCAGTAGCTGTATGATAAGGTATCTACCAGGTATATGTATGTATATACAGTATTTAGTTGTATATAAACCACCGTTAATTATCTAAAGGCTCTGTGTGCTGTGTGCTGTGTTTTGCTCCTGGGTTTATCTCATAATACTAATCACGCTGCCTAAACTCTGACATCTCCATATTGTCTCCAAGCTAATTTCAGTTTGTTCTCCTTTATCCAGCCATTACTGAGGCAAGCATTTTCAAGAATACTGATTGCTGTTTAGAGCCAGAAAGAATGCAGCAGTAGAGCTGGCTTTCCATCACATACTGATGTTATCCTTCTGTGAAGCTGTCAGTGACCTCCTCCAATGGCTTCAGGTACAGATAATCATTGTTTAGCAACTGCCTCATTAAATGACTATTTGCAAATACAGGAGCAATAGTACAGGTAGTCGTCTATTTACAACAATTTGTTTAGTTTGAAGTTACAAGGGCACTGAAAAAGTGACTTATGACCATTTTTCACACTTATGACAGTTGCAGCATTCCTGTGGTCATGTGATTTACATTCAGATGCTTGACAACTGACTCACATTTTTGACAGTTGCAGTCATGTGTTCCCCTTTTGCAACCTTCTTGACAAGCAAAGTCAATGGGGAATCCAGATTCACTTAACAGCTGTCTTATTCATTTAACAACTGCAGTGATTCAGTTAACAAACGTGGCAAGAAAAGTCGTAAAATGGGGCAAAAGTCACGTAACAAATTTCTCACTTAGAAACATAAATTTTGGGCTCAATTATGGTCATAAGTTAATGACTATCTGTAGTAAACGGTAGTAAAAAATCATTTTCCAACCAATGCAATCACTTACATCCAAACTTCTGTACCTAACAGCAATGCATGTCAGTGAGAATAATGCTGGCATTATTGCATGAGATAATTTTATCTAAATGAAGTGGCAGCAAACAGAAATCTTCATAGTCTCTCTCTCTCTCTCTCTCTCTCTCTCTCCCTCTCCCTCTCCCTCTCCCTCTCCCTCTCCCTCTCCCTCTCTCTCTCTCTCTCTCTCTCTCTCTCTCTCTCTTCACTTAGCGACTATGTAACATCTTCAAAACCATACCCTGGAAGACAGAGCTGATGGTTTCAAAACGTCTGTGAAGATTAAGAAAACTAGAACTCTAGTTTCTGGTACTGTATATGTCCTCTATCAAATTTAACCAAACCTGATTATAATGGATTCAGGAGATCAATTTGAAAATACAAGGTCTCCTTTTTCAAAAATAGAATATTTGAAACTGGCATATAGTAAGGAAGATCTTCCAAGCCAGTTAAAATAATTTTCAATAAAAGATTTTTAAATGACTCCCTTATTTAAAGAGGTGATCTAAAAATCTGACTTAACCATGGGGCCAATTCCATCTTGTTCTTTAATAGGAAGACAAGGGTAGTTATCGTTTCACACAACGTTCTCCATATCTTTGAGGTCTACATTTATAAAGTATCTATAGAAACCTGATATGTGGCTCTACCTTCTTATGGCTTGCTCCGGGGTGGGCTGCTGGGGGGTTCGCAGGGGTTCGGGAGAACCTCTAGCTAAGATTCTGTGCAGTTCGGAGAACCCCCAAATCCCACTCCTGGCTGGCCCCACGCACCTCTCCCTGCCCCTCCCTGGAGTCCCCACACGGCCCATTTCGCCGCCCTGAGTTCCTAGGGAGTAGGGCGGTATATAAGAACAGCAAAATAAATAAATAAATAAATAAATTTTGGATGCAGGTAAGTGCAGGGTGCATGTGGAGGCTCGGGGAGGGCAAAAAACAGGCCTACCAGAGGTTTGGAAAGGCCTCCAGAGCCTGGGGAGGGCAAAAATGCCCCCCATGGTGCAGGAGGCCAACTAGGCCACATCCACCATGGTTCTGTGACGTCACCAGCAGGTCACTACTGGTTCGGCCAGACCAGTCTGAACGGGGAGGAACCCATCTCTGATCATAAATATATACCATTTGTCATCTGTAATATGGATGATCAAATGAGTGACTAATACTTAAAAACCACATAGAATATTTTTCAAGCCACAGAAATCAATGGCACAATGTAAAGATGGAAGGGTCTTCCAGAAACTAGTGCCTAATTTTACTTTACAAATTGCATAGTTCCTCAGCTGCACACAATATTATTTAAAATAATAATAAGTTCCTTCATGTTTCTTAGGCTGAAACTTTAATAATGAGAATATCATTGTTATAGAACATGATAACTTCTAAACCCATTCCCAGGTTCACTATGTCTGTAATGAGGAAGATTGTTTTAGTCAAACATATTACATGTTCTGATAGACTGCAATTTTGGTGAATCTTCTAGTCAAATTTTGCTGCCCACCCCAGAATTCCCATTAGTCATGAGATTGTGGAAGTTGTGGTCTTAAATAATCTTATGCGTTATTTCAAGTTCTGTTTAACCATTTTAGCTTCCATTTCATTTTGTGAAAGAAGATATATTGTATGATGATGTGTGCACATTCAACTCATTGGGAATTATTGGCATATTTTTAAGCAACCAAATATTACTGGCAATATTTTAAGACATAACAATGGCATTTGTACACTATGCTAAGTTTGATTAATTTAATCCTTATCCTGTTGTCCAAAGGCAGACTAGTATATAGTGAGAGTCCAATGATTTGAGTACTATAGTAGACAAGTTAAGCATGTTGTATGAAAACAGTATCTGTTATTTGGAAATCTCCAGGACAAATAACTTGGGTTATTTGAGGTGATGTTTTTAAAAAGTTGAATGTAAACTTTGATGTTATTTCTTGTTTTTATTTTTTCATTTCATTGTTTTCATTTGTAAACTCATTTAAGTGTTCAGAGACAACAAGATGATAATAAATGAAATAAATAAAAAAATAATTACATTTGGGAAATAGCAACGGCACTGTAAGCACTCAAAGAATTTCAACATTATGAATATAGAGTGAAGAATTCAACCCATGATTCTCCCCATCTCAGCCAATGAAATTATTACCTGTCCAGTGTATGAGAGAGAGAGAGAGAGAGAGAGAGAGAGAGAGAGAGAGAGAGAGAGAGAGAGAGAGAGAGAGAGAGAGAGAGAGAGAGAGAGACCATTATTTTCATCCCCAAATAAAAAATTTAGGACAGTTTCATTGGCAGTACAATCTTGAAATTTTTGGTATCATGAAAACAATAGAACTTGTCCTACAGACATTGGTTAACTATATTGGTTAACTGCAATGTTAACTAACCCTTGTGAGGAGGTGTAACTGAGAAAAACACTCAAAACATCCCTTACCATTGAGATTTCTGCTGCTATTGATCTCTTTGGATAGACCCCCCCCCCCCAAAAAAAACACATTTGCTGAATCAGGGCAAATCCTGTTTGAAGGACTGAATATTAAAGCTCCTAAGCATTTTTTGGGGGGTACAGAATAATATTTAAACTACCTTGGAACAGGCAGATTTAATAAATAAAACTCCTACTTGTTCATGCAAATCGTTGGCGTGCATTCACCAAAGCTAAATTCTGCAATACATTTATGTAAGCTTAAAGCCATAAAAAGAAACTCCAACTTTAGGGTTTTCCTGTTTTTGTGCAGTGCACTAATAGGTTAGCCAAGCCTAAAGGTTCAGACTAATAAGGTACATATCTGTCCACTCTAAAGTCTGTTGCTGTGAAAAGCTTATTGTTCCATTTTTGACACTGATTGGCTTTCGGTTTGCATTTTCTCTGTCAGTACTTGTATCCCAGAGAAAGTATGGTTGTTCATAATAAATATCTCCGATGGCTTAAAATATATGATCTTGTTTTTCTCCCTCACACCAGTTGTACTCTTCAAATTATCTAGAAAGCATGGTTTGTCGTTTCAGATTATCCACGTTCAGATGTCCAGTGTGTGGACTCAGAACAGTTTGAATTTTTTTTGGGTGGGGGTGGGAGGAAAGGACTTTGTTTTTCCCCAAGGCAGGGCAATTTAGTCAATTTAAGAGAGAGTATCTCATTATTCAGCAACTATAAATATTCTTTAGGCCTTCAAATAGCATGCATGCACGTGCTCTTATAGACAGATGCACCTGGCCTAAATTCTGCAATCAGAAAAAGGATTAATTCTGATAAGTAAGAGATTTATGAACATTTCAGAAAAGGTGCAGGTATATATGTTTGCAAATTTCCTTAGATATAGATTAAAACAGGAGTGAAATCCAGCAGGTTCTAACAGGTTCTGGAGAACTGGTAGCGGAAATTTTGAGTAGTTTGGAGAACTGGTAGTGGAAATTTTGAGTAGTTCGGAGAACCGGCAAATACCACTTCTGGCTGGCCCCAAAGTGGGGTGGGAATGGAGATTTTGCAATATCCTTCCTCTGCCATACCCACCAAGCCACACCCACCAAGCCACGCCCACAGAACCAGTAGTAAAAAAAATTGGATTTCACCACTGGATTAAAATGAAGAAAATCAATCTCCAACTCTTAGAATTTCAGAGCTGAATAGCAGTTGAGTCTCTGGGGCTGACCCACTTCAATTATTTTTTAATCAGTTGTTCCAATACTATCCTGGGAAAATGAATACTTTGAAAAAGTATGTTTCCCTTTCTAAGAAAATCCTATAGCCTAGACCGCACACTATTTTTTTCCAGTACAAAAGCAAAGTACAGGTAGTTCTCAACTTACGACCACAATTGAGCCCAAAAATTATGTTGCTAAGTGAAACATTTGTAAAGTAAGTTTTGCCAATTTTACGACTTTTCTTGACAGAGTTGTTCAGCCAATCATGGCAGCTGTTAAGTTAGTAACATGGTTGTTAAGTGAATCTGGCTTCCCTGTTGACTTTGCTTGTCAAAAAAACCACAAAAGGTGATCATGTGACCCCCGGACACCGCAACCGTCATAAATGCCAAGCATCTGAATGATCACGTGCCCATGAGGATGCTGCAATGGTTGTAAGCATGAAAAACAGTCATGCCACTTCTATCAGTGCTGTTGTAACTTTGAACGGCCACTAAATGAACTATTGTAAGTCGAGTACTACCTGTATAGGGAAGGCTCTTTGCCAACTCAGATCAAGTTTTTCATGCCATTTGTTACTATGTTATTTACTTTTTTTTAAACATATTTATGTGGATTCCCATTTCACGCAATGTTACCACTGACAGGATACAGTAATTTGTTGCCAGGGAAAAAAAATAAAGATGACAATTAAGAAAAACACACTGAATGCAGCATGCATTCCAAAAATACAATTCCCAAGTCTTTTCTTAAAACATGTTAAAACTGGAATAGAAACTTTATTCAATACTAAAGATATCCTAAATCATTGTCAGAAATCTATCCCAGCAGATGCAACAGATACTTCTGTTAATCATTTGGATGCATAAGGTAATTGGACTATTGATCCCGTCTAAGCCCATTCACTCTTAGATGTGCAATTAAATGAGCAACAAATGAAGCACAAATGGACCATTTTAAACCGATCTCTGTCAGCAAATTTAACTATCAGAGAAGAAAATAATTCATATGAAATGGTATCTGCACACACTCTATTGATGGAAAAATTAGGAATCTTTTCTACAAGGTAAAAGATATTAAGTAAATGGTATCCAACATCAAAACTCAAGCAGTCAATTTAATAATTGAATTAGAAATACTAAGAGTAAATGAGAAAGCCTGTTAGAAAAAAATCATCTATCTCAAGATGAGTCCAATGTAGAGAATTGTCCATCAGGCATTTCTTGGTTGGCAAGGCAAAATATTTCAAGAATATATTTCCCAGGGCACAGATTCAGATAAACAGATTTATCATATGAAGCCGTTCAAAAGAATTCCAGCAACTGTTCTATACCAAGCTATAAGCTCTGTTTATTCTACAATCAATGCTAAATTTTTTGTGTCTCTTTCTCTTTTCCACTGTATCTAACAGGAAAGAAATAATTCCCTTTGGGCCGGAGGTATAGTCTATCCATTCCTTGTTTGCTAATAGCAATATCAGTTTGCTTACTTTTGACCACGGGAGTAATCATTGTATATTATTCATTCAAATTGAAACTTAGTTTTATTTGTCCCCAAATTAGGACATCATTTTAAGGAGATGAAGTACTAGATTGTCATGGAAATGCAGTCTTGGTAAAGTAGAGTTGGGACAAACTCTTTAGTCGAGTCCAGCAAATTGAAAATTCTTTCTTGTGTGTGAGAGAGAAGAATTCAAGCTTCTGTAAAAGAGGCTGTATCAAGATTCTCTCAGCTAATAATAGACTTGGAAATTGTGCAGGGAGTAATTCAAGGAGGCAGATACTCTGACAAGCAAGTTTACTGCAAGAACTAGAAAAGCTGGTGAGGAAGAATTCCAGTGATTTCCAAGTATATAGACAATCCAAGCTTAATAGTTTATGCTCTTTCTTCTGCCTGTACAGTGCAACAGGGTTAAAGTCTCTCATTTTTGGGTGGGAATAAGAATTGCCACCTGTCTCTATTTACGGCAAAAGCATTCTCTGGCTTCAGGTTGTTTGCTTTAGGTCTTGCCAAAAGTAGCTCTCACAAGACATCATCAGACTACTGAAGAAATCAAATCTGGACCTAGAAAATGAAAATAGCTATCACTTAGTCACTTACTGTAACTTCCTCTTCCTGGACAACATACTTAAATCATTTTCTTGCTGATAGATAGTAGGTTCTTAAATGAAAAAGGTGTGTGTGTGTGTGTGTGTGTGTGTGTGTGTGTGTGTGTGTGTGTGTGTGTGTGTGTGTGAGAGAGAGAGAGAGAGAGAGAGAGAGAGAGAGAGAGAGAGAGAGAGAGAGAGAATGAATATAAATGTACAGTACTTAACTTGGGTGAGCACTGTTTCTAGCTCGACTTACTTCCTAATGTTAGAGTTAAGAAAATAGCAGCAATTTTCTCACTGTCTCAAGCACTCTAGCAGTTGGCTTTAGTTGATAAAAACTTTGATCTTTTCTTCCATTATTTTCTGGCATTCCATATGTCCTCTGTATTGGTAGCAATTGTCCCTTGGCACCCTGCATCTTTTTCTGGCCTTCAGCATGCGCCTTCCAATTTTACCTAACAAGACTCTTCAGTGATATGAACTCTGTCCATTCTGAGTCAGGGTTACCAGGCCTCTTTGTTCTTCATAAAACCAACAAACCAGCTTCAACAGCCATTCATTCCTCCCTCCCTCCCTCCCTCCCTCCCTTCCTTCCTTCCTTCCTTCCTTCCTTCCTTCCTTCCTTCCTTCCTTCCTTCCTTCCTTCCTTCCTTCCTTCCTTCCTTCTTTTTTAATTAAATATATGTATGTAGCCTCCCCCCTACCAAAATAAATTCTGGGTGATCAACAAAATAAAATCCCAATGCAATAAAACAGCCATTCAAAACAATAAACTACACTGAGGCTCAGATAAAAACTCACATACATCAATCAACCACCTCATGCCACACCTCTATCGACAGTATGACCCAGGGCCTGGGGAAAAAGTCAGATCTTCACTGCTTTCCTGAAGGCCAAGATTGAGGCCATCCATATATCTCGGGGGAGGCAAGCACTATGACAGAGAAGGCATGCTTCCCAAAGCCAACCAGATGACACGGTTTCATCAGGGGGAACTGGAGCATGCCCTCCCTACCAGATCTAGTAGGACAGGCAGAAACCATTGAGGATAGGTGGCCCCACAAATGATGTTCGTCCATCATGTTCGAAGAGGACCTTGACATCTATCAGGTTGTGGGCTATTTATGATGTACCCAACTAGCACCCAGAACCCAATAAAGCTCATGCAGTAGTAGTTCCACATGAGTGCATTGAGGTGTGCCAGCTTCTGATCCAGCTGAGACAAAGTGACTGGCACAAGATCACCTAGCTGGCTTCGTGCACCAGGTGGACTAAAACTCATAGTCTTTCAGTTGTAACCCAATGCCTTAACTACTACACCAAACTGGCTCCCTATATAGCAAGTAATTATACGTATATACATATGTATATGTGTATGTGTATGTGTATGTGTATATGTGTATGTATGTATGTATGTATGTGTGTATATATATATATATGTAGGTCTTTGGTTATTCGGGTTTTCTCCCGCGTGAAATTGGAAGTATCTTTGCAACGTTTCGACGAAGTCCCATTCGTCATCATCAGGCTGGAGTCTTCAGCTTGCTGCTTCTAGGAGCAATGTGAGATTGCAGCTGTTTCTTCCTTTTAACTGCCACTGGGGGTTTGAACTGATAGGGTGGGAGCTTGGCTGTGTTCTGATTGGGTGGAGGTGTGTTCTGATTTGTTGGGGGCTTGGCTGTGCTCTGATTGGATGGGGGGTTGGCTGTGCTATGATTGGCTGGGGTGTCAGTTTGCTTCATGTATGGAATGGAGGGGTTTAGAGTGGCTAAAGATGCAGCTATGGTCTGGCTTCTGGTTTGTGGCCGTGCCTCATTGGTGTGGGTTTGGGTTTGCTTTTTGCATGGGTGTGTGGTGGTGACATCCTGTGTGGTTTTTGTGAGTGTGGGTCTAGTGTCATTCTTAGTGTTAGGGACTCGTTTGTCAACAAGTGCGGGTTTCCAAATGGCTGGTAGGCGGGAGGTGTCATCTCGTTTATTCATGCTTTGTGGGCGTTTCTCTATCTCAATGGCTTCTCTGATTATTCTGTTGTTAAAATGTTCAGTTTTGGTGATAGTTCTGGTCTTTTTAAAGTTAATTTCATGTCCTGTGGCTTTAAGATGTTGGACCAAGGAAGAAGTTGGTTCCTCTTTTTTGACTGAGTTCTTGTGTTCTTCAATGCGTGCACTTATTCTTCTGTTGGTTTGTCCAATGTATGTGGTGGGGCAGGCGGTGCATGGGATTTCATATACTCCTTGATTTTCTAACTCAATTTTGTCTTTGGGGTTTCTTAGGATGGTGGATATTTTTCGGTTTGTGCAGAATGCTGTCTTGATGTTGTGTTTGTGGAGGATCTTGCTGATTCTGTCTGTGGTTCCTTTTATGTATGGTAGGAGGGCTTTGCCGTTTTCTTGTTCTCTGTCTTGGATTTTAGTGGGGGTTTCTTTTTGGATTAGGTTGGTGATCTTATTTCTTTGGAATCTCACTAACGTACTAGTATCCAATGGATTCCAAAGAAATAAGATCACCTATATATATATATATCATATATATAATCAGTGTATCACCTATATATATATATCATATATATAATCACCTATCATATATATAATCAGTGGTGGCGAACCTTTTTAGGCTCGCGTGCCAAAAAGGGGGGGGTGCGCTCGCGTGCCCACATCCATTCCCTCCCCCACACGCATGCGCACAACACCCGCCCATGCTGCCCCCTGCGCATGCGCACACCCCCCACCCCCGCGCAAAGGCTTACCGGAGCTTGGGACGACGAAACCGGCAAACCGGAAGTGCGAAAAAACGCACTTCCGGTTTGCCGGTGTGCTGTTTTTTGCACTCCGGAGGGTTCAGGGAAGCTCCCTGAAGCTCCGGAATGCAAAAAACTACAAAACGGACAAACCAGAAGTGCGATGTACTTGGCTTTTTTTTTTCTTCATGCTGATCAAGAATTTTTTTTTGGATAGAATCAACCATTTTGCAATTTGTGCAATTTTCTTAAAAGTAATTCCAACAGGAAGGCTAAAATAAGTCGGGATGATTATTGCAACTTCATGATTGAAGTCCGCCATCTATGTATCTGTGTATGACATCAACACAAATGCAAAAGCACTGAGGCTTTGATTACATGGTCCTGATTGCATCTTTATTTAGCCTCCTGTTTTCCTCCAAACCAAAGCATCCCCTTTTCATATACTGTAAATGTGTACTGTGTCCATCCCTAATATTCATTCACTGAGTGGGAAAGTATAAAGGAACATTTTAGTTGCAATGGAGCAAACATGATTTATTACCATCCTTTAGGCAATCAGGAACCCTGTCTGGTCAGGTTTCCTATTTTCTCTACCTATGTTTAGTCGAAAGAATTACAGCTTCTGCTGTGCCTGGGGACACTTGGGCTTTCCAGCTGAGGAGGCCCTTTTTGAGACAAATGTGATTATACTCTCCCTTCAGGCCTACTGTGATGGAGACATTTGTGTTTCCATCTCCTTGTATAGTTACAATTTATGACTCCCGATTGAGACTTTTGTATACCTGACTCAGAGCTGAAGAACTGTACCATTACTTAACTTATTGCCCCAAGTTTGCTGAAAGAAACAAGAAATTTACATCTAGATTAAAGCCATATTTGAAATGTCAGTGATTAGTACTTGCATTAGTCAGATGTATCCTATCTAAATTAGAGAAGCAACACAGATGTTAAGGAGAATGTTGGAGGGTTTTAGTGAACTAATGATTAACATACCTTCTGTCTAGAGACAATGTTAAGCTTCAGTGTGGTTCTTGCAATTTTTATTTTGATTTATGGGGCTGCTACTACAATACCTGTTTGGGATATGAAATAAAAGTGTTAGGACCCATGGTGGCACAGTGGTTAGAATGCAGTATTTCAGGTTAATTCAGTTCACTGCCAGGAGTTCAATCCTGACCAGCTCAAAGTTGACTCAGCCTCCCATCCTTCCGAGATCAGTAAAATGAGGACTCAGATTGTTGGGGGCAATATGCCGACTCTGTAAGCCGCTTAGAGAGAGTTGTAAAAACACTATGAAGCGGTATATAACTCTAAGTGCTAGTGCTATAATTATGGACTATGAAATGTGACTGCACTCACAAATATTTATAACTCATTCTTGTTCACCTGTTTAACTCAGCAGATGCTCAGTCTATTTGTTTAATAACAGCAATATTAAATTAGGACTTCCTTTAAAGAAAAACACAGTTCTTTTGCAGTTTCTTTGCAGCAGAAATAGTCAGATGTCCCCAGAGGAGCGTTAAGTACAGAGTCAAGTTTCCACACCTAGTACCCTGGGCAGACCTGGGCAGAAATACAAATCAATTGCAGCTTCAGAATCCAGATATGGAATTCATAGGTCATGAGTGGAAAGTTTGGCAACATAACAAAACTGTAGCTCAGTGGTTCCCAAACTTTTTCAGTCCACCGCCCCCTTGGTGCTACAAACTCATCCTCACCGCCCCCACCCCACCCCCTCAGGTGGGCGTGGCTTAGTGGTCAGGTGACTGGGTGGGCATGGCCAACTTGTAAAGTGTGGTGAAACTCACTTAACAACGCTCTTGCTTAGCAACAAAAATGTTAGGCTCAATTGTGGTCATAAGTCTTTCTTTCGTTCCGTCTTTCTTCTCTACCTTCCCCCTTCTTTCTTTCTTTTTCTTTCTGTCTTTCTTCCTACCATCTTTCTTTTTCTTTCTTTCCTTTCTTTCTTTCTTTCTGTCTGTCTTCCTTCCTTCCTACCATCTCTTCTTTCTGTTTGTCTGTCTTCCTTCCTACCTACCATCATTTTCTTTCTTTCTGTCTTCCTTCCTACCATCTTTCTTTCTGTCTGTCTGTCTTCCTCCCTCCCTCCCTCCCTCTTTCTTCCTTTCTTTTTCTTCCTTTCCTTTTTCTTTCCTTCTTACCTCCCTCCTTTCTTTTTCTGTCTGTCCTCCTTCCTTCCTTCCTTCCTACCATCTTCCTTCCTTCCTACCATCTTTCTTTCATTCTTTCATTCTTTCTCTTTCTCTTTCTTTCTTTCCTTTTTCTTTCCTTCTTCCCTCCCTCCTTTCTTTTTATGTCTATCTTCCTTCCTTCCTACCATCTTTCTTTCTCTTTCTTTCTGTCTTCCTTCCTTCCTCTCTCTTTCTTTCTTTCTTTTTTCATTCCTTCTTCCCTCCTTTCCCTTCCCTCCTGCCAGTCGTGGCCAGGCTGCCGCCGCTCACCCAGGCCGATGGCTTTGTAAGCATTCTCTGGGTCGTACACCAGGTCGCAGAGCACCATCAAGGCTGGCTGCCACGTCAGCAGCTCGGGGTGCTGTAGCTCTTCATTGAGCTTGGGGAGGCATCGGCGGCTGAAGGTGGGGTCGATGTCGGGGGGCAGCTGGGCTGAGATCCACGGGTGCTCCATGCCGAAGGGAAGCCCGCCGAATTGTGCGCGCCAGGTTGCTAGGCGCCAGGGACGCCGGGTGGGAAAGTCCACAGCAGGGCCTTCCTGTGAGTCTGCAAGCGCTCTCCCGAGCAGCTTTGGGAGCGGTCAGCTTCCCTCGTCGCTGTGCCGTGCTCAGTACCTAGCACTTGTAACTCCGTCGCATTCCATGCTCTTGTGTGCAGGGCAGCGCATTCTGAAAGAAAACATCTCGCGTTTTCTTTCAGAATGGGCTGCCCTGCACACAAGAGCGAGGAACGTGAGGGAGCTTCAAGTGCAAAAAAGCATGGCGAACCACCTACCGCCCCCCTGGCCCCTCTCACCGCCCCCCTGTCACCACCCTTGCCTCTCACCACCCCCCTAAGGGTTCCCACCGCCCCCCGGGGGGCGGTACCGCCCACTTTGGGAACCACTGCTGTAGCTGTATGACTAGACTGAGCTATTTGTTAGGTGAATTTTGAGAGTGCCGTGGATGGAATTTATCCTGATTTCAACTTTTCGATGACATTTTAATCGAGTTAAATTTGAGCTAGCCAATTAAGACCATCAAGTGGCTCTGTGGTTGGAAAAATGATACTATTTACTATGTAACTGGAGAGAAAGCTGTTCAATTATTTGTATTCTTTAATATTCTTCAATTAAGGAATTATTAAGGATGGGGGAGGTGTATTTCTGCAAATGGAACAGAACTGTATCCAGTTGACACACAAAAATAGTTTAAAAAATTATTTTGAAAAATAGGAAGTAAGGTTGATACTAATCTAATACTAATACAAATACAAATACAAAAATCAACAGATACTACATATAGGAAAAATCATTAGTTTAAGTGCACGGATTAAGGATAGGCTATGTCTAGCTTGGTGTTTGTAGAAAACAAAGCAGTACTGGGTTTTTAGTAATAAGTAGAATTATCTGTATGTGAAAAAAGCAGTCTACAGTTTAGGGTCATGATGATGAACCTATGGCACGTGTGCCACAGGTGGCACGTGGAGCCATATCTGCCGGCACGTAAGCCATTGCCCTAGGTCAGCTCCAGCACACCTGGGCAGGGTGAAAAACGAGCCAACTGGGCCCACCAGAAGTCGGGAAACGGGCCATTTCTGGCCTCCAGAGGGCTTCCGGGAGGGTGGGGGAGGCTGTTTTCACTCTCCCCAGGATCCAGGCTCTGGAGCCTGGGGAGGGTGAAAAATGGGCCTACCGGGCCCACCAGAAGTCAGGAAATGTTGGAGGAGGGGTCGTGTATGCATGCGCAGGGGGTTGGGGCATGTGGGGGGCACTGAATTATGGTTGTAGGCACGCGCACGTGCGTGATAGCGAGCGCGTTTGTGCTTTCGGCACCCAAGGGAAAAAAGGTTCGCCATCACTAGTTTAGGCTAAATTAATAGAACTATTGCTTTCTAACCAGGGGCAATAAATCTCCTTCAGGCATTTAGCAGAACATCTGGAGGGGTTCAGTTTCATAGAGAATGCTCTGCCTCTTTTCTCTCAGAGCTCCCTGCATTCAGCCAGAGTTTTATTCACATTTGCATGAGTGCAAATACTGCTATCTGCAGAATCATATTTTATAGCAGCCCTTGATCACATGGAGAGCAGCTCTCAAGTTAAAACAAATAAAAGTGTGAATTTGGGACTGAATTTGTGAAGTGGGATAGGAGAGTGCAAAGTAGCATTATTTACATTCCTGTTCTCTAGTTGTCTGAAGCCCTTCGTGCATTCATTGTGAAGAAAGGCCATAACTTCATTTTATTACGCACTAGCCAGCTGTTACCTAAAAGTTTGTGTCCTGTTCTGAGTGTCACATTAAAAAAATATCTAGATAAATCAGAATGGATTCAAACGTGTGCAACAAAAGTAGCTAGAAGTAAGGAATATAAATTCTGCAAAGAAGAACTGAAAGAACTTGGTTAACTTAACTTGAGAAAGCTAAAGACTATACAGGAGCTGAGGTCGCGCAGTGGTTAAAAGCAGCACTGCAACTACTTCAGTGACTGCTAGTTCAGTAGTTCAGCTGTTCAAATCTCACCAGGCTCAAGGTTGACTCAATCTTCCATCCTTCTGAGGTCGGTAAAATGAGGACCCAGATTGTTGGGGGCAATATGCTGAACTCTGTAAACCGCTTAGAAAGGGCTGTAAAGCACTATGAAGCGGTATATAAGTCTAAGTGCTATTGCTATTGCTATTACAGTATGTTTGTATTTTATGTGTTACGTGTTTTGTATTCTGCATTTGTATGTTGTTATGTTGTTTTTAACCAGAAAATTTAATAAAGACTATTTTTTAAAAAGGAAGAAGAGAAAGCTAAAGACTAAATCACAACAATAAACAATGTATTGTACAGGTCATCCAATTTTCTTTTACACCAAAATAAATAAGCAAGGGCATGATCTTTATATGAACTACATCTTATATGGACCAAAGATAGGGAGGGGCCATTTTTTTTTCTTTCAAGCTCTTCATGTATAAACCTTTCCCCATGATTCTTTGTTAGTGTTGAGGAGATTTTTAGTTTTAAAAAACTAAAAACCTCAATGAGAGACAATAGTGGTGAGGGCCTAGGTAAAGGACTATTCTTCTTCCCTATATATGGACATCATTGTTGATGTGTAGAGGGTTCATGGTATAAATTGGGTTCTATTTTTATATTATATTTTTATATTTCCTCCATTAAAAGTGGCAAGCTACATTTAGAAAAATATGATTTTGTATAACATTTCCTGATTTCATAAATTAATCCAGATGATTTAGCAATGTCAGCAACTTTCAAATTACTGTATGAGAACATATTGTATAGTACTCTAGATGAGTCTAAGTGTACAGCTTTAAAGTAAACATTTATGTATTTATTACATTTGTACTTCACTACAATCCAGAGACTCTCAAACATAAATTAAATAGGAGCAATAGACTGGATATTAAATATTCACAATAATTCTAAAATTAGAAATGAAAATATCCCACATTAATGGATCAAGAGTAAAAGATCTTGAAAAATATTAATTCTTACGACCTTAAATTATTGATTCAACAAAATATTATTTTCATGTTTATTTAACACAAAATATATTTTCCCATATCAGCCTCAACAAAACTGAAGTATTTTACCAGTTTGTACCAAATATGAAGTCTTTAGAACAAAAAATCACTGTTGATGGTACCCAGCTGACAAATGTGAACAGCTTCAAATACTTGGGAAGCATCTCAAGTGATGGGTGTTTGGAAAGAAATTGACTCCAGGATCAGCAAAGCCAGCCATGCACAGGGGCAGCTGCATACTGTTCAATCAACACAACATCCATCTCTCCATAAAGCTAAAGTCTACAGAGCTGTAGTTATCCCTTTTCTCCTGTAAGGATGTGAGTCCTGATTCTGCTCATCAAACAACTGGAAAAATTTCAGATGTGCACTTTCCATTCCATCTTTGGCATTCCTTGGCCAAGACCATGTCTCCAGCTTGGAGATCTTGAATAGTTCAGAGTCTACCAGCATTGAGTGTCTGGTTTTCAGAGCCCAGAAATGTCATCAGAATGGCTGATTCATCAGTTGCTCTATAGTGTACTGGAGTCTGGAAAAAGGCCTCAAGATTGACCACATAAGCACTACAAAGACACTGTGAAAGAAATCCTATACCAGTGTAACATCTAGCCAAGGTAACTAGAAGCTGGAGCTGCTGAAAGACCCTTCTGGAGGACTCTCTGCTAAGAAGCCTCCATAGATTTTAAGATAAGTGCCCCCCAAAACACGAGCAGTGTCATAGAATACCATCCACTACAATAATAGACTTCCAGTGCCCCCACGGTCTAGATTAGACTCTGTACTTGCAGAGTGAACTTCAGAGCCCCCTCTGTGTTTACAGAAGAACTGCACAACAGTGTCTTCTTCAAACTCAAAGGACTACCATATTGTGTAGGGTTTTTTCTCTCTCCAACCTCACTCACTCACTCACTCACTCACTCTTTTTTTCTCTCTTCTGGGTCCCTTTGTGTATTTGTCGGACTGGCTAAGTCAGACCCATGTGTTAATGACTTCAAGACACTTTCAAAAGTATGGACTTCAGCTTTTAATCACGCTACAGATAAAAACTCAGACCATGCCGAACCCATTCAGGTCAAAGTCAGCTCTTTGTCAGCTGAGAGGATCATCCTCCTCTCAGTGCTATTTATGCAAATCCTCACCATTCCCCCCCCCTTGTATATAAAAGAGAAAAAAACACAGAATGTAAGATGTTCTGAATCACATTAAATTTTGATCAAAAGCATAAATAAACAAATCTACATTCATTGTTCATATATCCCATGCAGTTGGAACTAGATTTACAGAAATTAATTGTTAAAACTAGTCTGCACAGAACAGAAAACAGTGAATGTTTCAGAGAAAACAATATACTTTTCAAGAGGATTTGATTTTCAATACATACTATAGCATATGAGCAAGATTAAAACCATTTTGCTATATGAATGATATGCCAAGTCTGTCATAACTGAAAAAAGAATAAAAACCACCCCCCAAAGCTGATAAGCTGATGACTACTGCAAATTGGACCCCTATGAATTATTCAGAGGGTAGAATTAGGCTGTTTGAAAAAGTAGCTCTATAGAATTATAAGAATGCATAAATACCATTAGATGAATTTTTAATACTGCATGTTATTATTTTTATGCATTTTAATATGTGTATATGTATGGTGGACTTTTTGTTCTTTGTATTATTACTATTATTTTTTGCAATAATGTACTAGAGCCAATCATAACTTAGTGATTTGACAATCTCTGTGGCACATAATTTTGTGTAACAGTTGGCAGTGTGCAACCCTGTAGCATACACTCTGTTCCTAGGAGAAGACTGAGTTTCCCTGAAGTGGAAAGAGATATCCCTGAAATGCATGTTTTGACATGTGTTATATGGAGTTGTGGATATCTGCTAGTATACATTAATAACTTATGCATCATGCACATGATTCTGGCAGGCTCCATGTTTCTGCTTGTCTGTTCCTGTGTCAGACTCCATAAACTGTTAAAGCTGGGAGGTTTAAGTCAGAAACCTCATTCTGCACATGTCACTTATTACATCCTCTATATTAACAAAACAGCATTTCAAAAAATTCAAGGCTTTCTTGAATCTGTCTTTGTGCTTCATTGCTTAATCTGAAAACCAGGCAATGCCTCAAAAAAAAAAAAACCCTGATAGAAGAGAAGCTTGGCTTGGGATTTGGTTTTTTTTCTTTATTTTTTTTAGCTTCAGTGTAAAATACATTTTATTCAGCTCTAATGATGTTCCAACATTAACTTTCCCCTTCTAAAGTATCCTCAGGCTAATACAATTCACTTTGGAGAGAAAACAAGAAGGAAGAATGTGCTTCATTCCATGCTTCCAGTTATTTCCACCTCAAATGTTCTCCTCCTGCCCTTTCAGTTCCTTTAACCATTATATTCTTGCCATGTTTGCAAGATACACAAAAGCCTGAACAGGACAGTTAAAAGTTTCTGGAAGAAATCTTCAGTGAGAAACAACTGGTAGGGGAAAGGTTAAACACTCATTTGGCTTATCTCTTGTTCCGAAGAACTCCATGCACTAGCTCCACTGTAAAGTGATGGCATGAATGCCCAAAGCACATGAAGGCCTTTTCATACTCAGTCTTTAAAAAATTGAGTAGTGAGGAAAATAGCAAAAACAACTTCTGAACTTTCAACTGTGAAGTATCTTTTTCGTTCAATTTGGTTGTATTTTCTTCTGGGAATTAGACACCTTGTAGTTTATACCTAGGTCAGTAAGAGGTGAATTGAAACTGAACACAACTTAGAAAGGTACAGGAAGCATTGTTGGGCTCATGATTACTGTTGATAGATTCTGATCGAATTCTGCCAGATTCTGCTGATTTCTACAAGCAATGACTGTTTGTGTGCTGTCCAGAACAAATATAAATGCTACTTTCAAGCTGTATTGAGTTGATGCTTGTGAGGTAAAAACATGTAATAGAAGATAGAAACTTCCAGGACTGGATATGACACAAATGCTGTTTGTATCTTAATATGCTTTTTTGTCTATCATCATCATCATCATCATCATCATCATCATCATCATCATCATCATCATCATCATCACCACCACCACCACCACCACCACCACCACCACCACCACCACCACCACCACCATTCTCCTCCTCCTCCTCATCATTCTTATCATCATTCACATTTTATATGGTCACCCATCTTACAAAAGCAATTCTGAGCAGCATAAGGTTAAAACTATATAAATACATCATTATATATTTCATAAAACTGAAATAAATAACGATGTAATATACATAATGGCATCTGAGCATAGTATGCTTAATACTGTGAGATGTTCATAGCTAGACCTATAAATGGGTAAAAGAATATTAGGTACCATTAGAGGCTCAATTATTAGTTATTTAGTGTATGGCTTAATATTTTTTCTTATTGCATTTTTTGCTGTTCTTTGGAATTTTGCTGTTCAATAAACTCTTGGATGTAATAATGTCATCCCATATATTACAATCTTAAAAACTACAATATTACAATCATTTAATAAATGATTCCTATTTGCTTTGTTGTTTTTGTTTGTTTGGGGAGAGAGATTTTATGAACGCCTTTGACTCTTCAGAGTCAGAGATTAAAAGACCCGATTCCATGTTTTTTATTTAGAAAATGCAGTGTTGTTGGCAGACAAATGAAATGATTTTCAGGGAAAGTTACACTGTATGAGGCACTGAGAGTATACAGAGCTGAAAATTAAATCTACCAAGCATCAAAGTACTTAGTTTGACAGGGAGATGGAGTGAACAATTGCAGGTTAAATATAAATGGTAAAATAACCTAGAGTAACTACATTAATTTGTGTATATTAATAACATGTTTATTAAAGGTGGGGAAAGGAAGAAATTTTAAAATGCACAAATATTGATAGAAAAGTAGTAAATTAGTATGGTAAGTGACATAAATTTCATTCCTCTTGGGCGGAATGAAAGAAAGTAGTAAACAATATGTGTATAAGAGTGCACTTCTGGCCACTTCATTGTGAGGATGAAAGAGTTGGGTGTCTCAGAAATATAAAAATGTAGCCATTTGAAACAGATTACTTTAGAACATGGGTGAAAAAGAAAAGAAGTGATAAGAATGAAGACTAAATAGATAACTGAAGGGGAATTTAATAGAAAAGTGAGTGGCCTACATGAAATGTGATTTTGGTCATACACAGAGAACGACAGGTTCAAATGAAAAGACATGAAGGAAGAATAAATTGGGCGGCAGGAGGTGATAAAAAATGCTGGGTTTGAATGTGTTGATAAGATACTAAAAAGAAAAGAATGACAAGTTTTTAAAGACAAAACAAATTGTATAACTTGGTAAATGGATGTGATGGAAGCAACAATCATTTTCAAGGGCAGAAAGACATGATACAGAGAGTGCTGTGGTTTAAATTCATTACTAGCCTCCATTTTCTTTTTCTTACAATATTTTTTCTCTAATATTTACTATTTTTCTGTGCTTTGCAAAAGTTTTCTCATCCCAAAGTAGAATAATGTGATAAGTAGGTAGGATGTCAGTCAATGTCTTAAAAGGTAAATGTTATTGCTGGATTCAGGGCAGTATATGACTTCAAATACTGATTGCATTGGAACAGCAATGGGAGAGTATACTTCCATCAACCTGTTTGTGAGCATGCCAGAGGGATCTGGTTGGCCATTAAGGCTAACAAAATTCTGGATTACAATGTGCCTTGATCTGATGCATTAGGATTATTATTACATTTTATATTTACAACTCTAATATATGCAGGTGGCCCTTGACAAGTGACCTCAATTGAGACCACAATTTCTATTGCTAAGCAAGGCAGTTGGAAGCGAGGCATGCCTGATTTTATGACCTTTTTTGCCACAGCTGTTAAGTGAATCACTACAGTTGTAAGTGAATCACAAGACTGTTAAGCAAATCCAGCTTTCCCTATTGACTTTGCTTTTCAAAAACTGGCTGGGAAGGTTGCAAATGGTGATCGCATGACTCCAAGAAGCTGCAACCATCATTAATACACGCTGGTTGCCAAGCACCCAAATGTTGATCACATGACCATGGGGATGCTATGACAGGAAAAAGGGCGAGCACCAGTCATAAGTCAATTTTTTCAGTGCTGTTGGAATTTTGAAGTGTCACTAAATGAATGATTGAATGAAAGTCAAGATTACAGTATGTACCTTAATAATAAATATTAGAAGCTTCAGTCTTACAGTTTCACTCATTGACCTATGGTGCAGGGCTGGGTTCTAAGTTACCTCGCTGCCGGTTCGCTTCCTCCCACACCACGTGGGCATGCCGCATGGGCACGCTGCATGGGTGCGCTGCGTGGGTGCACTGCGTGGGCACGTGCACACTTTGCGCACGTGTGCATGCACAGTGTCAAAAAATCTGTTTTTTTTAAAAAAAGCCAAAAACAAGATGGCGATGCATGCGCAGTGCCAGAAACTCGGCTTCTGTGCATGCGCAGAAGAAAAAAAACCCAGAAAAAAATCAATAAAATAAAATAAAATAAAATCCCCCAAAAAAGATGCCGGCGACCATGGACCAGCACCGACAGAACCGGTTCCATGACGTCACTGTGACATCACCAGCGCTTTGCTACCAGTTTGGTGCGAACCAGGAGGAACCCACCTCTGCTATGGTGGATCACTACCCTTGTTTCATATCTAAAAATTACATAACACCATTTTACTTAGATTCAAACAGTATTCTGTTTCTTTGATGACTGACCAGGTATTTCTAGAAGCTCAAATGCACGGGATGAAGGTAACAGCAGTTGACAGAATCCAATTTAATCTTAGCTACATTAAGTGACTGCATCATTTTAACTTAAGAGTTACTTTTTAATATTTTGCATATATTCCAATTCTACATTTGCCTACCAATTATTTTATTATTTTCTTTTATAATTTTTGTTTTTATATGATGTTTTTATATTCATGTAAGCCTCCTTGAGTCGACATGTGCGAATAGGCAGCAATATAAATTTCCTAAAATAAATAAATAAAATAAAATAAATTGTCTTCCATGCTAATTTCAAACTGTCATAAATTTCAGAATAATGATTTCTTCCGCTACTGATTAAATCTCCATATCTGTGTTCTTGTCTGTTGAACAGCAGCTTAATATGAGTAATTATTGCAACACACACTACCTGGGACTGTCCTTGAAGACCACAGTGGGAAAATACAGTTGTTCCAAATGCAGTCACACCGGTATAAATCGGCTATACCTTGAGGTGGCGCAGCAGTTAGAGTGCAGTACTACTTTAGCTGATTGTGATCAGCAGTTCAGCTGTTCAAATCTCACTGGCTCAGGGTTGACTCAGCCTTCCATCCTTCCGAGGTAGGTAAAATGAGGACCCAGATTGTTGGGGGCAATATAAATATACATTGCTTAATGGTGTAAACTGTTTAGAGAGTGCTTGCACTATGAGGCGATATATAAGTCTCACTAATAAATAAATAATAAATAAATGATTATAAAAGAATCATATAACAAATCTTTTTTTAACTTGGTCACTTGTGCTCCTTAAATAAACTGAAGTTATTATGTATGGTTGATGTGGTATTGAAAATCAGAAAGTATAAGCCCTTATAATATCATAATCATAATTTAGACAAAGAAATTGTAAGAGTTCATCCATTTAAAAATGAGTGATATTGTCACTATGCTTGAAAAATTATGTAAAGATACAGTATTGATACAGAAATAACTCTTGATATATTAATTTTGACAATATGCATTTTTAATACTTTCTGCCATAAAAATGAGATTTTTCAGTCATCCACATGTCAATTTCAATCTGTTTTTAATAATATATTTGTAGCTATAAATGGAGAAATCTTTAGAACTACTTCCAAATTGCTTTAAAAAATTCAAATAATGATAAATTCTCCATTTATTATATGCGTTCATAATTCATTAGAGCCTACATGAGACTTATTCAAATAATCTGGTAGATTATCAAATGGTTGTACAATATCAACAACAATATCAACAACAATAAGTTTTGATACAGAATATACGAAATAGACATACTATATCATCAGCATATAATAAACATCTGTATTCAGTTCCAACTATTATTATACCCAGAATATCTCTCATTTATCAAATAAAATAAGCCAATGATTCCTATATGAGATTAAAAACAAGTGTCAATAAGGACATCAATGATGAGTTCCACTAGGCAGTTTAATAGATGAAGAAATAATTTCATTTATAATTATCCTAGCAGAGGGATTAATATGTTCACTGTAGATGATTTAATTTTTCTGAATCTGTATCCATAATATTAATTAATATTTTAATATTATCAGATGCATGACTTTTTTTTATTAAAAAGTTTTTATTTAAAAAGTTTGTGTGGGATGGATGATTGAAGATATTATCTTCAATCTATATACTGGGTGTGATAGCAAGGAAATTGGATAATTGCTTAGGCAATAAGTAATAAGAATAGAATAATAAGAGTAATAAGAATAGAAGAAATAAGAATAGAATAACAGAGTTGAAAGGGACCTTGGAGGTCTTCTAGTCCAACCCCCTGCTTAGGCAGTAAACCCTATACCAGTGGTGGCGAACCTTTTTAGGCTCGCGTGCCAAAAAGGGGGGGGGTGCGCTCGCGCGCGCTCACATGCCCACACCCATTCCCTCCCCCCCATGCATGCACACAACACCCCCCCATGCTGCCCCCTGCGCATGCGCACACCCCCCCACCCCCGCGCAAAGGCTTACCGGAGCCTGGGACGACGAAACCGGCAAACTGGAAGTGCCAAAAAACGCACTTCCGGTTTGCCGGTGTGCTGTTTTTTGCACTCCGGAGGGTTCAGGGAAGCTCCCTGAAGCTCCAGAATGCAAAAAACTACAAAACGGACAAACCGGAAGTGTGGAAAAGTGCACTTCCGGTTTGTCCGTTTTGTAGTTTTTTGCATTCCGGAGCTTCAGGGAGCTTCCCTGAACCCTCCGGAGTGCAAAAAACAGCTCACCGGCAAACCGACCGGAAGTGCATTTTTCCGCACTTCCGGTTTGCCGGTGGGCAACCCTCGCGTGCCGGCCGCTATGGCTCCGCGTGCCACCTGTGGCACGCGTGCCATAGGTTCGCCACCACGGCCCTATACCATTTCAGACAAAATATACACCAGCCTTTAAAATTATAATTATGTAGAGCTCACCAAAGGAGGCTAAAAAAAATAAAATAAAAAGGCTTAATTGTATATTTCCAGAATAGTGGGGAAATCCTCAGAATATGCTTTATTCCACTCTATAGGACAACTATATCAACTGGGCATTTTTTTTCTCTTTCCATGGATTTAATAGTATCTTTTTTTTACATACTTTGGATATGTCTTAATGAATTTAAAATGGGACTTAATTGCATCTGAGATATTTAATTAACATTAATTAGAGGTTAGAATATTAAATCCATTTCATATAGCACTGCTGTACCTCTTAAAGCACCAATTAATTTGGTCCTATAAGAGATAAATCCAGTCCTTGCGGCAGTCAAACGATGCTAAAACCTGTCTTTACAATTTCAAGTAATTTATTTGTGAACTGATTGGCCCAATTATAAACAGAGATCATGTCACAATCCAAAGGTGATTAAGGTCCAACCCATCCTTCTGATAATTCTAGTACCCTGTATTATGACTTAGAAGCCCTTCCGAAATCTTTGGTGCAAAACTGGGTTTGCCAGAATACAGCCTTCTCCAGACAATTCCAAAAGGATGCTATTCCTACAATAAAATTGTAAGGGATTGCAGAGAAATGGTTAGAGCTATGAGTGTGTTGGCAGTGGAATCATCAACATCTGGAATATTGTGTGCAGTTCTGGTTACTCTCAAAAAGGTTATAGTGGAACTGGAGACGGTTCAGAGAGAGAAACTGGGATGATGGGGTGGGGGAGCAGCTTCCATATAAATAAAGGCTATGTCATTTGTGGCTTTCTGATTTAGAAAGGAGGCAAATGAGTGTATAAAATTATACATGGTGTAGATAAAGCTTTCTGATGTTAGTTTATGATTGCATGGATTATTTCATGCAGAAAAAAATGTTAATTTTTGTAGCACAAGGTGCAATTTTGAGAAGATAAAGTTAACAGTATTTGGGTTAGAAGAGAGTTTTCTGGGGTATATGATCAGTTGTGGATTTACCATATCAAACTAAACATTGTACAATTGCAAAAATAACCACAGATTTGAATTCTTGGTGTAAAAACACATATTTTTACCCCTCACTGAAAAAAAATGCAAAAATTAATTTTCATCCCTTTAAATGGCATGCCCTTCATGCTTGATCCTACACAACCACTGTGAGTGTGCAGATGTTGGAACTGCATTCATTTTTGTGGCAAAGTAACCAACTCAGGTACTGAGGTGGAGCACAATATTCTGGGAGCCCTTGTAGAACTGGTCTGAACATGCCCCTGAGTTGTTGTCTAGGGATAACAAGTTGAGCACAATTTAAAAGGGTTTTAATTCCATATTTTCCACTTTCAGTAATAACCTTGACATTCAAATGTGCACGTCTGTTTTTCTGGCCCATTGCCTTTGCATTCCAACAGCCCACCCACATGAGTTTCCCACAATAGCAAAATTGTTTCGAGACAAACAGGTACCTTGGATTTTTGTTATTTTGGAACTTTTTGCGCCTTCCTATTTGAAGGTTATTCCTTCCTAGATCATTTTTTTTAAGTGCTACACATTGCAGCATGTGCTACCATGTGCAGCATGTGCTACCATTTCATCATTGACACTTGCTACAATTGCAAATAGTGTTTGGACAGTGTTGAGAAAACACAACTCCAGAATAAAGGATTTTGGATTGAATGCCTGACCATGGCTTCATTGGATGATTGATGAGAGTCACCTGGCTGAATTTTATTCTGCCTGGTGACTTTAACCTTTCAACGACAGAGCCACTCTACAGGTAGTTAAACATATAGGGCACACAACATCAGCAGGTTAGTGATGACCTAATGTTTTTAATTTTGCTTCATATCCATCTCTGTTTCTTTGTGTGCCATGTATGTTTAACTGTCGGTAGGGATTGGTCTGTGAAATTTGTGTGGCCAAATGTGCTGTGCTGCCTCAAGGATGGAAAACAAACAGGGATCAGAAAGTGGCATTTTCTATGGACCTTGGATGGTCGTGTTGTGCCATGCTTGGGGTGACTCTGACATGGTTAACTATTATAGTAGACATTTGGTATCTATATATTTACAGAGATTCTCAGTCATCCAGGTCATCTACAGTATTTATAGATACATGGAATCTATGGTTTTATTTCAATAGCTACTGCGAATATAACCATTTTTATGTGTATATTTGCTAGGGACACAGGAATTTGTAAGGAATTCTGAAAAAAAGCAGAGTTAATGGTACTAGATTGACTACCAAACACTGTACAAAGTGACAGGTGCATTGTCTAATTTGCCTTCGATACACTACTTACATATGAATTATAGACACTCAGGAAAGGTGAAAACACACTTGATTATGACCAAGTTCAGAAATTGCTGGCTCTACTGGAGTGGCTTCTGTGGCCTCCACTTCCTTACTGGTTTATACCACTTGGAAAATCCAGACAAAATCCCAAAAAACCCCAAGATCCAGAAAAGCTGTTGCTCCTTCCTCCCCACCACCATGCTAATAGACTCTATGATTTGGTCAAGGTGCACTACTTATGTTTTGAATACCCTAAGATGCAGGGCTGTAGGCAGGATAAAATGTCCAAAAACTGTAGCCCGAGCTGCATCTGGTGCTGTATTTTAACTCCAGGCAGACTCTTCTGTCCTGTTTTGAAGGACATCTTCAGTAAATCTATATCAGGATTAATAAGGCTATGTGTTTTCCATTCCTAGATATTGTACCATTGATACCATCAGGGGTGGGCTTCAAAAATTTTAGCAAGGGGTTCTCTGCCTGGTTGCTGGGTGGGCGTGGCCAAGTCAGTCTCGTGTACCATGGCAGGGGGGGATGTTTTTGCCCTCCCTGGGCTCCGGAGGTTTTCCTCGAGCCTCCAGGAGGGCGAAAACAGTCTCCCCAGGCTCTGGAGGTCCTCTGGAGGCTGGAAATGGGCCACTTTCTGACCTTCCAAAACTTCTGGTAGGCCCATTTTTCGCCCTCGAGCCTCCACGCACGCCCTGCACTTACCTGCATCCAAAATGGCCACGTGGGGACTCCTGGGAGGCGTGGGGTGGGCAGGGCCAGCCAGGAGTGGGATTTGGGGGTTCTCTGAACTGCACAGAATCTTAGCTAGAGGTTCTCCTGAACCTCCAGCAGCCCACCCCTAGTTACCATGCAGTAGAATGTTGTCTCTGCCCTTAAGAATTACTGTGTAATATTTGGATAAGGGAGACTTCCCCGTCCTCCTGCCACCTTACCCTCACGATATAATGATTTGACCTTGGGATCCTTTGCACACGAAGGAGGAGCTCTGTCTTTCAGCTACGGTTTTGCAGTGTGTGCGTGGGTATGTGAAGACATACCACAATGCCCTGGTTTGAAACAGTACATTGAAGTTTATTTTACTGAAATCTCTTGGTAGCGAAAATATAGCTACCCCTGCATTACATACTTAGTGTGCTTTGCTTTGAAGCTTTTAAACAGGTTTGAGTTCAGGACAGTGGTGAAATCCAAATTTTTTTACTACTGGTTCTTGGGCGTGGCTTGGTGGGCTTAGTGGGCGTGGCTTAGTGGGCGTGGCAGGGGAAGGATACTGCAAAATCCCCATTCCCTCCCCACTCTGGGGCCAGCCAGAGGTGGTATTTGCCGGTTCTCCGAACTACTCAAAATGTCCGCTACCGGTTCTCCAGAACCTTTCAGAACCTGCTGGATTTCTCCCCTGGTACAGGAATCAAATTCAGTGAGTCATGTAACTTACAAACTTAACAGAAAGTTGGATTGCCACACAAGAAAATAAGTCATTAGAGTATTAGCTGCCAGCTTTTCTCTAAGAAACCACTGGGAAAGTAAAGTTCATCTCTCTTTGAACCAATATTTATTCCATGTCTGGGATGTTTTGGCATTGGCCAAAAAACATAACTTAGCAAAAAAAAAAAAAAAAAAAAAAAAGAACCAGAAATAACTTTTAAAGAAAATATTGTTTTATTCAGATGTTGTCTGTGTTCTTTTGTTACATTTGACCCAGCAAATTGCAATATATTATCTGTGTCCACAGATCCATTTTTGTACCTAGAAACGTTCAATGGTTACAGGAGACTATTCCCAAGTTAAGATTTCAGAGAAGCTTATCAGAAAAATACACAATTTTATTGCTCACGGTATGCTTAAAAACTGTAAATAAGTCAAATAAAATAAATGCATGTTCATTCTGATGTTCATTTTGTGAAACTTTTCTGTTAAAATCTGAGGTTCTCAAAGATTCACTTATTTTTGTACAATTATGATAAATTCAGTAAGACATGCACATGGAAGCTTCTACACGCAGGCAACTTCTTTAGTGTTTCTTCCTTAGTGTTTCTCTTACTTTCAGATTTGCTGGACAAATTGTATCCTCTCTGGGCCAACACTTAAAAGGCCACTCAGTTTGGTTAATTTGAATCGAATCAGAATAGAGCTGGAAGGGGTCTTCTAGTCCAGCCCCCTGCTCAACTAGGAGATCCTATACTTGACTTATCCTTAGAACAATAACAAGAGGAAGCATATAAGCTTAATTTATGCTTATTTTTCTAAATTATTGTTGAATAGAAAAACAAAAATTGGGCTTAAGATTTGAGTCATGTAGTTTCCATTTCTTCTTTCACATTTGACTTCTATTATATACAAAATATAAGGTCAGTTTTTAACAAACTCATAGAATTGTGCTTTGCAATACAATGTAGTAATTATAATCTGTTTTAGGATAACTTTGAATGAAATATGTTTTCATTCATTCAAAGTTATCCTAAAACAGATTATAATTACTACATTGTATTGCAAAGTACAATTCTATGAGTGTACTGTTTTAAACAAAATCATAAACAGCATACGGTTTTAATCATGGTTTATCAAGCTAACTATGCTTGGATGGCAGCAGTGCTGATATTCAAGGAAGCCTATTATATACCATGGGCCCAGCTCTTATTTTCATATATGATGAGATAACAGTGTATATACCTTCAGCTCTTTGTCCCAATCATCGGTTACAGCAATTTGTGATCATAATCCGTCTGGATCTACTCCCTCAGTTGGGAAACTAAGTGGTGTAAAATTCAGTGTACACCTATATCAGATCTTATACCAGGCATAGCAACAAATCCTGACACCCTGTGTGCAGTCCATAAATTAATGTGGTGGGAACACAGGGAGCTATTACCACAGTCAATTACACACTCTCTCAAGGATTCCACCACAGTCGGGAACTGAGCCATGCTGTGCTAAGCAACAGCATCACTAGCCAATAAAGCCCAGCCATGAATGCCTTCTCCAGATGGCAGGTCAGCAATGCAAAAGCTGCTGTCTTTGGCTTTAGAAGGGTGGGTTGTCATTATTTCTTCTTCTCCTCTCTTCCCCAACAGTAATGGTGGACATTCCACTTGATGCAAATGAAACCAGAGCTTTACCTATCTTTCATGCATAAGGTATTTGTTTAAAAAGCAAGTGGTTACATGTGCAGGACATCTTACACCTAGTCAGTTTAAACAATACAGGATTTATTTTGTAGGGGAGTTAGAGAGTTATGGGAAAAAGAGCGCATCTGGTCAGTTAATGGTGCTGTGTATTGGCTGATCCCAATGGCTATCAATCTCTGAAAGAAAGGGAAGTAGAAATTGTACGGATGTGCAGGCTGCTAACAATCTGTGCCAGAACTACTTGCCTGAAGACAGGGCGATGTTCTCTCTGAAGGTACTACCATAAAGAAACATGAGTTAGAGGAGGTAGTCTCTAAAAGTCTACTTTTGGTGGATATCCATCAGTATCCTGAACTAGGGTGGTTTCATGAGATAACAACCATAAACAAGCATGTCCTGGACCAGAGACCTGAATGTATCTTGAATGTACAACTACTAGTTTAGTTTAGTTTAGTTTAATTAGATTTATATACCGCCCTTCTCCAGGGGACTCAGGGCGGTGAACAGCCAAGTAAAAAACACAATATACCCATAACTAATATTGTTATCTGGTGAATACAACAGCAAAAGGAAGCTGTTGCTATGGGTAAGAGTTTTTGGATGGTTGAGAAACTAGCACCAAAAGGGACTATGCCTCATCATGACATGGCTCAGCTGTTGGTAGCCTGCCAATACCCAGATACCGTCCAGGTTTGACTGTTTCTTCAAGGAGAGCCGGAAAGGTACTTGAAGCTGTCTATCATTAGAGCTGGGTTGTGTCAGTGGTTATGGGTTAGTGTTAATAGAAACGCAGCTCAACACTACTGATCTGGCTGGTCCAACACAGCATAGCTAACTGGCCTACCAGAGCAGCTTCAGAGATGCTATCACTCTCCTGTCTCTTCGCTCTCCATGACGCTTGGATGACGTGGGTTGAACTACTACTAAAGGAAGAAATGGAAGGACTGGCTGGCAGGGCCAGTTTTAAAACAGGAGAGGGCTAAGCTTTGAGAAACTTTAGCAGTTTTGTTTGGAAAGCGCTAACAGCGATTAAACTCTAGAGATTCTACCTGGCAAATATAACAACTGAACATGGCAAGAATGCCAAGCATAAAAAAAAAATCCACAATGTGGTAGGGAAAGACCCTCTGTGAATAGAAGGTGTAAGTGTAGGCAGAAACAAAGCATATGTTAATTAATAAGTATCATGTGAGCCATACAGAATAGCTTAATTAATGGAGACTTTGGGGTATGAAATGATAATGAAACTGTAACAAGTGAAAAGAAAACTGAAATTTTGAGAGGCCCCTTTGGATTATGAGACCCCAATGAGACCCTAAACTGTAACTTGCTTAGCTTGTGCCTAAATCTGCCACGGTCAGCAGGTTGCCACGGGAACAGTAAGAAAGTGGTAACTGCTGGTGCCCATATGGTGCTTTCTGCAAGGTTCAGCCCCAGCAGTGGAACTCTGGCAAATGACCCTCTTAGGCTTACCAGAATGAGGTAAATTCTTGGCCTAGTATTTTCTACCACACTGCTCTTCTTCCTCTTCCTACTCCTTGCAGTTCAGTAGTGTTTATGGCCCATGAAGCTGGTATGACACAAGGCCAAAAAGCATGCCAGGCTGTAGCAAATGAAGACCTTACAGCAGCACAGCAATTCTACAGAGTACCGTGCACCGCAGCAGAATCCTCCTCCAGGGACCACACTGTGTCGGGTAGATGAGACGAGAACTGCTCCAAAGAGAGGAAAAGGGAGAGAAGGAAGAGGTTGGAAGGGAGCACAAAGTTAAAACATCCAGAAACCCATGGAAAGTGCTACCTGTGAATGTGGCATAGAGAACTATTTGTCTTCCAGGGACAATTTCATGGCTGGGGCTGCAGGAATGGTTGCTCCAGTCATTATTGTCTGGTGTAGCAATCCGGGGGCTGGGGGAAGGAGACTTCATTGGTCCAACCCTCAACTGTTGGAGGAATACATAGCAAAGAATCTCTGCCTTGGGGAAGAGAAATGAGCACAAACCGCACATCATCCATGAACTGCAAGCAGCAAGTAACCTGCATTGGGTTTCATGGGCGGCTCTAGTAGGGAAGGCATCTGCAACAGTTGAGACTGCCCCAGGATATGCCTGGCTCCTTGCCATATCTGGGCTCCCTGCCAAAAAAATGCCAGCATTGTTGTCATTCCAGAGCAAGCGAAAGGGAACCCTGACTACAATTCCTTGATCTGGCTTAATTGTACATTATTACACTATGGGAGATGCATAGGTTAGGTCTCATTTAGTTATACATTTCAGGAAGGCTCAGCAACATTAATTCCATACCTGTGAAATGGAACCTTAACGGAACACAGGCACCGATAATGGAGCTAATACACTGGCCTGTCAGGGGAATGAACACAAAAATACTTCCTTTTTTCTTAACAATAAAACAGCAGGCTAAGACAGCTCCTATTAAAATCTTTTCTCCGGAGACTTTATAGCTATTGCTAGGCTTTTAATACTGAAAACCCGTGTATGGAATACTTGGGAGTCCGTTTACAGGAGCAAGGAAGGCGGAGGTTGGATTTCGTCCCGCTTTGAATCAGTCAGGCTCTCTTTGGTCGTTCATAATCGACTACTAGACCATACAAGGAAAAGCTTTAAAAAACGCCTGACAGAATCAATGGTGATTCTCAGTAATCCAGGTCATCTAGAGCTGAAGAAGCTTCTTGGAGGAGAAGCGAAACGTCTTCAAAGAAAAAACCAGAAAGTCCAGTTGCCTCTCGAAAAAGAACAGCACCTTTGGGACCACCTTACAGAATCGATCGTGGTATTGTGGGCGGCTGATAATAAATAGCAACAGCGAGGGATAAAAGAGGGAAGAATATGGAAGAAAAAGCCAGACATGATAAATTAGTTTTACCTGTGGAACTTACCACGCAATTTTCGCTGCCTCCTTGGACCTCGGCTGCAGATCCCCTCCCCTCACCCCGGGTCGAGCTTCCCGGCAGCCGCCGACCTACCCAAACACAAACACACTCGCCAAACGGGAGCCTGAGGGCTAGAGAAAGCCGGATCGGCGAGCAGGTGGGCCTCCAATGCAGCTCTCCCCTCCAAAGTCCCCCGTTGGCCAACAGCTTGGCGATGCCGCGGAACTCTGGGCCAGCTCCTTCTCTTCATTGGACGAGAGGCTTGTCAATCCGCCCCCGTACACACCCGACTCGCCCGCTCGCGGCTTCTAAGGGGTGGCTTAAGGAGCGGTGGCTGCTGTGAGCTGTGCGAAGGCGGCGCGGCGGCGAAGAAAGTTTTTTGCAACACTTGGGCACCTGACTCCGCATCTCTCTCTCTCTCCCGTGCGCGCTCTGGAGTGAGGCTGACCAAGGGAAGCAGCCGAGCCTGGGAGCGGACAAGGCTTTGGAGACAAAAGTTTCTGCTTCTTTCCTTTGGTTTTTCCTTGGATTGGTTTACAGCCGGGGAGAACCCCAGCAACAGAATCAAGCTCGTCTTCTTTTTCACCTTTGCTTTTGGGCGGGGAAGAAAATGTTCCTCGTCTGGGAAACAGGTCGCGATTCAGATGGACATTCGCTGACTTGAGACTCGACCGGCTTCCCTTTTTTTGCAGAAAGCGAGAGAAGGGTGTTAATTACGCACCTATTTATTGACTTTTTCTTTCTTTCTTTTTTTCTTTTTGGCTGCCGCTGCTCTTCTCCCACCCGCTTCTTCTCCCACCGGAGCACCAGGTTTTGTTGGAGCTATATGGAGGGATCTCAGAATGGTTTGCAACAGGAAAACCAAAACTTTAGTGTCCACATGCGTGATTCTCAGCGGGATGACTAACATCATCTGCTTGCTCTACGTGGGCTGGGTAACCAACTACATTGCCACGGTTTCTGTGAAAGTTCAGGAGCCGATCTCGGAGAAAAAGTTAGAGGAAGACAAAGGAGACACTCTAAGGATTATAGAAAGGCTGGACCACTTGGAAAGTGTCATCAAGCAGCACATCCAAGGTACTCTCTCGCTTCCGCAGATTGTCTTCTTCTCTTACTCCCTAACCCCCCCCCCCTTTTAAACCCCCAAGTGTTGCACAGGTTCCGTTTATCTGGAACATGGGTGTTTTGAGGTCACATTCCTGCTGCCATAGGCGGGATGGTGGACTCTGGTCCGAGGGGAGGATGCGCGGGCCGGGAGGGGGGAGAGAAAGAGCGGATAGTTAAAGAGGAAAAGAGATTCGTTGAGGAGAAGAATCGGGAGCTTTGTTAGGACTGGCTCTCCTTGATCAGGCGAAGGTTCCTGCTTCCTGGCTGCCTTCCCTCTCAGCTAAATCGCTGGGTGCCGCCGGCTAGGCTGGCTGGCTGGCTGGCTGGCTGAAGCGAGAAGCTGAGGCGGTGGGGGCAGCGCCCACCGCTTGCTAGTTTTCCTTCCTCCGTGTGGCTTGATAATTTTGACGCCGCTAGTTCCGAAGATCGCAAAGGCGCTTGTCGAAAGGAATCCCGGTTGCCTTGAAACCTTGGAGGGCAACCGAACGAGCGGCAGGCAATTCCTGGAGGAGGCGGTTTGAGGTGTGTGTGTGTGTGTGTGTCCCTCCATTTCCCGCCTTTCCGAGGGAACCGGCGATTGCGAAGAAGCGGCTGGTGCCTCCCAGCCAGAAGCTCTGCCGGTGGCTGTGGGTAATCTGGCGCTTGACAGCTGGCAGTTTCGCCCGAGGGAGGGAAGAGTGTGTGGGGAGCCTCTTTGCTCGGCCAGAAGTCCGATCCCGGTGGAGGATCTAACCCGATTCTGAGGAACGGCATCTCCTGAGCAAGGGTGGGTTGGGCTCTCGCTGCGTCCATCGGTGTAACAAGCCCGCTTTCGAGCCTGTTGAAAGTTGCTCCGTCGAAGAGGGAGCTCTCCGGGAGATCTTCTCTGGGAAGATCTCGGCAAGAATCGCTGGCATCGGATTAAGCATCGGATCTTAGTTTTCGTTGCCCCACCACTTCGGGTTGTGCTGTGGCTATTTTTTAATGTGTCGTGTTCACGCCCGCCCGCACCCCCTCAATCTCTGCTCCTAAAAGCCTGGCCTAGTTGTGTTAATTGCCTTTGTATATATAGCTTGCAGCTTATTTCGGCGTTTTGTTTCCTCGCTGCTCCCATTGGGAGGAGGATGGTTTGGGAAGACGATCTGAGATTATTCTCAATCTGGGTAATGGCATTTTAATTTGGTCGCTGTTTGACTGCTTCTCCTTTAGAAAGGGATGCTGGGGAAGAATAGGAAGCACCATATCCTTGCCAGATGTGGTTCTGGACCTGTCTCCTCCTTTTTGCTTCTTAATATGTTATTCGTTACAGAAGGCATGATATACTGTCTTTGTTTACCCTCTGATGGAAATGGGAGAGGACCTCATGCCTTCCAAATGTTTTAAGGGCTCATGGCCAAGTGGGGGTTAAATTATTTCTGTCTTCCCTCTTTCCCATATTTTCTTTTTTATGAATTTCCTGGAGGGGAAGCCCTTGGCACATTTTCAGATTCCACACTGCTTTTGTTTCTCAATATTTTGCACAGTTTTAATCAGATAGAGACCACGTTCTTCACGTTATTAGATTTGTGCAGAGTTTGTCCATAGGGCGACCACAATGGACAGCTCTATTCTTATTTTTGGAATTGTGACAACTAAAGGGAAAAAAAAGGTCTATAAAAAATAAGAATGTTCGATAACTTTGGTTACCAAACTCTTGGGCTGAGGTCCTGCAATATTCAACTCCATCCATATAATCCATCCATCCATTCATCCATCCAGAACTCAGTTAGTTTGCTACAGCTGGTAAACAGATTCCTTTTCTCCTAAATCAATTTTACCAGTCTGACAGAATGCTCCAATTAAAAACATGAGCTTCAGTGGAAACATATTAAAGGCATACACAGCACACATTGATTAGCAGATTTCTGTGCATTAAGGAGGCTTTCCGAAGTCCTTCTGGTTCCTTGGTGTAATATGAATGTAAATACAATATAGACTTCTTCCCCTTCTGTCTATTTACTGGCTACACCTGTGCAAAGGTATTTCTTTTTCAGAAGGTGGAGTAAACTCCCCCCCCCAATCCCAGAATATGGCCTTGTTATAGTGCTTGTGCTACTAAAATGTTAAGCCTACTATGATGTTTGTATTATGGTTATTTTGGCTGTTTAGAAGTAGAATTCATCCCTTGGTTTCCCCAGGCTTTCCCAGAAGAAGCCAAGTTAATGGAAGTTTTGGTGACATCACAAAGTTTTCTTTCACTGTTGACCTGGCCTTTATTCAGCAGCACAAGTTGAAGTCAAGATTTTTGATACCTTGTTTGTGCAATGATTGGGCAGACCCAATGATAGAAAAAGTGCTTTGCATGTAAGATGTTCAGCTCACGCTCTCAGATGTTAAAGAATCTATTGGCAACAAAACAGAGAGTTCCAGCCATAGCCTTAGAACTGCCCTGATTTTTATTTATTTATTAAAAAAATACATATAGCGCATAATGGCATAAGGGCACCTTATAAGGTACTGTATGTGCTATTGAAAATGTAGGAAAATATAAAATGTGTCTTTATTGAGATTTGCCCTAAGTAAATATGCAATGGATAACTGCAGATCTCAAAGCAATAGCTATGTTGCTCTTGGCTTAAAATTCTGAATGCGGATTAATTAATGACTTGACAAGCTTGGGTTGGAATTCAGACATGACATCTGATAACTGCTTAAATTCCTTTTGCCTAAATTTCTTTAAAAATGTGTCTTCTTAAGAGGGAATTGTTAAAATTAATTAGCTGAATATAGTTTTTTTAATTAAATCAAGAGAGATAGCATTATAGTGTGACTAAGTGGATGATCTTCAAATACTGCAAGTTTTTACTATGAATGTTAAATACGGTAATTATAACTGTAGGCGACCACTTGCTAAAAAAAGGGGTTTACTAAATAAAGTACAGTGGGCTTGGTTGTGCCACACCATTGAAATTGAAAGCAAGAATGACTAGGTTCACACAAAATACAAAATCATGTTTGGTTGGTTTCAGTTTAAGGAGCTGTACAAATCCATCTAGAGACCAGGTACTTCAGTCTTGCTATTTGTAGGGTGGGGGTTATAAGATCTGGGCTTTGATTTCCATGGTGTTGTTAGAGTTAAAGCTGAGAGATAGCAACCTATCTATAGCTCTCTAGAGTAGCCAGTAAAATGGCACCTTTCCAATATGGTGCTTGGGAATTCACCTGAAGAGCAATGTTATAGGGGGAGTGGAGTGGAGAGTGGAGTGGAGTGGAGTGGAGTGGAGTGGAGTGGAGTGGAGTGGAGTGGAGTGGAGTGGAGTGGAGTGGAGTGGAGTGGAGTGGAGTGGAGTGGAGTGGAGTGGAGTAGAGTAGAGTAGAGTAGAGTAGAGTAGAATAGAATAGAATAGAATAGAATAGAATAGAATAGAATAGAATAGAATAGAATAGAATAGAATAGAATAGAATTCTTTATTGGCCAAGTGTGATTGGACGGACAAGGAATTTGTCTTTGGTGCATATGCTCTCAGTGCACATAAACGAAAAGATACATTTGTCAAGAATCATGAGGTACAACACTTAATGATTGTCATAGGGTACATATGGGACTGATCTAGGGAATTGATAGGTGAGCTGCTTTCGTTTGGTTTTTGTTTTGGTATGTGAAAAACGTTTTTCAGTAGGCATTTATGCAAGTTGAATTGGATTTCATTTAAGTCAGAGTGAAGATATGAGAATTGGAGAAAGTACTTTGATATTTAAGGATGAGTCAATGACCTTTCAATATTTTGTTCTAAATTATCCATAGGTTAGAATAAGGAATTGTCAAAACACCTGCATCTGCTTCATTGTGGGACAAAAGTCTATGAACATGGCAGGAATTTTATTTATTTATTTGTATTCACCTTTATTTTTAATAAATAATTCAATGTGACAAATACACACAATATTCCTTCCTCCTCCTATTTTCCCCACAACAACAACCCTGTGATGTGTCTGGGCTGAGAGAGAATGACTGGCTCAAAGTCACCCAGCCAGTTTTCATGCCTAAGGCAGGACTAGAACTCATTATCTAGCCTGGCCTTAACCACTTTATCAAACTAGCTATGAATGAATGAATGAATGAATGAATGAATGAATGAATGAATGAATGAATGTGAGATTCATCATGATACATAATCCTTGCCAAGGATTTCATTGCAATGCTTTAAAAAAACACTTCTACCTCTTTTAAGGCAGAGATATCAGGGTTAACCAAAAGTCTGAATAGCAGCTTCCAAATTATCCACCGAAGTTGTGCTTACTGAATCAGTGTGGTAGAGTATTATAAAATAATTTAGAACTGTTTTTTAAAAAAAGCTATTTTCCATTTGTTTTCCTATATTTCCAAGTCATTGAAGAATGACTTGCCCTTGAGGTTGATCCAGCTTTGGTTCTTCTGTGCAGTGCAAAAGAAGGTTGATACAGCTAGTTGATCATTGCAGTTAACATTTTGATCACACTGCATGTTCCCTTGCCTGGAATCAGGTCAGAACTTGCTCTCTGCTTTGCTTGGATGGAACTATCAGGCCTGTGTATATCACAGAATAAAATCCCAAACCCTGACTTACCTCTTCTTTCTGACTTTTCTGCCACCATCGCTGCTGTTCCTTGTTCAGTCAGCAAAATGATAAGAAGAACAGAAAGTGGAAAAAGCAGCTGAGGGGGAAACAATAAGCCAAAATAATTGTGACACTGCCCCACACACTCAAATTTGCTTGTTACCTCTCGGCCTTATGACTTGAGATTGAGAAACTCTACATCGAGTAGGTACTATGGATGAATTCACTTTATCATGACGCACTGAGTAGCATTTTGGATTAGCATGCTTGTTTAATCATGTAATTAGTTTGTAGGCCATTCCGTTACCAAAGTGGCTTTAGAATAAATATTATATATTAATACTTAAAAAAGAAAAAAACCCCCAGAAAAATAGAGAACTAATAAAAAAACAGCATATTAATTTTTTGGGGGAAAACATCAATACCATGGAATTAGATTATCCAGTAAGAATATAAGTGAGGTTAGTTGCTTGCGTCAACCCTGCCAATAAGGTTTTCGAAATATAATTTATGCATTTACTTATTTATTAATCAAATTTACAAAGTGGCCTATCTCAATATATGACTCTAGGCAGCTCACAAACAATTAAAAACAATATAAAAATACCAAACAGTACAATTTAAAAAATAAAAACAATGTGAACCACAAAACCATACCATAAAATTCACAAAGTGAGCATACCTATTTATAACAGACAATACAACCACTTCACAGGCCCTGCCACACTGCTCATGCCTGTTGGCAAAACCATGTTTTCAGGGCTTTGTGGAAGCCAACAGAGTGGGACCACTTTCCTCTCCAGAGGGATGATGTTCCAGAATGAGGGAGCCATGACAGGAAAGATTCTCTTCCTGAACCCAGTGAGATGGCAGCCCTTGGCTGACAGGACCCAGAGCATGCTGCTCCAGCTGGACCTGATATAGAGCAGGGATGGGTTCCACTTACCTTTGCCACCAGTTCGCATCGCGCGTGTGTCCCCTTGTACAATTTCACTTCCGCACAGGGGTGAAATGCTCCCGGTTTGCTATTACCTGTCGGTCGTCGCAGAGCCAATGGAGCCGGTGGTGGTCGCGGCACGGGGCTGCCCCTGCCCGCTTCCCCCACCCACCTGGATGCCGCCATTTGAGTTCTTTTGCCCTCTGCACATGCACAAAGCGTTCTGCATGCGCAGAGGGCAAAAGGACTCAAATGGCGGCGTCCAGGTGGGTGGGGGAAGCGGGCGGGGAAAGCGGGCAGGGGAAGCCCCACGCCGCAACCGCCACTGGCTCCATCGGCTCTGCGATGACCGACAGGTAAGAGCGAACCGGGAACATTTCAGCCCTGCTTCCGCACATGCTCAGAAGCAGGAATTAGCCCGAAACACAGCTGAGGAGCTCATCAACTGTGCTTCGGGCAAAGAAATAAAGATCAGTACTCACCCGCGGGCGGGCGGGAGGGCTCTTTTTCAAGCCGTGGAAGGGGAAAAATAAAAAAGATGGCGGCATGCACGGAACGGCACCGACAGTGACATCACCAGTGGGTCGCTACCAGTTCGGGCGATCCGGTCCGAACCAGGAGGAATCCACCCCGATATAGAGGTAATAGGAGAAAGGCAGTCCCTCAGATGGAGTTAGTGAACCTAGTCTGTGTCTTATTTATATTCTCATGTAAAAGTGAAAATATTTTTGATTTTAATTTTCTCTATGTATATGGAAGGGAATCCATGGATTGAGAGGGAGCAGGAGGACACTATCATCAGTTGACCTACTGGGGCAACCAAAGTGAAATTATTCACAAGTGCCAGCAGCTTAAATCCACAGTAATGAATCAAATCGACATGAATTATCTGTTGGAGTTCTGAATAGCTATATTTTAAAATAAAAGAAAATCAGAGTTTGATTTTTAAAATATCTGAAAGGAGATTTTCATATGAGGGGCATTGATGAAGTTACCTAGTTTGATAATAAAACAAGTTCAGATAGCACCACAGAGACCCCACAGTTCAACTCTGAGCTCATATATTTTGATTCAAAGCAAAATTTAGTGATTATCAGTTGCCAAAAAGAAATTTTTTATTCAGATATAAATTATGTGGGCAAAGAAATAGGCTGGGGCATGATGCTCTTCATATAATGAAATGTATTTTATTGGTAACCGTTAAGTAATTATTGTTTGCTTATTTTGCTTTAATTTCCCCACTTTTATCTATTTTAAAAGTATTGCAGTTAAAGTAATATGTCATGGTGTGAAATTATGTACAAATAAGGGGAAGTGAAAAATAACAATCAGGCACCCAAGCTGTAAGCTTGAAAAGAAGTCAAGACTACTTGAACATGTTAATACTTAGCGTGTGCAAATGTTAAAATAGATGTAAATCTGTTTTGCAAAACAGATCTTTGATACAAATTAAAGTGTGTTTGTAAGAAAAAGAGAGGAGAGTCCAGTTCCAGTGATACAAAATCAAAGGGATGCAAAATCTATGAAATTAATTACCCCTCCATACAAGGTGGCTGGATCAGTATAATAGAGATTTCCAATGTTTTTCTAATGCTACTTAGCATGTTGATTTATCTACTCCACTTTTCTCATTTCTCATTTTCCATTCTCCCATAATGGCCATTGTGAATAGAGCAATGCCAAACCCAGTCTTTCTTTAAAGACTGTGAATGTTGCTTATCAACCTTCCTATTAAGGATAGTGGACTTTAGGAAATTTGGAGACTGGCAAAGGCAGGGGTGGGTTCCTCCCGGTTCGGACCGGATCGCCCGAACCGGTAGCGACCCGCTGGTGATGTCACTGTCGGTGCTGGTCCGTGCGCACCGCCATCTTTTTCTGGATTTTGTGCATATTTTTCCCCTTCCACGGCTTGAAAAAGGACCCTCCTGCCCACCCGCGGGTGAATTCTGACCTTTATTTCTTCTCCCGAAGCACAGCTGATCAGCTCCTTAGCTGTGTTTCGGGCTCATTCCTGCTTCTGAGCATGCGCGGAAGCCAAATCGTACGAGGGAAACGTTGTGATGCAAACCGATGGCGAAGGTAAGTGGCCCTGTCACCGTGTCTTGAGGGAATCTATACTGTCCAATATATTCCAACTGTGATGTTTCCTATCTGAAATATTACTGGTCTTCTTAAAGCCTTCTGTGAGACTCTGCTTTTTCAGAGTCCACCTTTTTTCCATAAAGCCTTTAATAGAATCCCCTATTTGTCATGTTCTCCATAACTGACTCTGTAACTAAGACTAAGTGTCTCAATGGTGTATTGCCTCTATTTTCATTTGCTTCCCCTGTTATATTTTTTGTGTCAAATGTTGGGATTGTAAGAGCCTAAGGAATACCTGTCCCTTGTATTCTCTGGAAGTGTACATTAACAGCAGTAACGGAATAAAATAAACATGAGGTTGATCCGGTTGTGAAGCATCCTTTTATGAGTGATAAAATGTTGCAATTGTTTTGTATATTAACTTGGAATGACTTGGATAAAAGGCTGCCTAATATATGAACTGAAAAACAGTCCCCATTGGATTTTTTTCAATTTTATTTGTTCTCCGTGCGGTATTAGTCTGTTTTTACTTCTAGCAGAAAAACTAGAATGTCAAGTGAAGTTAGAATGTTTACTCACAAGGGAATTTTTTTCCACATTCTAAAGATGTAAAATGTTTCAACGTCCTTCTCTTCCCTCACACCTCACATTTCAGCATTTTAGGCAAGCAGGCAGATCAAGATTTCCTTTAATAACATGAAGCACGATCCAGACAAAGATACTTTAGAACCTGATGGATTTCTCTGTGAAAGAGGAGTGCCTGCCAGTAAAATAAATTATCTTTAAAATAAATTGCCTTTTTTGTTGCAGCTGCAGTAATGGAATCTAAATGTTATTACCTACCTGCAGGGATGTGAAATTCAAGGTATCTGTACATTAATGACATAAAAACCTTTTGGTGTTTTCACTGAGTACGTGTAGAAGGACTTTGTGTCAGAGGTAGGTCTGCAAGCTATGTTCAACTGTTGTGTGTTGCATGTATGTGACTTTGAATCAGTGTTGACTCCCAGTGGATGCCTGGACTAGTCCCTGTAATTTTCTTGGCAAGGTTTTTCAAAAGTGGTTTGTCACTACCTCCTTCCCAAGGCTGAGAGAGAGTGACTGGCCCAAAGACACCAAGCTGGCTTAGTGCTTAAGGCAGGACTAGAACTCTTAGTCAATTTACATCCTGGAACCTTAACTTCTACTCCAAACCAGTTTTCTTTTCACCTGTTAACATAAATTAGTATACATTCTTTAAGCTGGTTTGCAAGTTCAAGAGATGCGTTTGTTTAAAAAATGTATGGCTTTATTTAAAAGAAGAAATTGCTACCTCAATGTTCCATCAGATTTTCAGTGTTTTTGTGTTAGGTTTATGGGACAATTGAGAGAAAAGGGTATTTAGGCTGTTGGTTTGAGCTAAGAGCTTGGCAATTTGGTTGCAAACGTTTCATCACTATTCGAGGAGACATGGTCAGTTTGTTTTGAATTGTGCTCTTCTGTCAGAACACAGGTCTTTAAATTCCTTTTTCTGAGATGCAAATTAATCTGAATGTTGTTTGTTCGGTTATTTCTGAGTCATGGTCTGATTTAGGATATTTGACTGGCTGGCTGTTGTTGCTGGGCTGTAGTTAAGTACCATCTGTGTGATGCAGATTAGGATTAGAATTGTTATTTTGTGCTTCTGAGTCATAATCTGGTTTCGTCTTGTTTGATAGTTTGAGTGGCTGGCTGTTGTTATTGAGACAGTCCGAAATCAGACCATGACTCAGAAATATCAGAACAAACAACATTCAGACTAATTTGCATCTCATGAAAAGGTATTTAAAGACTTGTGTTCTGACAGACGAGCACAATTCAAAACGCATTGACAATGTTTCCTCAAATGGTGATGAAACGTTTGCAACCAAATTGCCAAGCTCTGAGCTCAAACTAACAGCCTAACTACCAACCCAAGCTACTAATATTCAAATACATTTCAGAAAAATGTATATTTTTTCTAAGCTGCTCTCCTTGGCCAGTCCTTTTTGTCTTTATCTGAATCTGTTTGTTCCGAGTAACTAGTCTTGTTAGGACATGACAGCCTAAATAAATTAAGTGGCAACTATGAAATCCTAACCAGTTTGTTAACAAATGCTGATTAATCATGAACACTACTGCTACAAGTATGTTCCCCCTGCCAGTAAGATTAAACAAACTCAGTTTGTTTAATAGTCAAACTATTTACTAAGTCTGCACTACTATTAATCTTCTCATCGTTCCTATCACCCATCTCCTCCCATTTATGACTGTATGACTGACTTGTATCCTCACGATTTATATTGTTTCCTAATATGGTTTGATTGCTTATTTGTACCCTATGACTATCATTAAGTGTTGTACCTTATGATTCTTGACAAATGTATCTTTTCTTTTATGTACACTGAGAGCATATACACCAAAGACAAATTCCTTGTGTGTCCTACCACACTTGGCCAATAAAGCTATTCTATTCTATTCTATTCTATTTTGTCTGTAGTTTACCTCATCAGAGGTGGGTTCCTCCCGGTTTGGACCAGTTCACCCGAACCGGTGTCACGATGACATCACCAAACCGGATCAGTCGGTGCCGGTCCATGGGCACCGCAATCTTTTTTTTTTGAATATTTTTTGAATATTTTTTGAATATTTTTGGATTTTTTTTAAAAAAAAATTCTTCTGTGCATGCATAGAAGCCGAGTTTCTGGCATTGTGCATAAGTTGCCATTTTGTTTTTGGTAGGTTTTTTTATTTTTTCGGGATTTTTTGCACTGCGCATGTGCACGCATGTACAGCACGCACACACCCACGAGGCACGGCCACTCGCAGTGGGAGGAAGCGAACCAGCAGCGAGGTAAGTTAGAACCCACCCCTGTACCTCATGCTATATATGAAAACTCTGGTGTGTTTTCAGGCTAATCTGAATCATGACAAATTTAGCTTTTGATTTTCTTGTTCAGTGGTTTGTTTTCTGATAGTTGTAAGTTCCTTTAGGACAATTTACTTGTGTGGAGAAATACCGATCTGAAAATACTTTTAATTTACCAGGTTTTGAATATTGGATGGATATATGTACAAATATTTTCCTGCACTAGTGTTTAACAATAAACCCTTGAGTCGTGAAAAAACCAAAAATATACTAGTGACTTCTAGCCGTGTTTGCACATCAGAGTAATCCATAGTTTAATAAACTGTGATTTATTATATTTTTCTGAGTTTGACCTTCGACCTTTGAATTTTACACATAAATTTCAAATATAAAATGCAGCTGACTAGTTTGTTGTTTCCTGTGAATCTAACTATGAATAGATTAACACTGAATAACAGGAAGAGGGTTTGTTTAGGTTTTCATTACCTAGTGCTCTCTTATCTTTTTGCTTGCATACTGTGCTTTTAATAGCAATGTAAGAAGGATTTAGGAAGCATTAATCTAGCTAAATGAACCACCTGGTACAGAGACAACATAGTTTTCAAAGCTTTTCAACCAGTCTATCAAGTCATAACTTGTCATAGACATGTAAGAAGATCTGGCAGTCCCAATATAAAAAGGATGTGTTCCCTTCTATCTTTAGCCTGGAAATATCCTTCAGACTCTGCCTGTGCACAGTAAATCAACAAATTGGCTCTTACCAATGTTTTACAAATATTTAATACATTTACGTGCCACCCATCTCGCTGTTTGAGGAGTCTCTTGATAGTGCATTCAGCATATTCAAGGAATACAGAATACAAAAGTAAATTCATATTACACAATTCTTTTACTGCTTCTTACAATTACTCTGGATAGCTTCTGTGTCTCTAACCAGTGTTTGTTATGCAGAAAGCAGGTATGAAAACATTTCTGGAAATGTAAACTTCATTTCAGGTAGTCCTTGACTTAGGACCACAATGGACCCAAAATTTCTGTTTCTAAGTGAGACATTTGTTAGGTGAGTTTTGCCCAGAGGTGGGTTCCTCCTGGTTCGGACCAGTTCTATGGAACTGGTAGCGGGAATTTCCCCCCACTCGCCGAACCGGCAGTGATCCAGGCCTGCCATGTCCCTGAACTGGCTCTCTCGGTGCCGCCGTAGGTGCTGCCATCTTGTTTTTTGCTTCTGCGCATGCGCAGAAGCTGGGTTTTTAGCACTCCATATGCGTGTGTGCGCCTGCCTGCACGGCGCATCAGGAAGTGAACCGGCAGCGAGGTAAGCCAGAACCCACCAATGGTTTTGCCCCATTTTACAATCCTTCTTGGCACAGTTGTTAAGTGAATCACTGCAGCTGATAAGTTAGTAACTCGGTTGTTAAGTGAGTCTGGCTTCCCCATAGACTTTGCTTGTCAGAAGGTCACAAAAGTGATCACATGACCCCAGGACACAGCAACGGTCATAAATATGAACCAGTTCCCAAGCATCCAAATTTTGATCACATGATTGTAGGGATGCTGCAAAGATCGTAAATTTGAAAAACAGTCATAAGTCACATTTTGCAGTGCCATTGTAACTTTGAATGATCACGAAATGAACTGTTGTAAGTTGAGGACTACCTGTATCTGCTAACAGCTACATGGGGTGGCATAACTTCATAGGGTGAGAACGTTAAGTGGGCTGTTTATTCTCCTGCATTAAAGAGGCAACACACCATTTAGACACAGTCCCATGTGCTCCCATTACCTGTAATTTGCGTCCTAATAATCATAAAATTATATGCTAAGACAACAGACCAAGAACAGTCTAAGACAGCAGTGAAAGCTATGGAAAAGTAAAAAAAAAATGAATTGTGGTAAATATCTTATTAAGTACAGGTAGTCCTCGACTTAAAACCATTTGTTTAGTGACTGAAAAAAAGAGACTTATTCACACTTACTACCATTGCAGCATTCCTATGGTCTTGTGATCAAAATTTGGAGGCTTGGCAACTGGCTCATATTTATGATGGTTGCAAGGTCTTGGGGTCACGTGATCCCCTTTTGGGCCCTTCTGACAAGCAAAGTCAATGAGAAGGCAGATTTACTTTGCAACCATGTTACTAACTGAACAACTGCAGCAATTCACTTAACTACTATGACAAGAAAGGTCATAAAATGGGACAAAACACACTTAACAACTGAGCTCAATTTGGGCTCAATTGTGGTCGTACATCGAAGACTATCTGTATCATGTTTTGGGCAACTTTCTAAAACAAGGATTACCTCCCCTCCCATTTTTTCTCAGGGATAGTAGAAGCAAAATAGCTCTGATTAAGTTTTAGCCCAAAATTTGGATGTTGTTGTCAGTAAAAATATGCTATTGTTTGAAAATGTATCAAATTGGGCAGGGCATGGAATCTTCTCTTTAATATGATGCCTTGATTCACACACCACAACAAAACCACAGTTTTGTTTAATTGTGGCATATTGAATAATGGACGAATACAAGGATTTACAGAGCATTTTAAGCCATGAACGTAGTTTGGAAATTGAAGCTGCTGGATTCACCAAAGATGCTAAATCAAAGTCAAACAAACTAAAGTACTCTTGTTAGTTTATTTTATTTATGCTATAGATGGTTACTTTGACCATAATTATGTAAATGGATGAATGTTTGGGGATGAGATTGCTAAACAATTTGAAGAACAAAAATACTGTGAGACAGTGCTAAACATCATGTATTTAAAGAAAAGCAAATGTAATTATAATGATTCCAATTCTTTGCACACTAATATTGATATATTTTTGTTTGTTGGTCAAGACTTAGAAAGTCTCTGATTTTTTAAAAAAGAAAATTGTAATTCCTTGCCATTTTTCTTCATTGTATTGATTAAAGCTTTTTTGCTTCATCTGGATTAGTCAAGTCAAGTAGAAATCCATCTGCTAAACGCAGATGGCAGTTTTCTGACAATTCTCTCTTAATATTAAAAAGAACAAAAAATATTCTCTAAACATCCTTCTTTCTGTTGTTGTTTTTCAAAGATCATTAAGGGAACAAAAACCTAGGATATTTCAGCTGTAGATATTGACACACAAAAAGCAGTGCAACCAATAACACGGAGTTAAGAACTATTTCTACAAATATTAGCACAGCCATCTCAGCCTCTTTGTACTTCTGGAAGTACAACATCCACCATTACCATCCAGTTTGGGCAATAGTCACACTTGTTGGTATTGATGTAATGCAAGTATCTGGGTTGTACTAACCATTTCTTCCTGAACAACCATTAAGAGTTGGGTCATCAGTTAAGATTAGTTCAGTGGCTATTTCCTTCAAGATCAAGATAATTGCATGCTACTGAAAGATAAGCCGTGCTAATAGTTCTGTGAGAGAATAGAAGGTGATAAGTAGGAATTTCTTTAATGGTAAAGGATAGGCCTATAGTTCAGCGGTGGGTTGCTCCCTTACCGGTGCCAGTGCGCTGTGTGCGCATCTCCACGCTTTGGGCGCATGTGCGCTCGCTACGCGCACGCGCTCCCTTGCGCGATTTTGCTTCTGCGCATGCGCAGAAGCAAAATCTCGCCAAAATATCTCTCGTGCGCGCGTCCCCTCGTGAGATTTCGGTGCGATTTTGCTTCCGCGTATGCGCAGAAGCAAAATCTGCCAAAAATTCACGGAAAAAAATGGCAACACACGCGATGGACCGGCAGAGAGGGCTCCAGAGCGGTCGCGCGCAAATTGTGCATTTGGCGCTCCCTACCGGAACTGTGTACTGGGCAGCTCTGGCAGGAACCCACCTCTGCTATAGTTCATTGGTAAAAGCACTGGGCAGGCAAAACCACCCAGGTTCAGCTCCTGGCACCTCCACTTTAATAAAATTTGGAGGAGCACCATTGCCAAAGATCTTGTTATGCTGTGGTTTAAATAAACCATGGTTGATTGGGTTTGCACATCACACTAAATGGAACCAAACCACATTTCAGTTTATTGTCTGTGAATTGCAGACAATGCAACCCAATCCAATTGAATTAATGATTTAGCTGTTATAAAGGCATCTCTGCTCAGGAGCTGGTCTTCTCTCAATCTATATGTAGGAAAGGCCTTGTGGACAATTAAAAATTTCCCCATAACCTGGGGTCAAAAACTGTGGACTGGAATTACTATTTTTTTAGTGTACAATATTGGAATAGCATGGTGGTGTAGGAAGTTAGCACCTACCCACCTCCTAGAGCAGCGGTGGCGAACCTTTTTCTCTCGGCGTGCCAAAAATAGGCGCGCGCACACCCACCAGAGCTCCCGCGTGCCACTACCCAAAATGCAATGCGCACCCCCCCTGCGCATGCGCACCCACACCTACATGCACGCGCCTGCACCACGCACGCGCCCGCACCGCGCATGCGTACATCTACTGCGCACGTGTAACCGCCCCCTCCTCCTCCTGCTCCAAGCCTCGCACTCCGGGCACAAGCCGGAACGTGAGGCTGACAGCAGAAGGAGGAGGGAGCGGTTACGCGAGCCGCCCAGCCTGCGCAACCGCCCCCTTCTCCTGCTCCAAGCCTCGCACTCCGGGCACCAGCCGGAACGTGAGACTGGCAGGAGAAGGAGGAGGGAGCGATTACGCGAGCCGCCCAGCCTGCGCAACCGCCCCCTTCTCCTGCTCCAAGCCTCGCACTCCGGGCACCAGCATCGTCCGGCACCGCCGCCTTCGCCATGGCTGCACACGCCGCTGCTGCCCTGCGGGCGAGGCGGTGGCGGCGGTCAGGGCTCACCTGCGAGGCAGGCGCCGGCAGGATTAACACGCATGGGAGGGAAGGAGAGCGCGCTACTGCCACCGCTGAAACTTCCAAGCCGGGCGGGAGCTCAAAAACGCCCGCTGCCGCATCCCTGCCATTCTCCCTGCCATTCAAGCGGCCGAAGGAGCCCCGGAGCGCCGACGTTGCCCTCCGTCTCGGTCTCCTGCCGCCACCGCCAGCTGCAGCCTTCCCAGCAGGTGGGCGCGCGTGGAAGGGGTCGCGGAGCAGAGGCGCCCGACGGTTTAAGGCAAGAGGCGGGCGGGAGATGCGGGCAGGAGCTTGCTTCCGCCGATGCCACTTCTGGCATCCCTGCGCCTCTCGCACCGCTCGCCGGGTGTCTCTGCTCCGCGATCCCTCCCCTGCGCGCCCACCTGCTGGGAAGGCTGCAGCTGGCGGTGGCGGCAGGAGACCAAGAAGGAGGGCAGCTGCAGCCTTCCCAGCAGGTGGGCGCGCAGGGGAGGGATCGCGGAGCAGAGACACCCGGCGAGCGGTGCGAGAGGCGCAGGGATGCCAGAAGTGGCATCGGCGGAAGCAAGCTCCTGCCCGCATCTCCCGCCCGCCTCTTGCCTTAAACCGCCGGGCGCCTCTGCTCCGCGACCCCTTCCACGCGCGCCCACCTGCTGGGAAGGCTGCAGCTGGCGGTGGCGGCAGGAGACCGAGACGGAGGGCAACGTCGGCGCTCCGGGGCTCCTTCGGCCGCTTGAATGGCAGGGAGAATAGCAGGGATGCGGCAGCGGGCGTTTTTGAGCTCCCGCCCGGCTTGGAAGTTTCAGCGGTGGCAGTAGCGCGCTCTCCTTCCCTCCCATGCGTGTTAATCCTGCCGGCGCCTGCCTCGCAGGTGAGCCCTGACCGCCGCCACCGCCTCGCCCGCAGGGCAGCAGCGGCGTGTCCAGCCATGGCGAAGGCGGCGGTGCCGGACGATGCTGGTGCCCGGAGTGCGAGGCTTGGAGCAGGAGAAGGGGGCGGTTGCGCAGGCTGGGCGGCTCGCGCAACCGCCCCCTCCTCCTTCTGCTCCAAGCCTGGCACTCCGGGCAGAAGCAGGAACATGAGGCTGGCAGCAGAAGGAGGAGGGAGCGGTTACGCGAGCCGCCCAGCCTGCGCAACCGCCCCTCCTCCTTCTGCTTCGGGTAGCTCTAGCAGCTCTGCACATGCGCGCCAGAAACCCGGAAGTAGAATGTGCCGGACCCGTGGCGTGCCAGCCGAAATGGCTCCGCGTGCCACCTGTGGCACGCGTGCCATAGGTTCGCCACCACGGTCCTAGATGAATGAAATATTTTAGGAAATATTAAAAAAGGCAGAATCTTATATTTCCCTGGATTAGAAAATGGAGAAACATGTTTTTAGGCAGAAAAAGACTCACTCTTAGTAGCCCCCACCTTTGTCAATGGACCATCAAAGCCTGAGCCCATCTCACTCATTCCCCCCACCTTTGTCAATGGGTAGTCTATACTACATAACAAAGATAGGATTAGCCCTCTGCCCATCTCACCACATGGTACCTGGGAAGATTGCATCAGCCAGCACTCAAACTAGCCTGGGACTCAGGACAGCCTACAGAGTTGCCCCTGCATGGCCCCATGGGAGTCTGTCAGCCAATGTGATACATTTCTTACACAGGAACAGGAAGCTCTCAAGGTGGGGCCCAACAGAGAGTATAAAACTAGGGCACTCTCAGCATCTCAGCCCTTCTCTTCTTCTTCAATATCTTTGAAGCATGTGATCCCCCTTTTCCCCAGGACCTCAAACCATGTGGTCCTGCTGTCCACCATTAAAACCATCTTTCCAAGCAGTCACCATGCTTCCAGTGTCTTTTCCCCCACTTGGAACCGAACCCAGAAAGGATATTCCTCACAACAGTGGGCTATTGGTATCTGTGAAGCAGATATTGAGGATGTTTTAAAAGCCAAAAATCCAGTATGATTAAGGGCAATAATAAGAGTGTATAAGTAGACAGCACAGAAATGGTGCTTGTTGTGCTCAACTCTTTTAGGACTCTCTCTCTCTCTCTCTCTCTCTCTCTCTCTCTCTCTCTCTCTCTCTCTCTCTCTCTCTCTCTCTCTCTCTCCCTCCCCCCCTATCTCACAGGCTTTTTATTGTGGAATAATTAGGAGGAGGAAGGTATATTAGACATGTTCACTAACTTGAATTAGTTAGAAAAAATAATAAAGTAGAGAAATGAATGAATCTAAATCTGGTTTATTCATATTATAGTTGTATCCCATGAATTTAAATATTGGATCTGCTGAAATATTGGATCTGCTATTTATTTTTGTTGTTGTTTTTTTTTTTTTTTTGCAAAAAGGGAAGTCAGCTTTTGTCAGCTTTACCTTTGGTAAAGGAGACTCAAGAGTTGAGTGTTAATAGGCAGCAGAAATTCTCTTAAAGGAACTCACTTCTGAAAAAGCAGGTGGAGAATCTGCTTAGAATGCTGGAGTGCTGCATAAAATTAGGATGCTTAAATCTTCTTAATTTCATCTCATGAAAATTAAATCATACAACCTTTCCTAAACGTAACACTGGGAGCTGGGATTTTTCACAAAATCATCTTGCGAATAATACTTTTATGATCCATTTGCCAGTATTGTTGAATAATGTAATGGAGATTTTCTCTGAAAAGTAGGTGGCTTAAAACCAGCTTGAAATATTTGTATGATCAGTTTGAAGGAACTATAAATATGTGTGTCAGAGATTGGAGAATGCCAACAGGCAGCTTTCTTTCTTTCTTTCTTTTTTTGGTGTGTTTGATATGTTTTGTAGTTCTTGCTCTTCTGACTGTTAAATAACCTTATGTTTGCAACCTCCATTTAGTTCTTGCTGTGCCTCCAGGAACAGAGAAATTTCAGTCATTGGAAAGCACTGTGTATCCCTGTGACTGTTTGATTTAGTCAGGGCCAGGTTAAGATACCATTATGTTCCTGGAGTGACCGAGTAGGCTGTCCACTTTGCAAATGATTTTCAGCATAGAAGCTACAATTCCAAGTGTCAGCATATATTCTGACTTTGTTAATAGGAAATGCATTTTCATTTAAGGAACAAAAATAATATTGGCATAGGTAAGGGTTGCACAACTCTTTCTGGTTTCTCTTATGAAAATTGGTGTTTGATGAGGGAGTGGGATGGAGAGCTCTCTCCTTAACTGGAGAGGAATTCTGAGAAAAATTATTAAAAGCACTCAGGGCGAATTACCAAAAGTTTTCTTTCATTTGGTGGATAATTTAGGGCTGGTTGATATATAGAGATATAGAAATTGGGAGTTAAAATTGGGAGTTATCCTTTTCTGAAAAACATACTATAGATCCTTTTCAAGAATAGATTTAGATGTTAAAGAATGTGACTGCTAAGGTTTCTGAAGTGGAGTTATTACCAAAGACTTTTCAAATTCTGAGCGTTTGGTTTACGTTTATTAGAGGAAATCTAATTCTTTTAGGATGAAGACTAAATGAATTATTGCTGTAGAAAGAAGCAACAATGAAGGATTCTAAACAGAAATTCAATTTTTTAAAGAAAAATAACTTAGGTAAAGGCACTGCATTTAAGAATGGTTTAGGATGTAAGTAAAGCTTTTATTAAAGGTTATTTTATACAGCATAATAGTGAACTTAGAAGAGTCAAGGGAAAATTACATGGAATAAAGAGAAAAGAAGAATTAAATTTGCAGAGAAAATAAATATTTCTCAACAAATTAAACTGTTATAAGAACAAGTATTTATGTTGACAGTAAGAGAAATGGAAATAAAAATGAATTATGTAAAGAAAAAAAATGTGTTTGGAAATAAACAAGGGAATTCCCAGCTTATAAATTACAAAAAGAATAAGAAAACAAGATGATATTGAAATTACAAGTGGGAGATACTGTACTAATGGACAATACAGCCATACAAAAAGCATTTCATCCATATTAGGAAATGACTTCTATTTGGACAAAATAGATGGATATATTAAAAAAACCAAACATTTACTTACAAATTAATAGAGAGAAATTATGACTTGATCTATAACAACAATGGATGTTTCTGATGCCATAAAAAGATTAAACTAGGAAAGCTGCCTGGACCAGGTGGATTACCAGGTTGTTATTATAAATGTTTGAAGATAAACTTTTACAATCTTTACAAAACACAAGGAAATCTATTCTACAAGGAGGAAAGATGGCAGGGAGTTGGAAAGCAGCCAATAAAACATTAAAACCAAAAGGGGGGCAATATTTTATTTTAACAAGAAACTATAGGTTGATACCATTATTGAATGGTAACTAGTTGTTCACAATGAATCTAACTGAAAATAATTTTGCAAGAATTTATTCATGAGGATCAATGTGGATTTTTACCTAAAAGACAGTTAAAGGTCAATGTTAAAATGTTAAAAGTGTGTTGGACATTTTGGAATATTTGGAGCAATGTAATAAAAGCCAAGCTGCTTTGATCATCTTAGATGCAGAGAAGGTCATTGACAATGAACTCAACTTTCTTGTTCAAGGTATTGGAAGATACAGATTTTGGAAAGGATATTATAAAATGGTAAGACTAATCTACACTTCACAGAAAGCTCAAATAACAGTTAATGGAGATTTAACAAAAACCTACTGGGTACAAAAAGGAACAAAACAGGGATATCCATTTCTTGTTTATTTTGGTTCTTGAAATACTGAATAGAGATATAAGACAAGATGAGAGGATTGTGGAAGTAAAGATTAAAAAAAAAATATGATAAGTTAAATGCTTTTTGCAGATGACTTGTATCGGTTCTAGAAGATCCTTTAAAGGTAATTGTGATGCTAATGGAAAATTAATTTTTTTCATGCACTAGATTTCAGTATTAATAAAGAAAAGACAAAGGTGTTAACAAAAAAGGTGACAATAGAAGATCAAACATAATTAATAAAACAGGTTTTAAGATTGAGAAGTAGGTAAAATATCTAAGTCTCACTATGACAAATATGAATTGTGTGTTATTTTAAATAATGATGTCAAGATATGGAATGCAGTTAAAAAGATATGTTAAGATGGGAGAATTATAACTGCCAGTGCAGAGGAGAATTTTTGTCATAAATATCTTGCCTAGAATGATGTGTTTATTTCAGACAATAAAATACGTGTTTTGACAATTGATGCACCATTTAAATAGTGGCAGAAACATATATCTAAATTTGTGTGGCAAGGAAAAAAAACCCCCAGAAATTAAATATAAGCTGTTACAAGATGCAAAGGAAAGAGGAGGATTGGGTTTACCTGATTTGAAATTGTATTTTGCAGCTTTCAACTGAAAGAGGAAGCAGAGAGATAAACAGTAAATATGTCTGTGATTAAACGTTATAATTAAGTAAGTCTTATCCAAATTTTTCAGTACTGGAGCTAGTAGCAAGACAGAAGCATTTGTATATTTTTAATATAATCCGAACATTGTTATTTGTAGATCAGCTGAGATTTTCTTTTATTTCAATTTTGAGATTATTTCTTGTTCTCTTTTACAGTTTATTGGACCCTGGCTCAAATGAATGTATTTTTAGTTTCTGCAGCTGCTCAAACTGAAGTTGAAGCAGACATGATATTAAATATAGTCTGCTCTTCTTTTTCTGTCCCAAATCTTGAATGGCTGCCAGTGGTAAAATGCTACTGTTCTCCATATTGCTGGAAACAGTTGTGGCAGGAGACCTTGTCCCATGGCAGCAGATTAAAAAAATGTGGATGTGGCACCCTATGTGTTCTGCACCCAGGCTCTTTGGCTGACATGTTTTTTGTGTAGACAATTGGGGTAAAAATGATCTAGTGCAGGCAAGCAACAAGTTACATGTATGATGCATTATGGAATGGGATAATGTCTCGAGTCGTCCATTAACTCTTATAAATCCATCTAAATAATTTGCAGTAAGATATGGAGCTATTCAAAGGATTGTAAACATGGTTTATGGAACTACCACGATCTTCAGAAGAGCTCAATCTATTTTAAACTATCCTGACAAGTAAAAATGGACATACATGCTGCTGAACTTGTATTCAATTACAGTAATGTACTTGTCTGACCTTCGCTGCTGCTTGATATACCATATATCTAGGCTATACAAGGTCAGCTCAACACAGAAGCCAGAGGTACATGCAAAATATGTTGCATTACTAGTTCCTGAAAAGCTTTTGCAATTATGTCTGCAGTCAAAGTCGTTATATTTTGTACTGACTTTTGAATCTGGAATAATGAAAGATAAATTTCCATGCAGATTTCAAAGATGACAGAGGAATTTTTCAGGAAAGATCCATGTTAGTGAGGCATCTGACCCTATATACGTATATGTTTCTTTAGCTTTCCTGGTTGCCTCCACACCTTAAGTGGGCAATTTCCCTGCCTCATTAATGGAATTTGATCAAAACTACAGACAATGTTATCTTCCATTTTTAGTATTTCAGTGTTTCCACCAGGATTAATGTCCTCATTACACAAATGTCTGTTTTAAGAAGAAAGCTATCTTTCTTCAGCTCTCAGCCAGTTACTCAGGATTATCCGGGAGTAAAGTACATGCACATAGTTATACATGCACATAGTGCACGGATTCTGTTATTTCCCTCTCAGTTTTTGTAGAGATATCTACTTACAGGGTTTAGTGACAGAGTACTGTACCTTCATGTACAACATTGCCCTACTTGGCAAGGTAAACAGAGTTAAGCATCACACATTTGCTTTGGAAAATAAGACATAGAGTAAAAGGTATGTGGAAATTCCAGGTCATTGGTGCTAAGTATAAGACATTAACACAATTTGTTCAGCCTTCCTTCCTTCCAGTATAAAAAAACTAATGCATTTTGGATTCAAAGCAATTCTACAGGGGGAAAAAATCATATCAGCAAAAGAAAACTTTTGAAGATTTCCTGGCTGTCAGCAGCTTATTTTTCAGAAACTCAGAAGAGGACATTCTTCTCCATTGTATATTTTTATTTTTTTGTGTTTCATTAAACTGTTTTTGTTTTAAAATTATGTTTAAAATTCACCCAAAGTGATCAGTAAAACAGAAAGTCTGATATACAATAAATATGCATATGTATATCTATATTTCTAGATCTATAATTCATCTGACTTTATCTGAAATGGTTTTTATGGTCATCCATAATTTTTTTTCTTAAAAAGATGCCAGTAGTATAAACAATCTTTAGAAGTTCTAGTCATATTAGCTTTCATGTATCGGGGTCAGATATTTAACTACCCCCCCCCCCCATCTTTTAATTGAACCGTGGAGTTCTGGATTTTATATTAACTTATTTAAGTTTTAATTTATATAGTTTCTATTTTTTATAATTGCAAGTCTCCCAGAGTTACCTTGAGGTAAGATGGGCAGCCTATACATTTTATAAACAAACAAACAAACAAACAAACATGAGAATGATTTGTTCTCAATCTAGCCTAGGCAATATGTTTTACCTTACAAAAGTAAGTGTTAATTTTAAATCATAATATATTGTTCACTGCTAGGTGGAAGTTGTTTCAGCTGATAACTGTATTTTTGCTTACTTTGGATTTTTTTTTTAAATACATGGTTGAACTTGAAAATTTGTATAAAATTCATATCTTGGAGAATTCTTGAGATTTAGTTATTTGTCTGAAGTGTGGGATGTTAGGCTGGGTTGATGAGGTGATATTAATTAATTAATTAATTAATTAATTAATTAATTAATTAATTAATTAATTAATTAATTTTGCAGTTTTTCTATGCCGCCCTACTGCCTCAGGACTCAGGGCGGCGTACAACATTTTATGAAACTCCAAACAAATCATTAAAAGGCAATTTAAAAACAATTAAAAAAACATATAAACAACATACATACATGGGGGAGACATCAGATATAAAGTCGTCTCAAACTCACCCCGCCTGCAGGAAGAGCCATGTCTTGGCTTTTTGGAAGGCCAGCAAGGTGGGGATGATTCGGATCTCTGGGGGAAGTTGGTTCCAGAGAGCAGGGGCCCCTACAGAGAAGGCCCTCCCCCTAGGCCCCGCCAGTCAGCACTGTTTGGCTGACGGGACATGGAGGAGACCCACTCTGTGGGACCTGACCGGTCGAAGGGAAGAATGAGGCAGAATGCGGTCCCGGAGATATCCTGGTCCTAAGCCATGTAGGGCTTTAAAGATGATAATCAGCACCTTGAATTGTACCAATGGGCAGCCAATGCAGCTGGCGGAGTATAGGTGTTACGTGGGTGTACCTTGAAACACCCACCACAGCACGCGCAGCTGCATTTTGCACCAGTTGAAGTCTCCGAATACTCTTCAAGGGCAGCCCCATGTAGAGCGCATTGTAGTAGTCCAATCGAGAGGTGACAAGGGCATGAGTGACCGTGAGTAGAGCCTCTTTCTCCAAGTATGGTCGCAAATGGTGCACCAGGCGAACCTGTGCAAAAGCCCCCCTAGCCACAGCTGCAAGGTGCTGATCTAATTTTAGCTGTGGATCTAGGAGGACTCCCAAATTGCGAACTTGTTCTGAGGGAGTTAATTTTTCTCCCTCAAGAACCAAGGAGGGACAGTCAACATAGTCCTTCGGAGGCAATATCCAGAGCCACTCAGTCTTGTCGGGGTTGAGTTTGAGTCTGTTTCTCCCCATCCAGGTCCTAATGTCGTCCAGGCACCGGCACATCACATCAACCTAGATTATGTAATCTCAATCTAGATAGATAAATTATTTCATATTATCAGTGTTGTTCTTGCATTGGTGTTTTATTGATGGCACCTTTCCCACCATTTGGATCTGAAGTGAGGGTCCACTGCTTCTCCAGATGTTTTGAACTACAGCCTCCAACAATCTCACCATTGGCTGGGACTGCTGGCAATTGTCACTCAACAATCTCTGGAAGACAGTAGATTTCAGACTTACCCAGATTTATATTTAAAACATCTCTGTAGTATTCTTGGCTTTAATCTTAATTGCATTAAGTGATTTAGAAATACACTTGAGGATAAACTATGGTCTTGATTCAGATGTGATCCTGAAAAGAAATCAAATTATTTTAGAATTTTAATTAAAAATGTAAGAGACTCTTTTCCCCCACCAGTTTTTATATTAGAGCTATTACCAACACGTATTATTCTATGTAGGTTTAAATGACACATGAGCTAAACTCTCCTAGGTTTGTTTAGAGTTTGGACTATTTTAGATCTTCCCCTTCCCCTAATAAATTTACCTCTAGTTATTGAAGATAAACAGGTTTATAACTTGTAGAAACAGTGATACAACCATTTGGCAGTTTACTGATTTGATGTAGCTAACAACAAAATCTTAATTGGTTCTCAAGAGACCTACCTGACAAAGTTTAAAAAATTGCCGGAGCTTCAGTAACTATAGCTTAGCAAAGCATGAGTAGATGTCAAAGAGAAAATGAAACATAATTTGTGTATAAGCCTTTGGATCCCTGAAGAAAAACATCGTGAAATAATAGATAGTATAGATTGTACTATATTTGGATGTTTAATCCATTACTGCTAGGAACCAAAAGTAGATCTTTAAATATCACCCATGTAAATGGTCTAAAACGGTGTCAAACTGGTGGCCCATGGGCCGGATGCGTTACATGCAGGCCACACCCACCCCAGCTCTGCAAAGGGGAAAACATCATGATAAATCATGTGATGACAATTTGACGCCACGAGTTTGACATCCATAGTTTAAAATATTCTTTGGAAATAGTTATAGGAGACAATAATGTTGCATTGTTCAAGACTTGTAGATAGAATAACTTACTGTTGCAACAAGTGTAGGAAAGCTTCTTTTTCTGTACCATACATACGTGTCCCCTCATCCTCCCACCCGATCCAACAATATCATGTTCTATCAGATATATAATATCGGGAAAGAATAGAATCAGCAACAAGATATTTGATAGCATAAGAATTTACACATATTTTACTTGGTAGAAGTGGAACAGCTGAAAAATACTCATGTTCAGAGTATAGAACTTCACTGTATCCATTTCAGTAACTTGAAGGGAGTAGTATTTATTTTTGTTGGGTATCAAATTGGATAACTTTCTACATATGACATAGGGCACAGTTGAACTATCCTTTAAGAATCAGGTAGGTGGATGGCCCTATTTGGTTCAATGTGATTAAAATAAGAGCTATGCCTTCCTTTCATATTGATTTATCTATCAATATTGTCTTCACAATATTATTTATATTATTAATAATACAAATAAAAAAATCACAAAATGTAAAAACCTGCAAATAGAAGTAGAAAGACTATGGCAGAAGAAAACAAAGGTAGTTCCAATTCTAATTGGTGGTTTTGGTACAATCCCAAAACGCCTGGATTACCACTTGAATACTATTAGCATTGAGGAAGCCTTGCTTGGAAGACTTGCATCCTGCGACAACACCTTTAAAACCATTAAACAAGCACATCTGCCTATCCCAGCTCTTTGGGAAGGATTTGATAGGTTGATGAAAATGCCAAATCCAATGTAAATCTCTGGCTGACTGTGCAACCAATCATAAGTATATATTATAAATATATAATATAAATAAGTGTTTGAAAATGCATAGATTTATATAAAATTCTGATCTAAAATGTTGAGCTTTATCTTATTTTTTATGAACTTAAACGTATTTACCAGATTCACATATACAACCAATATTATATGTACATTGTAAAATGAGATTGTCTGTCAGGTATGTTTGGCTGCTAGTGGTGAACCTGCTCACACATTTGTAGTTTTCTTAAGTACAATTTGTTCAATAAGCCACAGTTGGCTTGGTTACTATACACATTTAAGTGAAAAATTAAGATTTAGTATGCTGTATGAACTTTTTCCCTGTTGGCAAGCTCCAGACATGCTTTCCAGAAATCCAGAGTTTTCATCAGAGAGATAGAAAAATATATCCCTTTAGAGCCATGGGCCAGTGAATGGCAATTAATAATCGTAGTCTTCTGGTATTTTATAACGGGCTCAAAAAGAAATGGTTCAATTTTTTTTGACAAAACCCTAAGATAGTATTTCTGCCTTAATCCTGCAAAGGAAATAACCTAGAATACATTCTTGTTTTCTCAGTAGCTGTGTCTCTCCAGGGCCAGCCTTTCATAATGTAATGTGAGAATGGGGGAAGGCTCTCGATGAAGCTCCATTGTATTTTCAAGGAAATTGAAATCATGCAGCCCAAATGTTTTTCAGTTGTGGAAGATACTAGTTTCCGTTCACTTGGTTATGAACAGCAGTTTTACAATCTCATACTGAACATGATTGTGAGGTTACCAATTTTTTTCTCAGGTAGAACAGGTAAATCTTTGAACAAGAGAAAAAAGTTAGCATCCCGTATGCTTATATGTATGCATGACTAAGCGCCTTTGGTGTTTAGTCATGCCGGCCACATGACCACAGAAATGTCTTTGGACAGCGCTGGCTCTTCGGCTTTGAAATGGAGATGAGCACTGCCCCCTAGAGTCGGGAACGACTAGCACATATGTGCGAGGGGAACCTTTACCTTTACCTTTTATGCTTATTCTGCACATCATTTTGCACTGTAGATTGTATAGTTTTTAGCAATAAAATAGTGTATTGTGTTTCCCCGAAAATAAGACCCTGTCTTATACTTTTCTGAACCCTGAAATAAGTGCTTGGCCTTCTTGCCATGTACTCAAAAGCCCAATTGGGCTTATTATCAGGGGATGTCTTATTTTGGGGGAAACAGGGTAGTGGTAAGTGGAGTATTGAAGCAATCTTTTTTTGTCAGATTCCATATTTTAAAACGCAAGGAGTGATTTTCAGATGTTCTTGGAACCATATGTATGCACTTGACAAAAATATCTGAAAATAAAGAGCAAAACATACATCATATGGACTTATGAAAAAAAATTATGGTAATATAGAAGTGTACATGGGCATTGATAGAACTTTGTATGAAATTAAACTTGCTGTAATATGCTGGGTAGGTTGTCCCAATGGTGCTTCTTCCAAAAGACAACTGGACTTTCTTGATTTTTTTTTCTTTGAAAATGTTTCTGGACTGAAGAACTGAAGAAACTTCTTGAATTAGAAGTGAAACATTTTCAAAGAAAAAAGCACACAAGAAAATCCAGTTGCCTAAGCACCTTTGAACGGGATGATTGACAATCTCCATAGACATCCTGGGTACAGTAGATGCCACCACAAGGTACACAACAATTTCCATGCCTTATATCTAGTCCTGGAGTACACCTAGGTTCTGTAACTTCTACTGAGCGTTATTTCCTGCCCCCACCCCTCCCATGCACTTTTGGGATAACAGTTGAATCCCACCTCTTGCTATGTTGGTTCACAACAGTTCCATTTTCTCCTGACAAAACCCCAATTTTTTCCTTTTAACTAGCACTTGGGTGACGGTCTGATTTCCCTTTGATTTTTCTATATTATTTTCAGTTCCTTGATGGCATCATAACATCCAGGCGTCAGATGTGGCATGCATTTACTGCAGTTTGTCTCTTGGCAACTGCAATATCAGGTATCGGCTTTGGTTTGAGAATGATCTTGTCAGAAAGACAAGCTTTGCATCTTCTGAAGCAAGAAGTTTGTGGAAGGAATGCACATATCCACAGTGCAATGTGCATATATTTGTGTGAATCAAGCCCCCGATAATCCTCTCAGATATTCATATTAGAGTGCTGTATCACAAAGAAAGCTACATGTTCCCTGATTATAGGTCTGGAATAAAATGCAAGCATCAATAATTTAAAATTATTGATAATTTAAAACTTATTTAATGTTAGGAAATTCAAAAGTAAGAATAAAAGATAAGCATTATGGAATAAAAATATACTGTGAAAAGAATGTTAATTTTCATAAAATGCAGGGAAAATGGGCTTTAGTTTTTACCTAGCATGTGATATGTAGGTGCAGGAACTGAGATTATCATAGTTTAAGAAATCAGGAAACCTATTCACATGAGAGGAAAGGGATGGTACACTAAATGCAACATGTTAGTTTTAATGGCATTTCTTGATAGCTTTGATTTATGGATCATTTTTTTCTAATAAATTTTAAAACAAAAACTCTGAAGTATTTTGCATTTGGAATATTTGACTGTTTCTTGCAACATAAATTCATATATCTATTCCTGGTTATGATCCTAGTGCTTTAGCTATGGATCTACTTCTCTGCTATTCGCTTTTTCTATTTTAATGAGGATTCGAGCAGATCAAGATCATACTTCTAAAGATTTGTTCCATCAAAATACATAGTTATTTTCTTTTGGCTGTTTTTTATTTCAACCCGCAAGTGGCTTTTAAAAATAATTTTCTTGAAAGGAAATGAAAAATGTTTTTAGGCAGTTCAACAAATTGCGTACGTATCAACAATGTGCCATCTTCTGGGAAGATTTTCTTTTGTCAATCAGTCTGGTCGGGGCTGAGAAAGAAGAAAGAAATGATATGAAAAAGTTCACAGAGCAATTCATATTCATCGGATAGGCAATCGGCAGATTATTTTAGTCCTTTATATCAGACACAATGCAAACTACATAGTAGCTCAGTTTGTCAAGACACATTCATTATCCGAAGGACCCATTAATGTGTAAACATTTCAATAAAATATCTATTGAGAAGCATGTACACTTTTACCTTCTGCTTTTTCTTAGCTAAACAGAGAATTGAAACTGGCATGTCTCACTTGAAAAACATTCCCATTTCTTTTGAAAGATTAGCTGCGCGTATGTATATTTATGTTTTGAATGTGCTTCTTTGTGCCTTTAAAACTGCTGCAGTTCCAGATGAGGGTTCAGAGTGTGCTTTTTCTTGCAACACAAGCCAATTGTGCCATCGGGTTCTCACTCCATTGCCGCCAAGCTGTAACAGAGGAAGAAGATTGAAAGCAGGACTGTTCCATCTGCATTTCTGAAAGACCAGCTTGATCAGATCCATCTTCTTCCTGAACAATTTTCATTTAATTCCTGTTTAGCTATGGATGACAGCTAAACTAAGCTGCCTCACTGAAGACATACACGGTGGTCTAGCCCTCCCCTTCCTATTCAGATGTGTATGCATTTGAGAGCCTTTCTGGTTGTCACAATGTGATTTTTAGATTGTCAGCTGTACTCATATGTCAGACTTTATGACCCAGAGATTCATAGCAAAGTAAAGCAGTCACGTGAAGAGTGAACTGCGCATATGCACATTCCATTCTATCCTCCATTCTCTTCTGCTGCTAGTCCTCTCAGAGAGAGGACGTATGTCTTTAGATTGTCAAGATGTAGTTATTAAGATTTATTCTTTTTTGTATTTTTTATACTGAAATAAATATCTTGTTATTTTTAGACTTCATACTCGAGTTTCTTTTGTTAGGGATTAGCTCCAAAGAGAAAAGATTTCATCACCTCTAAGGCTTATTTTCTAATTCCGTCACTGGTGCAGTGATTAGGGTGTTGGACAAGACCCAAGTTCTAGTCTATTTGCAGCCACTGAGTGACTTTGGGCCTGTGGTTCTCTCTCAGTCCAATAGGTCGTATTGGTTTTGCTGCTGTGGGGACAATTAGAAGGAGGGAGCACTGTCTACTCAGCCTTAAGTTCCTGTAGAAAAGGCAGGATATAAATCTAATAAATAAATAAATAATTATTCACATATCAAAAGTTCCATACAGCAAGAATCCGATGAGTAAGAGGGTTTCGGCTGCATTGAACACCTCCAGCCCTATCTAGGTACATGCTATACACAGGTTCATAGGTGCAATGTTAGGGCTTCTTGGTATAGCCTATTTCTGAGTTCTTTGTTTGAAATAATGCCTGAATAGTCTCTGGCCATAATAAGAGCCACTGTGCAATTTAAAAACTTGTACTTAAATTTCCATTTCTTCCCTTTTTAATTTCATTCTTGTGCCTTGTTTCTTTTGTGTTATGGCACAGTCTTTCTGCATCTGGCATCCTGAAGGTTGTATACATAATTCTCATGTGTATAAAACATTAACTGTGAAATAAAGCCTCAACAGATTGGCAAAGAGGAGACAATAGAAATGCCGAACTATGAATTGAAAATTGCCAGCTTTTAGTCCGCTTCTGAAAAATGTGGCTTCAGCCGCACTTCCTTCCCTTAACATTAACAAAATACTGTACAGGTAGTAATATCTATTCTGTTCTGTTGAAAGCCTAATCTCTGTGTTGTTATATTTCAGTCAAAAGCATAAAAACAATTATTGACTGAAAAGTTTGAAATGCCATTTAAACTATAGAATTTGTTTTTTCTATGCACTGAGAAGAAATAAATGTCTTTTAAAAATCCAACATACTGTGCCCAATAGCTTAATTTATCCATTACATAGCATCACACTGATAGGTTGCCAGTTCCCAATATGGTATAGGCTGGAATTATTTTGACTACAGTAGTTAGGTAATTTCTCTCAGTCCACATGTTTTACTTTCAACCTCTTGTATGTTATATACTGTATGTAGGGTTAAATAGTGCCAACACTATTTAATCCTACATATCCAGAAAGGCATAGTTTACAAATATTTGAGAGCGTGGGCATAGATTGTTTTTATTTAGGTTTGTCTAACATCTTGATAAAGAATAGTATTTTTGCTATTCTTTATTAACATGTTAGACAAATCTAAATAAAAACGATCTATGCTCACCCTCCCAAATATCTGCAAATTATGCCTTCCTGGATTCTATAGAGTTGAATAGAAGAAAAATTATGTTTGTCAACTGAATATATTTCATTTTGGGATTATCTTGTACATCATATCTATCTCTATCTATCTCTATCTCTATCTCTATCTCTATCTCTATCTCTATCTCTATCTCTATCTCTATCTCTATCTCTATCTCTATCTCTATCTCTATCTAATTTATTATTATTATTATTATTATTATTATTATTATTATTATTATTATTATTATTATTATTATTATTATTATCATTATCATCATCATCATCATCATCATCATCATCATCATCATCATCATCATCATCATCATCACAATTGTATCACAGCGGCCAGTTGTTTCGCCGGATTTGGCATTGATGACTAGTCGAGCCCCACCCAAGGGCCTAGGACGTCGTAATGTATTTTCGAAGTATATGTGCAGAACCGAGCAGTGCGGCTTTCTGCATTTGACTGATGGTGATTTTGTCAATTTTGAGCTGTTTTAAATGTTGTTGTTGTTGTTATTATTACTATTAATTACTATTACTATTAATTACTATTACTATTACTATTACTATTACTATTACTATTACTATTACTATTATTATATTTAGTGTCAACTGCCTCTTTTGTCCCTCCTATTTCCATCTTAATTTTCTTAATTCAGAACCTGGATTTTACTTATTTATTAGATTTATATGCCATCTATCTCACTATTGAGAGATTCAATATATACCTTCGACAAACAAAGCATCTTTCTTCTGTAGGCAAGACTGCATTTTCATAATACAGGTAGTCCTCGACTTACGACCACAATTGAGCTCAAAATTTCTGTTCTTAAGTGAGACAGTTATGAAGTGATTTTGCCCCATTTTATTACAGCTAAGTGAATCACTGCAATTGATAAATTAGTAACACGGTTGTTAAGTGAATCTGGCTTCCCCATTGACTTTGCTTGTCAGAAGGTCGTAAAAGGTGATCACACCATCTTAAGACACAGCCACGGTCATAAATATGAACCAGTTGCTAAACATCTGAATTTTGATCATGGGGATCCTGGAAAGATGGTAACTGTGAAAAATGGTCATGACACTTTTTTCCAGCGCTGTTGTAACTTTGAATGATCACTAAATGAACTGTTTTAAGTCGAGGACTACCCACACATATTTTGACCATGGGAGAGAAGAATAAAAAAGACAAGTTGGATTTTTTTTTTAACCAGTGGCTGGAAACTTAGTCTATGGTTTCTTGTCTAACCTCTTATTCAGGAGTTAGTGAAATTGACAAATGATGATCAGCTTTAATTTGAGATGCCACAGGTTGTGGCTGCTATCTTCAAGACAGTTTGGACATTTGCATTTGCATTTATTTTCATGGTCAAATCATTTAAAAGAAATGCATTATAGTGCATGAAAACACGAGTGATGCTCCATCTCTGAATTGCTAAACTAGCCATGTTGTTATTACAGGTCAAAATAGAAAGTGGTGAGAGGTACAACTTAGATAAGTCACTGCTTAGAGAATATTAAAAAAAAGTGTCAGCATAATAGCATAGCGTTGTAGTTACATCTCTGCTAATCCCCTGCTTTTGTTAAGAAATTAATTATAGCTGCCATAATGAGCTGTGGAGTTGGGACACCAGGACTTATATAAGCCCACTTATATAAGTATTCGATTCATGATGTATCACATTTGTAATAACTCAACAGGCTCAGGACAGGCTGCGATGCATAAAGTAGTATTATCCAAGTAAGCAAGAAGAATGCTTCCATTCAGATTGGGAGTTATTAATTTGTATGCTTTTGCTCTAAAGAAGTAGAGCAAATGATTCTTTTACCAGTTGGGAATACTGAGCAATAAGCCATTATGAGCACACAAAAAGCAATTTATATGAATACTACTCTTCTTGCCTTCTCTTTAAGCCCCTGGCTCTGTCGGGTATTGGAATATTAAATTGGTTTCATTCATTTAGTGAAGATTTCATTGAGTTCTTTTAGCGAGCTGAAGCAGACCATATTCCCAGCATGTCCTTGTAAGTGTCCTGCATTTCCATGCAGAAAACTGGAAATGTATGAATGGCATTGGAACAAATTATCTTTTCTTCATATGCCAGAGGCTTGCTCAGTACATATACTGAAAAAAATGCTATGCTTCTACAGCAGTTAGTGAAATGGAGGATGTATTTTTGCATTGCAATTCTTATTGCTGGAGCATCATTCAATTAGAATGGCCACCTATCCACTTGTCACTTGTCCAGAAAGATGATAAAAGGTCATACAGAATTTGCGGGGTAAGTATTGCTGCACATTTTAAAATAATCGCTATTACTACAAATCTGTAACATTATTCTTTGGCAGGAAAGTCTATGACCAGGGACGAGGAATTTTTCATCTTACATATCTATCTGAATTGGACAGTAATTCAAAAAAAGATGTTAAGACTTTGGAAAAAGTGCAAAGAAGAGCAGCTAAGATGATTAAAGGCCTGGAATCAAAATCATATGAAGAACAGTTGCAGGATTTGGGTTTGGCTAGTCTACAGAAAAGAAGGACTAGAAGAGACATGATAGCAGTATTCCAGTGTTGCCACAAAGAGGAGGGGGTCAACTTTTTTCCCTAAGCACAAGAAGGCAAGACAAAAAACAATGGCTGGGAACTAATCAAGGAGAAATGCAACCTGGAATTAAGGAGAAACTTCCTAACAGTGAGAACAATTAACCAGTGGAACAGCTTGCCATCAGAAGTTGTGGGTGCTTCATCACTGGAGGATTTTAAGAAGAGACTAGACAGTCACTTGTCTGGAATGGTATAGGGTCTCCTGCTTGAGTAGGGGGTTGGACTAGAAGACCTCAAAGGTCCCTTCCAGCTTTATTTTGATTGGTTAAAGTAGTGTCCCCTTTAGCAGAGAGAGAGAGAGCAGGGATTGGAAAATGGTAGTCCTCCAGTTGTTGCTGAATTCCCTCTTCATTGGCTGGGCTACAGAATGGTAGAATCCAAGAGTCCCTGACAAATGGATGCTTTTAAATAAAGTCCTCCCTAAAATAGGAGGTCCTCAAATTCTATTTATCTCTGTGTGTCTGTTTTACTGCAGAATATTTCTCAGTGATAAATATTTGATTAGATAAGAAGACGAGAGTCTCAGTTGTAGATCTTTAACGGAATGTGGGGATATTCTAGTCCAAGAGGTCCAGACACATAAAGGAGAAAAGGAAAGTTAGCTGAACGGTCCAGGAGGCTGGGAGGGCCAAATTATGGAAAAAATGGGTTTCCCTTCTAAGGCAGGCTTTGAAAAAAAAAGAGAGAGTAATCTTGATTTTGTTTCTGTTGGGGTTTGAATTGTCTCCTAGGAAACAGGGAAGGGGAAAAGCCAGCAGCCACAGAGCTGGATCCACAGATAGTCCAGTTGTTGATCAACTATTTAAAGTTACAGTGGCCATGGAACGGATGCTTTAGAACCCATAAAGCAGCCCGGCTATCATAAATAGTCATCCCATGGTCATGTGAACACATATTGGGCAGGTCTCCTGTCTCAGCAATTTGCAATGTTTTTTTGCCAGTTTCCGGGATTTTTTTGCAGTTTCCCCACACAGACCAAAAAAAAGCCCATTAAGCAAACCTAAAAAAATGGGTTTGCTTAATGAGCCGTGGTGGCGCAGTGGTTAGAATGCAGTTCTGCAGGCTACTTCTGCTGACTGCCGGCTGCCAGCAGTTCGAACTGCTCAAGGTTGACTTAACCTTCCATCCTTCCGAGGTTGGTAAAATGAGGACCCAGCTTGTTGGGGGCAATCTGCTGACTCTGTAAAACTGCTTAGAGGGGGCTGTAAAGCAATGTGAAGCGGTATATAAGTCTAAGTGCTACTTCTATTGCTAATGACCACAGTGTTTACAACCGCATGTTTGCTTAACAACCACTGCAAAAAGAAAAAAGCTGGAAATTTACTTCTAATCTTGTGAATCCTCAACTTACAATCATAATGACTTAGGACCATAATTCTGTGGTCAGTTATAGTTGTGAGTCGGAGACTACCTGCAATACTTTGGTCCGAAATTTAGTGAAATTAGTTGTGCCACAAATTCTGCTTTCTTTCATGCACTGAGATCTGGGCTGCGTGCACTTATTTGGTGTGTTGCATTTGTAAGACATCCTAGGGCCTTGGAAGCACATAGTCCCTGGCTGATCATGACTAAAATCAATTTCATCAGGTAACAATTGTTCCTTATTCTTTTTTAAAAACAACAACAACTTTCCTCTATCTGATTTATTATATGGAAGAAAGATTTAACTACAAGGGTGCTTATTTTGGAAAGGAATCTAGCCTTTACCACATGTCTGCCTGCCAAGTCGGACTGTTGAAGGAAAGGCACTGCCACCTAACTCTTTCTTGGAAAATAGTTGGCAGGGACAGTTTTTCTGCAATGAAGTGCCTGATTATAGGCTACTTAACTGCATTTCCTGAAGGAATTTAAGTTTGATTTAGACTTGTCCACCACTGTGTGTAGGTGTTGACACATACCTACACTGCAAAGGGGTTGATGGGTAAATGTAGGTTTTAGATGGCTGCAGGCGGGCTGATGTGCACACCTTCCAAATCTCTATACATTGTGCGGAGATACACATCTTTCAGACATTCTGTTGATGTCTTCTATGTTTTCTGTGCTTCATTGTTTGAGTGTACATTAACACTGAGTGCATGTTAACATGTGCAACACCTATGCAACTGTCTCTGGATGACAGAAGCATGCATTCCTTGACATACAGTGATGCCGAAGTCTAAATTAAGCTTTATAGGGAAGGTCATCTCCTACAGGTATAGTAGAACTGAGGAAGCAAACTATGGGAGGCAGTGGAAGTGTCCAAAGTACCATACTTCATGTATGAGTTCTCTGTTACAAGGGATCTTCTGAAATTAAGAATCAGTCTAAAGATTTTGCAAAGGAAATTGTGATTAGGCTTTGGAATTGTTGCTCCCACAATATTCTCTGGGTTTCTTGGACATTGCCCAGCTTTCCCTGTCCAATTTGTACATTATCAAATTGCTGTTTGGTTCCTAGGATTTTATTGGAGTTTACAGGGAGGAAGGAATATTATATTGGTTCACTCCTGCAGATGGAAGCAATTCTCACTTCAGTTAATGTTTAATTTCTCAGTTTATTCTTTCCTGGGTGGGAATGAAAATGCAAAGGCCAGATTCCCCTCTTAATTAAATCCCAAGGACAAAATAGCTCTGTAATTAGATAAGGGCTTTAACAACTTGTTAAATGTAACATGCACATGAAAGTTTTAGGAACTAAGGTGCACATACACATACCAGAAATTTAGGTCCTCTACTATATAAATCTGCTGACATAAAATGGCTTCACAGTGAAAAATTAATGTGTTGGCTTATCAAAAGAGCTTTTTTTTGGATCAGAGGATTTCATTCTAAATTAAATAATCCTGGAAGATATAATACATTATAAAATGGATGAATTAAAATTTAACTAAATGGGTCTTGCTAGGGACCAATAGGATTTGACTAAGCTGCTGGAGGTTTTCGTAGAGCCCGAATATATAGGATACGTGTCTTGCTGTAATTCCATTTTATCAACCCTGGTTATACCCAAGGTTATTTCATTTTAGTAAGTTACTTACTCAGGTTTCTGCTAATATTTTTAAAAATAAACATTTGGGGGGGAAACCCTATTATCTGGTGGTGTATATTATTATACTGCTAGATAGTTTGTTATTATTGTAAAATTTCAGATTGATATGTATACAGAAATATTTGTTACAACAAATGTGTAACATTTATCATTAGACATCCGTTTTTGTGCTTTGTATGATACAAAGCTCAGTGTTCTTTTGTATGGCACAGAACTAATCAGATGGACATTTTTAGTGAAAAGAATATACAAACTGAAATAGATGAATAGGATCTGAAATCAGAAACCAGGAAGCTGATAATAGAGTATGGTGCAAAGAGAAACTGTGACTAAGATTCAGTAAAGCTAGAATTTTGCATTCACATGGATATGTTGTGGAATTTGTGTTTAATACCTTGTTTACAGTATTACTGAAAGTTATGATGTGGTTTGATGACTTCCAAGAAGTTTTTAGCTAGAACTCTGTAAGTTCATTTGTATGTTATATTTAGCTATTTTGAACAGTATTTGCTTTGAATTCAAAGCATGCAGAGATGCTTGCATTAGTGACAACTTAGAGCAGATTCATTTTTTCCCCTGGGATTGTATGGCTACTTCTGTAGGTGCAGTGCAATCCAGAAACAGTTGGACATGTTTTTTGTGGTCCTCAACACATGTGTGCCCATATATGCTCTTAAGTAGCTTGACAGCCATGTGTCAAATTAACATTATAGATCCAAATGGGGCATACGGTCTTTTGGAGGCTTAGTGTTCAGGCATGTACCTTACATTTCAAATACAGTTGCATCATTGATCTATATTTATTTATTTTATTTATTTATTTTATTTGTCAACAAGTGCAAGGAAACAGGACACATGAAAAAATGGCACAAATAAATGGATATAAAGAAGCAAAACATAGCCATAAACACATAAAATGAGTACATACAAATGGGTACAGTAGGACAGGGACGGTAGGCACATTGGTGCGCTTATGCATGCCCCCTTAGGGTCCTCTTAAGAAATGTGTAAGGTCCACGGTAGACAGTTTAAGGTGTTAAGGGGATTAGAAAAACTAACAACAGGATCAGGTAAAGTGTTCCAGACATTTACTACTCTATTGCAGAAGTTGTATTTTCTGCAATCAAGATTAGAGCGGATTACATTTAGTTTGTATCTATTGATAGCCCTAGTGTTATTGAGGTTGAAATTAAAGTAGTCGTTAACAGGTAGGACATTAAGGTAGATGATCTTGTGTACTAAGCTTAGGTCGGAAACGTACACTGCGTAGTTCAAGGTTATCCAGGCCTAGAATTTCAAGTCTACTGGAATAAGGAATTTTATTGCGAGCAGAGGAGTTGAGTACTCCTCTTGTAAAATACCTCTGGACCCTTTGTAGTGTGCGTTCCAGGCAGGTGAGCAGTATCCAAGGATAGGTCTGGCAAAGATTTTGTTTTATATATACTAGAGTTGTATTTTCAGTTTCGTTCCTAAAGACTTGTAGCTTGAAATTTTCCCTTGAACTTCTCTACAATACGGTAGCTGCACTCTGGGCCATTTTCATTAAGCTATTTAGTGTTCTGGGCAGGAATGATGGGAAAGTAAGTCTAATGCATCTGGAGGATTTCAGTTTAGGCAAAAGCTGATCAACTATTTGCTGTGATGTACGATGTCATTTCGGCTTGAGTTGAGGAGGAGAGGTGCCTGGAAAGTAGAGCCACTGTGCTTTATAGTTAAAGACTTTTTAAGAGGAGAAATAACTTACAGTTAGAAGTGCACAGAAGAATACAAGTAGTCTTCGATTTACATCAGTTTGTTTAGTGACCGTTCAAAATTACAATGACACTGAAAAATGTGACTTACGACCGTTTGTCACACTTTCACACCATTGCAGCATTCCCATGGTCACTTGATCAAAATTCAGGTGCTTGGCAACTGGTTCATATTTATGATGGTTGCAGTGTTCCCAGAATCATGTGATCCCCTTTTGCGACCTTCTTGACAAGCAAAGTCAATGGGAAAACCAGATTCACTTAACAGCTGTGCTACTAACTTAACAACTGCAGTGATTCACTTAACAACTGTGGCAAAGAAAGGTCGTAAAAATGGAGAAAATTTACTTAACAAATGTCTCGCTTAGCAACAGAAATTTTGGGCTCAGTTGTGGTCTTATGTCCAGGATTACCTTTGTTTTGTTTAGATTGGAAGAGTTCTGCAGTCAGAATGGACTGGACCAGCCATACTGGAGCAGGTTCAGTTTCAAAATGGACTTTTCCAACTATAGATACAGTATTTTTCAGAGTATAAGACACACCTTTCCCCCCCTAAAAGAGGCCGAAAATTTGGGTGCGTCTTATACGCCGAATGTATCTTTTTTTTTTACCCAGCCCTAACGAGGTGCTAACGATCTTCCCCAGCTCTTCCAGGCTTGCAGGCTTGTTTTCATTGCTACTCCCTCCGAAAAAGGTTTTTTTCAGTCCTAACGAGGTGCTAAAGATCTTCCCGGCTTGCATGATTTTTTCATTGCTAGTCATCCCAAAGAAGGTTTTTTTTCAGCCCTAAGTCTTTGCAGGCTTGTTTTCATTGCTACTTCCTCCAAAAAGGTTTTTTCAGCCCTAACAAGGTGTTAAAGATCTTCCCAGCTCTTCCCGGCTTGCAGAATTTTTTCATTGCTACTCCCTCTGAATAAGTTTTTTCCCAACCCTAAGTCTTTGCAGGCTTGTTTTCATTGCTACTCCCTCCAAAGAAGTTTTTTTCCAGCCCTAACCAGGGGATAAAATAATGTGCTGAAGCTGACCAGACTAAGGACGCTAGCCAGATGAATACCTGGTAGGTAGATTTCCCCCCCTATTTTCCTCCCCCAAAACTAAGGTGCGTCTTATACTCCGGTGCGTCTTATACTCCAAAAAACATGGTAGTTCTCAACTTTCAAGGTCTGGCAGTTACCATCGTAAGTTGTGATGGTTGTAAAGAAGGCAACCAACCCAAAATTATTATCTGTTTTGTGGCCATCGTTAAGCAAACACCACAGTCATAAAACAGACACCACGGGTGCAAACCAAACATTGTTAAGCAAACCCATTGTTTGCTATAGACATTTCTTTTCTAGAAATTGCAAGAAAATGCTGCTTTTCAGCAAAACTATTATAAATTGTAGTCATATGACCATGGGATGCTGCAAATGGCTGCAACTGTGGGCTAGTTGCCAAGCTCTCAAAATGCAGTCACATGACCATGGGGATGGTGGCCATTGCAACTTCAGACCTGGGACATAATTATCTTTGTGTGTGTGGGGGGGGGATCCATCATAACTTTGAATGGTCAAGGACTACCTATATAAAACAGAGTTCAGAACAATCTGTTTCAAGGTTGGCCATGGAGCATTTCCAGAAAAGTCAGAATGATTGTTGTAACATTGGAATACTGTTCCAAGATGCTCTGGATTTGATAAATTTTTACCTCAAAATGTTTTGTATCGCAATGGAAATGGGATGAGACAAAAAGAGGGGTTGGAGGAGGAGACTGGGGTCACAGTTTCTTCCCATTCTTCTCCATCTCTGCATGTAAGATTTGCAAATGAACACTAAAAATATTGGGACTCCAAAGTTACCGCCTGCTTTCTCCAAGGCTTTAGTTATTCTCTTCTTTGTAGTCAAAATGCCTCAAAACTGACAGCTTTTGAGATGCTGAAGCTACCTTATCTTTATAACATGATACAACATGAAGAAAAGGGGTTTTGCAGACAGATTAAACCAAATCATTTTACACAGTGGATTTTTCTGTGCTTTTATTTTTCCATCTTCCACCCTCCTGCATAATAATTAGAATGCCTTAGGCTAATGTGTCTGTGCATGTGCACGCAAATCACATGTGCATGCAGGCAAGAGAAAGGAAGAAAAGCAGCAAGGAATTTTCTGCAGATTAATGCTTTTAGCTTATCACTTTCCCCCTTTCCCTCTGCTCATCTTTTGTCACTTTCCAGCAGTTATTGCAGCAAAATATTTGATGGAAAACAGACAGTCTCAACTGTCTGAAAGTTAAAGACTTTGAGTTTCTCTTCCGATGTGAAAAAGGTGATCTACAGATAAAAGACAAGCAAAGGTGAATTCTGCTTTGGGGGTCTTCTGAAGGAACAGGAACTTCCTCCCTGTTCCCAAAATAGTTACTCTTTCTCAGCCCAATCACCTCAGAGGGTTGTTGGTGTGGGGGAAAATAGGAAGAGGAAGGAGCATTAAATATGTTCACCCACTTGAGTTATTTATAAAAATCATAAAAATGGGATAAAATATTTTAAAATATAGTATTAAATATATATTTAACATATAAATATATTATTAAAAATATTTTGTAAGTGTTTTTATAATATGGAACATACTGTAATACAATAATTAAGTGCCTGCTATTTGATTTGTTTTCAAAATTTATTTACCGGCAGAAGCAAACTTTCCAATATGAGATATTTTTAAAATACAGATAGTCCTCAACTTATGACCACAATTGAGTCCAAAGTTTATGTTGTTAAGTGAGACATTTGTTAAGTGAGTTTTGTCCCATTTTACGACTTTTATCGCCACATTTGTTAAGTGAATCACTGCAGTTCTTAAATTAGTAACAGGATTGTTAAGTGAATCTGATTTCCCCATTTGACTTTGCTTGTAAGAAGGTCACAAAAGGGGATAACATGAGTCTAGGATACTGCAATCATCTTAAATGTGAATCAGTTTTCAAGCTTTTGAATGTAAATCACGTAACCATGGGGATGCTGCAAAGGTCATAAGTGTGAAAAATGTTCATGTCACTTTTTTCAGTGTCGTTGAAACTTCGAATGGTCACTAAATGTAAGTCATTTTCGGACTATAAGACACACTATTTTTCGGACTATAAGACGCACTGGAGTATAAGATGCACCTTAGTTTTTGGGGAGCAAAATAAGAAAAAAAATTCTGCCTACCAGCATCCATCTGGCTAGCATCCTTAGCAAACAGCCTGGAACAGGTATATTAGCCTTGCAAAGTTAAGAAGTGGGTTTTAATTAGGATCTCAGGGCCAATAGGCAGGCATATTTGTGGGTATTCTGAATAGAATGCCTCCATTTTTCTAACCCCTTTAGCAGGGGTGGGTTCTAACTTATCTCGCCGCCAGTTCGCTTCCTCCCGCACCGCACGGCCGCGTCACGCGGCTGTGTGCCCACATGTGCAGTGCCAAAAATTCTCAATTTTTTTTAAAAAGCCGAAAACAAGATGGCAGTGCATGCGCATGCGCAGAAGAAAAAAATCAGCAAAAAAATCCAAAAAACTTTTTCAGCCTTGAAAAGCTCCATTTCAGAGACTGTTTTCAGCCTTGCAAAGCTCCATTTTAGAGGCTGGGTGGGGCTACATTCGGTGTATAAGACACATCCAGATTTTCACCCTCTTTTAGGGGGTAAAAAGGTGCGTCTTATACTCTGAAAAATACGGTACCTGTAATGCATACCAAGTTGAAAGTTCCTGTAAAAAAACGAAGAAGAAGAAACAGTACATATACAGGTACATCCTGCATTCTTGCAGATTTTTTTTCCAGCCTGGCACATCAATCAAAGATGATTGCATATTTTATATGGATTATTACTAAAGCAAGATAAATAAATAACAATTTCATTCAACTTCAGTTGGGATTGAAATTGTTTGTCTGGAAAACCTTTGCTGTCGCCTATATGAGAACATAATGCTGGGCAGATTACAACTCAGGCATCTGCAGGATACAGAAAATACTAATTATAAATATTTGTCTGATTTTATCTAATTAACTCTAAAATTATACATTTTTTACTCATTAGCTTCTAAAATCCCATTGTAATGAAATCTCTTAAGATATGTTTTACCAAATTTCACTAAATCCATAATCTTCCCCATCTGATCAATTAGGGGTATCTCTAGGGAAGGGTTCAAAAAAAGTCAAGATGGCGGCCATAACCATGTGACCAAACTCCTGATTCCCTTTACGTTTGTCATGTACAAAAAGTTGGGGCTTTGTTAACAGGGTTGTGGCTGCCATCTTTATTTATTTTTTGTACTCTTCTTTTTGGATAATCTTGTGGTTTGTCATTGGACTAATAATCCCCTTAGAAAAAAGCTGAGATAAACATGTATGAAAATTGGTCTGCATAAGTTGATGGTAAATATATTTAGAGGATATACAACTAAATAACTTTAAAAAGGTGTTTTTTCTGAAAAGTGTTTTTAGAAAAGAAAAAGATGTATTTGCTCAAAAAAATTAAAAGTTAATGGTGGTCCAGAGAATGTTACCCAGGTTATCAGTAAGTTGGAGCAAGTCTCCTTATGTACTTAAAATATAAGAAAGTATATGATCGGAGCTGGTAATAAGGGAGAAATAAAATACAGAGGAATTCATAACATTGGCATCCAGGACCATCCACTGAAATTAATTGGCAGGCTGTTCAAAGCAGATAAAGGAACAATTTTTCTCTGTTTCTACTATGAAATGTAATGACTTTTAAGGAAGAACAAATCCATAGAGAATAGCATTGGTATTAATGTGATAAATTCCCTCTTGATAAAAGTTACGACTGAGAGACAATATAGCATCTCTGTATTATCAGGGAAATTATATATATTGTTTTGATCGGGACCTTGGACAGATTAGTTAATAACCAAGATTTGAAAGATTGTTCATCAGTGATTCCTTATCAAATAGGAGTGAGAGTGTGACTGGAAAGCTGCAATCTTCATCCTTGGTCATTCTACTTTTCAATGTTTTTATTAGCCGATGGGATGAAAAGGTGAAGGAATGCTTCTTTCATCCAGGTGTGCAAAATTGTACAGAAAAATTTATACCCAGAAGATAGAAATAAAATTCAGAACGATCTTGATCAACTGTCATAACAACATTAATTTTAACCGAAACAGGTTCAAAATTCCTTTCTTAGGGAGCAAAGATCAAATGTTTAAATTAGTCTGGGGATTATATGACATGAAAACAGTGCCTGGCAAGAGTAGTTGATGGCAAATAAAATATAGGTTAGTTGAATAATAGGTCTCCAAAAAGGTACTTTTAGACTGCAACAACAGAAGTATAATGTCTAATCACAGGAAGTAAGAGTTCCCCTTTATTCCACTTTAATCAGATCTTACATCCAGTTCTGGCCACCACATTTTCAAAACATTTTAGAGAACTGACAGAATGTTACAGAGTAGAAGGTCAGGATTTGTTTTTAATCATTCCAGAATGCAAGGCATGGATTAATGGATTAAAATTACAGGAAGGTAGATTCTGATAGAATATTTTGTTGTTAGTTGCGAAGTCGTGTCTGATCCATCGTGACCCCATGGACAACGTTCCTCCAGGCCTTCCTGTTCTAATATTAGATAGAATATTAGATAGAATATTAGAAAAAAAACCAATTAACTTTTTATTACAGTGAAACCAAGGAGCAAATGCAGCAAAGGGCTCCAATGTACTGGATGTTTTCAAGTAGAGGCTAGACAGTGTATTTGGATTTAATTTGAATTCTTGCACTGAGCAAGGGATTGGACTAGATCTAAATACTCCTTTCAGTTCTATAGTATCAGTCACTTTAGATTTCAGTGCCATATATTTTGACAATTTGACAAGAGCACAGAAGAAAATTCAGAGTGCATGACTATCCGGAAATGGGTTAAAATGATTACCCAAAAAGAACACCTTGGATTAAAAAAAACACGAATAAGCTTTTGAGATGAGAAGTAGTATTTAAAGAAATGTTTATTAATTTGTTCATGTGTATTTCATGCAAAAGACAAAAGACTGACTCAGGTAAAAGGATGTGCATGTGGATAAGAAGTTACTGAGAATCATGAATTAAAATGGAAAAATGCAGTGATAAGAATAGAATAGAATAGAATAGAATAGAATAGAATAGAATAGAATAGAATAACTTTATTTGGCCAAGTGTGATAGACACACAAGGAATTTTTTTCTGATGCAGAAGCTCTCAATGTACATGCAAAGAAACAGAGTAATAATAATCATAATGATACCAGTAAGAGGGGGAACTAGAGATTAGAAAGATAATAATACTACAGCCATACAACATGGGTAAATATACTTAGAAAACAATACTGTGAGGATTAGATATTCAGCAGAGTGATGGCATAAGGGGAAAAACTGTCCCCGTGTCTAATTGTTTTGGCATGCAATGCCAAAAGTTAAGAAGTGGGTTTTCATTAGGATCTCAGGGCCAATAGGCAGGCATATTTGTGGGTATTCTGAATAGAAGCCTCCATTTTTCTAACCCCTTTAGCAGGGGTGGGTTCTAACTTACCTCGCCACCAGTTTGCTTCCTCCCGCGCCGCGTGGCCGCGTCACGTGGCCCTATGCCCACATGCGCAGTGCCAAAAATTTGCAAAAAATAAAAAAAAGCTGAAAACAAGATGGCGGCGCATGCGCAGAAGAAAAAAATCAGCAAAAAAACCCAAAAACCATTTTTTTCAAAAAAAAAAAAAAAGCAAAAAAAGAGAGATGGCGGCGTCCACGGACCGGCACCGACAGAACCGGCTCTGTGATATCACCAGCGGTTTGCTACTGGTTCTATAGAACCAGTGCGAACTGGGAGGAACCCACCTCTGCCCTTTAGGCTGCCGATTGTATTGACTCTCAGTTTTGCAAAGATGACTGGGGATAATCTGCTATCAGGAATAACTGTCTTGTATCTGTCTGCCCATCTCTTTTCAGATGTTCTGGAAAACAGTCAGCTGCAGTTTAAATAAAACGTTAAAAAAGGCTTTGTGTCCCAGATCTAAAAGTTACCTTAACCACATTTTGGTAGTTCTCAACTGTTCAAATCAGATTTGTAGTGAAGGAGAAGCATGACTAGACACTGCCAATGTGATTATCTTGGTCTAGTTGTGTTGCTAGCCTGATATCTATCTGTCTGTTTATCTATGACCGTGATGGCGAACCTATGGCACGGGTGCCACAAGTGGCACGCGGAGCCATATCGGTGGGCACACGAGCTCAGGTCCGGCGTGCATGTGTGCACCAGCCGACTGATTTTCGGGCCTTCTGGGCCCACTGGGAGTCGGGAAACAGGCTGTTTCCAGCCTCCAGAGGGGGTGGGGAAGGCCGTTTTCGCCCTCCCCAGACTCCTAGAAAGGCTCTGGAGCCTGGGGAGAGCGAAAAATGGGCGTGCCATTCCATGCTGGGAGCAGGGGGGTCATGCGTGCATGGAATTATGAGTGTGGGCACGCACACACGTGATCCCCCGCATTCCCCCCCCTTTTGGCACGCGAACCAAAAACGGTTCGCCATCACTGATCTATGATCTGCCTATCTGTCATCTGTCTATCATTACATATACTTAGATACCATTTAGGGATGTAGGGTTTTTAGTTTTGTTTAATTGCTTAACTGGATTTAATTTTTAATTTTCCAAGATCTTTAATTTTCTTTGTTGTTTTCTGCTCTTCACCTCCCTTCCCCTTCTTTAGGTAGTTACCTTAAACTTTTTTCTCTTTTATCACTATATTTTGTTATATAACTTGCTAGAGTTTTTTTTAAAAAAACTCAAATGGAAAGATGCTCAGCTGTCTTGTTTAACATTATCAAGAGATTTTCTTAAATCCCAGGTATCCTGAAACCAGCTTCTAATTGGTAGGTTTTGTGCCTTAACTACATCATATTCAAATTTGTTAGCAGAAGTAGACCATGTGTCAAGCTGTTAAGATGCTGTTATGTGTTTGGATTGTACTTGAATTGTTGTAACTTACATTGCATTGGTCTTGGATCATAATAAAGAATAATGATAATAATGATGATGGCAATGATGATAAAGAACAAAAAGGATAAAAAACATTCCCCACAAAGTAGAATATTGAGATAGCACAAATAATTGACATAAGAAGACTTTGATACCACCTACCAATTCATAAATCCTGAAGCTATAAATTTTAAGTCTAATCCCACTGTAATAGGCATATAGGTCTTACACAGCTGAGCACACCTGTGGAGTTTTAGGGGGAAGAACAATTTCTGAGTGTGTTTCTCTCATTGTTTCTTTCCTTTCTACAGAATGTGCATATGCTTGCACAGGGATTCTTATGAGTTTTTTCTAGTTTGATGAACATGTGTTAGCATATTTTGCAGAAATAGCAAGGATGGGATAGCTACTGGCCAGGTGTTTACACCTAACTTCTTTCTCAGAGATATTTACTTTGTCTTAAGGCAAATATAAAAACATCAGGTTGTCAAGAGGTCTTCTGAGAGATATTATTTATTCCAAGAAATACCATAGCAATAGCACTTAGACTTACAGTATATACCGCTTTACAGTGCTTTACAGCCCTCTCTAAGAGGTTTACAGTGTCAGCATATTGCCCCAACAATCTGGGTCCTCATTTTTCCGATCTTGGAAGAATGGAAGGCTGAGTCAACCTTGAGCTGCTGAGATTCGAACTGACGAATTGCTGGCAGCCAGCAGTCAGCAGAAGTAGCCCGCAGTACTGCATTCTAACCACTGCGCCACCACAGCTCATATGGTGACCTCTGATCTGTAGCTGAGGAAGCCAAGATGCCTTAAGGGTTGTTCTTTTAGTGTGCTTCTCATCTGGTCCAACTAAAAAAGTCCAATAAATTGTCTTTTTCAAAAATGTATCCTGACTTTGCAAAATATAAAATCAGTTATATCAAATACAACAGTACCCAATCAAGAAGCATTACCAGTCCCTAATTAAGTAGCTGACCTAACTTAAGTCCCTGACCCTAACCCTAACCCTAACATTAGTTAGCCCCTTTTGTGAAAGTTATATTTCCTTGAATCATAACTTGCTTAAGCTACAGTATATATACAAAAGCAATGTAGCTGCATTTTTATTTTATTTTTTATTTTTTATTTTGGGGGCCCTTTCTCAGAAAGAAGCAGCATGTCTGTTCTGGACAGGAATATGAGGGCTTTAAATGTGTGCTCTTCCTTGGTGCCTGCAGGTTACATTGCTGAAAAGTAAACAATAATATCTGTTAAGTATGGCATGTGAGCAGGCTATGCCTCATTCCTTTTTTGCCAAAGCTGTTCAACAGAACAGTCACTGTTGTATCCTGACTGTTAAACTGTCCAGATAAATGTTTATCTTTTGTTTTTGTTTAATACAGAAAAAAGAAACTTAACATTTGTAAAACTGTTCTGAAATTGGACCTGAATAGCAAGTAGATGCAATAAACTTACATTGCGGCCTTATTGGCTTAGCCCTTTGAAGAGAAGGCTGCAGAAGAAACACATTTTCTTGGCTTTTCTATAATGGCCAGAGGCTTATTCTTGTGCAGAACTGGGAATTTCACAAACTGCAGAAATGCCATTTCCTGGATAAATATTAATGATCAGGAGCCCTGATCTCCTTTGCCTTTAGATACCCTCTAACTCCCAATTCATGTCCCCCATTTGTGTTTCATGTATATTTAAATCATTCCCCCCCCCTGGTGGTTAGGTACCAATAATATACTTCTTTTTCCCAGCACAGTCTCATGATTTACAGAGCTGTATGGTAGATTTAGGTTGGGTTAGCAATGTGATATTTTACTATCTATCCCATGTGATTTTTTTTCTTAAAAAAAGACATTTGATTAAAAAGTATTAAATAAGACATTGACATGCCTGCTACAACACCAAGAATCTTAGTGATTTGTAGGGATTTATCTGCCTTCAGTAAGATCCCACTGAAATCATAGAGAACATCCTAGCGACCTAGTTTGACTTCTGGTAAATGAGTGGTTGGTGACTGAACTTGCATTCCACGACAGACATTGTGTGAATTGGCAACACACTGATTGTTTTGTGAGTAGGGCCACCATCTGCTGTTCACTTTTCAAATCTGCCCCTGGCTCAGAAGAGTTGTCTATTATGTTTAGGCTTTTCGTTTGAAAAAAATTGCAGTGTTGTTGCAGCACGGGGACAAAGGGACAATAGCAGCTGCTCCTGTAGCCTCCGTTCTCTTGCTCACCAGCCCTCTTTCATTTACCCTTTGGAAGACAAACAGGGCTATGAGAAAATGTAGTCAATCTTACCCATATTCCGTGGGACTAGAATGTGCTGAGCCGAGGTGGCGCAATGGTTAAATGCAGCTACCGCAGGCTACTCCAGCTGACTGCTAGTTCAGCAGTTCAGCTGTTCAAATCTCACCAGGTTCAAGGTTGACTCAGCCTTCCATCCTTCCGAGGTGGGTAAAATGAGGACCCAGATTGTTGGGGACAATATGCTGAACTCTGTAAACCGCTTAGAGAGGGCTGTAAAGCACTATGAAGCGGTATATAAGTCTAAGTGCTATTGCTATCACTATGTGCAAGTAACTGCAAACAACCGTGACTGCAGTTGTTCTTGCAAATTGAGCTGAAGTCATATATTGCAGATGGAGAAAGAGATGGAGAAGGGGCCTAAAGGAAAAGAGCAGCTGCAGTTCAATAAGGGAAACTTGGATATGATGCCCTTAACATGGTAGGACCTCTGCAGGCGTGACCCTTTAGAGCTTGTATCCATCTAGCGCAGGAGTATGCAATCTGCAGATCCTGGGTTGTGTGTATTCTATGGGTGGGTTCTAACTTACCTTGCTGCTGGTTCACTTCCTCCTGCGCCGCAAATGCACAGTACTAAAAACTTGGCTTCTGTGCATGTACAGAAGCAAAAAAAAAACAGCTTCTACGTGTGCGCAGAAGCGAAAAACAAGATGGCACCACCTACGGTGCCGCCGAGAGAGCCAGTTCGGTCAGCCAGCCATCAGTGCCGGTTCGGCAAGCGGGGGGAAATTCCCGCTACTGGTTCTATAGAACCGGTCTGAACCGGCAGGAACCCACCTCTGGTGTATTCCCTTCCCCTCCCAGATAAGCTTTGGGTCTAGTCCATAATTTTTGTTTTTAATGTTACAATGGGAATATTATTAAATATATGGAGAACAATCCCATTGACAGTGTTTTAATTTTGATTAACCTTAAATTAGGTTTGGTCTGTATCTCTTCCTTTTTGAATACTATTCTTGGCATACTATTCAAGGGGTAAGTTCTAAACAGCCAGAAAATTTCTGGAAAATGTCAAATTTTTATTTAAAACTATGAACTTCCTTCAATCTGGCACCCATCAAATGTGTTGGATTGGTGTGCGGATAGTTCCCAATTAGTTCAGAAAATCTGGGAATAGTTGAAGAATTTTGCAGATTCATGGAGGAACCTGGACTGAATTTCAGTGCTGTGGAAAGCTCTGGTTTATTTAACTACAGTTTATTAAATGGAGTATATAATCTGGGTTAACACAAACGAAAACATTAGCAATAATTTACAAACCATAAAAATGATTCATATTAAAATTTGGCCAAAACAAACAAACAAAATTAACAGGGGTCTCCTTCTCTTTTTACTGATATTACTGCAGGATAAACTATTATCTGAGAACATCTAAAAATTGAAATACAAGCCATCCAGTAGTGGAGTCCAACCAGAACTACTTATCAAGTGCAGGCTACTTATATCCTTAGAAAAAAATATATACCTGATAATCTCAATGTGTACTTGTCAGATGAGGGCAAAGTAATTTTACTCATCAAAGGCCTTATCAAGATTCATGTTTGGGAAACAACAGCAAATGAACAGAGGTATGTTCTGCTAACTATATATCACACTGTTGGCAGGCAATCAGTATACTGTATTATATTCTGCTTCCAGATTTTGTTCTTTTCTAAACCAAATTTGGCAGGGCCGTCGGATGTAAAATACCGGGTAGGAAGTTATTGACACATCCGAGCTAATGAAGTTTGCTAAGCCATTAATACCAGTAGTGGGTTCTAAAACCCTTTACTACTGGTTCATGTGTGCGCTTGCCGGTGCATGCGCAAAGCTTCTGCACATGCGCAGAAGCATCCCGGGCAGGTGGGCGGAGCCTCCCACCGCCGCCGCTCCCGGTTCTAAGAACCGGTCCGAACTGGGAGCAACCCACCACTGATTAATACTGTTAAGTATTTATTTCCATTCTACATATATAGTTACAGATTGTCAGTTATCACTACAAGTGTAAAAATATCCAGGGGAAAATATGTGGGTTCCCAGAAAATGTGTAATTTTTCTGCAGTTAAATGTGGAGTTCCTTGCAACCAAAATAGATAATAGCTGTGAATGCTGAACAAGTAATGAGCCAACATACTGCAGTGTTGTTCAATTAGATGTAGTAAAGTTTGTAAAGTTCCATCAAATTTAGATGTAAAGAAAAGAAGCAAAAAAGAGTCCAAATCTGTATCCCTCAATCTGATTGAAAATGCTTTGGGAGGATTTTAAATATTTTACTATACTTTTACTATACTTCTTTAATTCAGTTTACTTTAGTCAGTTTACTGACTACTAAGGTTATTTATTTTATTTATTTATGTAGCGTATTGCATCTACAGAAGTCATGCAATCACTGATATACAAATTTAGTTTAAATACAGCATCAGCATAGATAGATGATAGATAGATGATAGATAGGTAGATAGATAGGTAGATGATAGATAGATGATAGATGATAGATAGGTAGGTAGGTAGGTAGATGATAGATAGATGAAAGATAGATGATAAATGATAGGTAGGTAGGTAGGTAGGTAGGTAGATGATAGATGATAGATAGATAGATAGATAGATAGATAGATAGATAGATAGATAGATAGATAGATAGATAGATGATTGATCGATTGATTGATCGATCGATCGATCGATCGATAGATAGATAGATAGATAGAGTAGATTGATAGATGATAGATCAATGATAGATAGATAGATAGATGATAGATAGATAGATTGATAGATGATAGATAGATGATAGATAGATAGATAGGTAGATGATAGATAGATGATAGATGATAGATAGGTAGGTAGGTAGATGATAGATAGATGAAAGATAGATGATAAATGATAGGTAGGTAGGTAGGTAGGTAGGTAGATGATAGATGATAGATGATAGATAGATAGATAGATAGATAGATAGATAGATAGATAGATAGAGTAGATTGATAGATGATAGATCAATGATAGATAGATAGATAGATGATAGATAGATAGATTGATAGATGATAGATAGATGATAGATAGATAGATAGATAGATGATAGGTAGGTAGGTAGATAATAGATAGATAAAAGATAGATAGATAGACAGACAGACAGACAGACAGACAGATGATAGATGGATGATAGGTAGGTAGGTAGGTAGATAGATAATAGATAGATAAAAGATAGACAGACAGACAGACAGACAGACAGACAGATGATAGATGAAAGATAGATAGATAGATAGATGGATGGATGGATGGATGGATAGATAGATAGATAGAGCTGGAACGAACAATACAATATAGGAGATAATATATTAAATTAAGATAAAACCATAATAAAATCACCATAATATGGAGCCATAAAATTGCAATTGGAGAAATGTTATAATTCAATATCTAACTGCTTCTGATATGGCTGCAATGAGATGTTCCCAGCTGCCTTGAAATTTCCTGAGGGGACATTCTTGAATTGTATGTGTTATAGTTTGGTCACATACTGTATACTTATGTCATATACTATGGTCCTATTAAATAATGTTATTTCAGAGATTTTCCTATACTGAGTATTATTTTTCAAAATGAAATTTAAGTTGTTAGCCACATTATGAAGAGACTGCCCCTGAAAAATTGGATCACATACTGTATCTATAAAACAATACATCTCAGTACAACTTATAGGTTTCCTTATAAGGAGTCACTATTAACACCAACAAAGACCCTTCATTTTTTTATGTTCAATTTTTTTTCTCCACATTCTTCCCTTACCCCACAATGTTTCATTTCTTGGCTATCTGAGTAAGGTGATTCACTTTGGAAAAATAGATTATGAACCACAAAACATGTTCTTTTTTTAACTTACATGCTAGAATGAGGCACTTCAATGAATTTTTTGATATTTGTGAACTTAATTTCACCCTTAAAACTGTCTGAACTGCTATGTGTGGATAATTGGGATAATTAAATAAAGTGGAACAGCAAAGTTTTTCTCCAGGATCAATGTACATTTTTCTTTTCCTTTGCATCCTGTACTATATCCAGCCCTCTCCAAATCGCTTTTAAAAATCCTATGGTTGTGAATTTTCACTCTTTAATACTATTTGACTTTTTAGATATATTAAGCACTGAGGACAAAATAAAATGCTGTTGTTCTGCTCATGAAATTGCTTCCATTAATACAACCAAGAGCAGAATTCCTCCCATTTCTCTTGTTTTCAAATCTATTTTAGATGATTAAGGGATCCTGTAAAGCAGATTTAAGTGGGGGACGTAAAGTTGCAGGAGAAAGTGAATGGAGGAGTTCATACAGTAGGGGTGTCAAACTTGCATCATCACGATATTGTCACGTGATATATCGTGACTTTTCCCTTTTCGCTAAACTGGGTGTGGGCGTGGCCAGCACGTGATGCATCCGGCTCATGGGCTGTGAGTTTGACACCCCTGCCATACAGTAATGGATTCCACTTTGTTATTGATTCTAACTTACAAAGTTTCATCGTGCAAGACAGATTTCAACTTATGCTAGACTTTTTAAAACATACATTATTTATTTCATAGTTCTGAAAACTTGTTTAGTTTTCTCCCCCACTTTTATCTCTTAACATAATGAATTATATCTGCCACAGATAAATGCATCTTTTTGTGTGTGTGTGTGTGTGTGTGTGTGTGTGTGAACAAAATATCCCATCAATAGATCACATTTCAGTATTAAGATGTTTTGATGAGTAAAAGTTCAAACTTACTGGAAATGTTCCAGTATTGGAATCACTGAGGTTGGCCTTGCTGAGGTGAAGATCCAAATCCAATAGCATAAATTCTCCATCACTCCATCATTGACTCCATCAGTCAATGATCTATTGACCAAAAGGAAGCAATAGGATAGTTAGGAATTTGCTCTATAACTCTTTGACAAAGTATAGGTAGTGTGACAGACAATGAGACTGTTAATTTGAGGTTATTTCCTTCTGAGTTACGGTCGAGCATATGGGGTTCACATTCTTTTATCACTTTACGATAAGATGTAATTATCTAGATGATAGGCATTGCTTTTCGGGAACAATTGTAACATCTGTTTCAATAATCCATGATCAAGTTAGAGTCCTGCATTCAAGAATGTTCACATGGCTACACAGACTATTTACATCCTCAGCATCAAAATATTCTGGCAGAAATGGACTGTTCTGAATTTGAACCAAGTTTTCTGAAGTTGGATGACAACATTTGGGCATCAGTTTGATTCAAGCACAAAATATTTTGCATACCCCTAATGTGCACAGAATCTGAAGGAGCAAAACCTTCCTTTTTATATAAAACATTTTATAAACTTCAGTATAGAACTTCCACACTTGTTTTTAAACCTTTTATTAATGTAAGTTCAAACTGTGTTTAATAAGTCAGTCCAAGTTCTTATTATGAGCAATAAAGTTCAGAGTAGTATTAATGTTAAGATTGACAGTAGCTACCTTGTTGACTTTATCTTATATCTTATTAATCTGGTTCTACGAACATGCAGGGAAATAGAGAAAAAATAAAAACAAATCATTAAAATATTGCACAAAGTTATGTTCCAGAGTTAGTCTTTCCAGAATGTGTTAATAATTCTTGTGTATTGTATGTTTTGTCTGGAACATTGCACCATTGCTCTGTATTATTATATAAAACTACTTTGAGGTGTCTCTTAAAATAAATTTATTTTGACTGACAAAAATGGCACTAGCAACAAGAAAAGTGTATTGATTTAGTGTGCTGCTACTTTTGTAATTTATTCTAACAAGTTTCACATTGCCCATCGTTTTTCAAATGTTCAGTGATTCAGAAAAAAGTAGTTAAATTCAACAAATTCATAACGCAAGCACACAATTGTAAACAGAATATCCAAAGCAGCCTCTATTACCAGGGTCTGAAGCAAAGACACTTATATACTGTACATATGTCAACAATTCCAAAACAGATTTATGTTGTGCAGTGCATTTGAGAAGGCTATATGAAATGTTGAAGGGAAACCCAAAAGTGATAGAAAGTTTGTTTATTTATTTATTTATTTATTTATTTATTTATTTATTTATTTATTTATTTATTTATTTATTTATTTATTTATTTATTTATTTATTTATTTATTTATTTATTTATTTATTTATTTATTTATTTATTTATTTATTTATTTATTTATTTATTTATTTTGGTTTTCTTATATGCCGCCCAACTCCCGAGGGACTCAGGGCGGCATACAGCAAAAATACAAGAGCACCAACAAATAAACATTGATTAAAAGCAAATATGTCTGAAGAATTGATTAAAAGCAAATATGTCTGAAGAATTGATTAAAAGCAAATATGTCTGAAGAATCTTCTTCTAGATCATTCAAACCCTTCTAGATCCGTATTGCCTTGTAACCCCAAAAACACAGTGACTTTGTAGTCAACTGCATTGTGACCATAGCTCAGCTTGGCTTCATTCTGGGTTGGTTTTAATCTGTACTGTGTGGGTGGCAAGCCGAGCTTGGCTGGCAGTGTGGTTTTGAAGGTGCTTTGAATTCCCAAGTAGCAGTGGTTGTTTGATTGCTATTCTCAGCTCTCCTAGCCCAGCAGGACTCTTGGAATGTAGATTGGTGGGCCAGCATGCTGGAGAAGAACAAAATGTTGGCAGTGTTTTCTATGTGCTATTAGCCTCTACCTCTGGATTCCTGCTCTGTGCCAATTCGTACATTTTAGCGGTAGTTGGAAAAGCCATCTCCACTCCATGGGATAAGCTAAACAATAGAGCTGCTTTAAAATATGGCCACTTCCTGAAAAGCAGTTATTATTTTTTGTTTCACTGAAGACCACACATTGGAATTTAGAAATGCTGTTTGCTTCCTGATTTCATTTATAGTGTATGCAGGCAGCCATATTCAACACCTCTAAAAAGGAATTAGGGACAATAAGGTGGGAAGCAGAGTGGGCCCAGGAAAAAGCATGTTTGCACAGGTACCTCCATGCTCTCCAAATCTTCTTTTCCCCTTCAGATCCCAAGCATTGCACAGCCCTAGTTATAATATAAGCAAATTAAAGCTACCAGGATCAAAGCCTAGCTGGTCTTGTGTTCCATTTGCTCTTGGTTCTCTTGGGCATTTGTGTCAGGAAAGCGAAGGCAGTTTTGAGAAGCTGTTGGTTTTATTGACAAGTTTCCGTGCTGCAATTATGGCATTATAACTGTGCAGCAGCCAATCTCCCAAGCAGCGATGACACATGGAAATTGTAAGGCAAAATATACTGACAGCGAATTAAAAATAGTAAATGTCTTCCAAGATGCACACTGACATAATTGGAAACACAAAGGCATTCACAGATTCATCTGGAATTTTACAGCCAAAATCTTGAATGCAGTGATTTTTTTTTGGATGATTTGACTTTGATGATTTCTGATACACATAGGTAGTTGAATGTGAAATCTTATTTTAACTTTGGATCTGGTATTACTATCACTCTTTTGTCATGGTCAATCAATTCCTGATCCAAATGCAATTGAGGTCCATCCATGACCTCAATAGGCCCAAGCCATTTGAAGGTCTGTCCCAGGCTCCTAATGGATCAAAATGGTTTCCAGAAAGCATTTGGGAAATTCCCTCAAAACCTGAGAGATAAATCTGCTGGAGGCCTAGTTCCTCATTGGCAACAAGAGATTACAGTAAACCAGACCTTGATGAAAGTGCTTCTGAGCTCCCTCTCTGTACGCGGCTAATCCTGGAGGGCTCTTTGATTGACTGAGGGTGTCTGGGAGATAAAACAGGAAAAGCAATGCTTAGAGCATTGGTGAAGAAAGACAAAAAGTGAATAAGTGTAGATACGTGCCATGTTTGGGCTTACTCCATGACAACAAGAGAGGCAAAGCATCTTTTCTTCAACCTCCCTCTCCCCACCACTCCTTTATAGGGAAGAACTGACTGCAAGAGCTCCCATCTGCTGCTGGGACTACATAGTGCAGAAAGTCACTCAGATTTGCTTAAATCTTGACTCCACAGGGGCAGGGCCAAAGAAGGGGAATGGGACATTATTTTACCATTATACTTGGGATTCTTTTTTGTTTCCTTCTTTGATGGATAGTGTGCTCACTAAAATGCACTCTGCCTCCTGAGGGACAGCCCTTTGTCCTTCCTTGGTTCTTCAGGAAGTCAGGGGTAGGTGGGGTACAAAATGCTAATTCTCTGAATCTGAGAGCATGTTAATTGCCTCCTTAGAGGAGGATATACGTATTTGTTTGTTTATTTTTCATTTCGATTTATAAAGATTCCAATCTCAAATATGTGTTTCTGGGCAGCGCTCAGCAATTAAAAACAATATAACAAAACAAAATGATGCAATCCCCCCTAAGTATAAAAACAATAGAAAAAAATCATATAAAAAGTGGGCAATGATACAATCAATAGTTGCTAGCACTCTAAAGGAGGTTACGGTGCAACTCTTCCTTAAGAGGCCTGGATCCAGAGCAGGGGCGGGTTCCTCTTACCTGGCTACCAGTGAGCTGCGCACGCATCATCATGTTTTGCGTGCACGCACACTAACTATGCACGTGCATCCCCTCGCACGATTTTGCTTCTGCGCATGCGCAGGAAGCAAAAAAATCACCGAAATCTGGTGAGGGGATGCGCGTGTGCGATTTTGGCAATTTTTTGCTTCCATGCATGCAGAAAAGCAAAAAATTGCCGAAATCTCGCGTGCGTGAGCGTCTCCATGTGAGATTTTGCTTCTGCTCATGCGCAGGAAGCAAAAAAAAAGCCAAAAATTCAGAAAAAAAGATGGCACTGTGCAACGGACTGGCAAAGATGGCACTGGAGCCGTTGAGCACAAATTGCGCAATTGGCGGGTCGCTACTGGAACGGTGCACTGGACCAAATCGGTAGGAACCCACCACTGATCCAGAGATGATAGATGGACCCTCATCACCTCATCTCTAACCTTCATTTTTTGGAGAGAACATTCTAGAGGAAATGGATTGTCCGGACCCTCACTTTGGTTAGTACATGATTTTTATTAATGAGAAGAATGTACTATTGACCATGCTATCCTTCTGAACATCTATGGGGGCTGGGGATTGGAGGCACTATTTTGTAATAGCTCCACTCCTTCCTCAGTGGATGGGTCAGTTGTGGAGGGTGGATGAAAGGTTGGCCTGGCGGCTGCCCTTTTATAATAACAGAATGTTGCAAATCTGATTGTATTGTACTTCTCTTCCTTGTTTTACTCCAGTAAATCATACAGGTGTTTGCTGAAGCAACTTACAAATATTATTTTGCTTTTGCATATTTTTGTCAAGATCACCTTTCTTACCCTCTAAACCTCCTCTCTACTCTTTAATTATGAGGCAACTGAAAGAGATCATCCAATCATTCAGGGTTCAATACTATTGCAGCCATCCCAAGTTATACTGGAGCTATGGTTGAAGTCTTGTCCTGGTGCCTGGTGACTTGAGGGTCTGGATGGGAGAAACTGGTTAAAAACTGAGCCCAATGAAGACAAAGTGACTGGTGTCTGTCAAGGTTCTCTGTCTACTCCAGTAGTTTCTCTTGACGGAGAAGTACTGGATTGGAAGTCTTTCTGGATTTGTGGCCCTTCTGGAGCAGCAAGCAGAAGCTTCAAGGGTTGGAGGGAGGCTGTCAAGTTTCAGCAGGCATGCCATTTATGGCCCTAAAGTCTTTTAATTTCCTGCTGAGCTACATATAAAAGCTTTAAATGCTGCTTCTTATAGTGGGATTTAATGAGTAAACTGTAGTTAAAGCTAATAAAAAAACTATCTAGTTTTATTGATAGAAATCTCTATCTTTAAAATCTTCTTAAGCCTTCTTTTCTCAGAATTAAGTCAGTAGAGCTTAAATATTGAAGTTCTCCTTATTGTTGTTGTAATTACAAGAAATTTGTTGCTTCTTCCTATTGCACTTGACCCCATAAATGAAGTGCTTCAAACTGAAACTATTTGAAGAACATTTCAAGAAACTCAACAAAATTACTCTTCAGGTAATATATTCAATGTGCTGAAAATAGATACATGTGCATGTATAGTAATCAAGGGAATAAAACTATTTGAATGGGATTAAATTGACAGGAAGATTAAGTAACTATTAACACTGGTACTATTTTTTCTTCCTGGTGTATTGAGACTCACTTGTAATAGTAATATCTGAAGTTTGAGTATATTTGTTTAAGAAGACATTAAGAATGTGAGAAAAAAAATCCCCTTTCCCCTCCTTCATAAATTAAGCTGCTGCATTTAAGTACAGGAGGATAATAGCCATAATTTTTATGGGGGAAAAAAACCAGAAGCATTTTTGGAGTATAGTTTAAAGGTAAAGGTTCCCCTCGCACATACATGCTAGTCATTCCTGGTTCTAGGGGGCAGTGCTCATCTCCGTTTCTAAGCGGAAGAGCCAGCGCTGTTCAAAGATGTCTCTGTGGTCATGTGGCCGGCATGACTAAATGCTGAAGGCGCATGGAACGCTGTGGTGGTCCCTATTTTTCTACTTGCATTTTTTACATGCTTTCGAACTGCTAGGTTGGCAGAAGCTGGGGCAAGTAACGGGAGCTCACTCCATTACGCAGCGCTAGGGATTCAAACTGCCGAACTGCCAACCTTTCTGATAGACAAGCTCAGCGTCTTAGCCACTGAGAGCCATCGCGTCCCCTGGAGTATAGTTTACACTGAGTCAATTGTATCCCTAGTGTTCCATGCAGTGGAAAGCTGGTTCAGTCTAGTTCTGTTCAATAGATCAGGCATCTTAGCTTCTGTGCTTGTCTCAGAACACATATTGGGCAATGGTCCCTCTAACGTTAGAAAATGGCGCGCGGCAATTGGAAACTGCTGCGCGCTGTTCTCTAGTCATGTGTGCAGTCGCGCATCCTCTGATATTAGAAAACAGCGTGCGGCAATTGGAAACTGCCGTGCACCGTTCTCTCATTACGTGCGCGGCTGCATGGCTGTTGATATTGGGACTTACTTTGTTCTTCATGTTCAGCCTTTACATTCTCTCAAAGGAGTACCTCATATGTCTTTTCCAGTTTTCATACATTATTTTAGAGAAAGTCACAGGGAAAAACATTTTACAAGTTTTGTAACTTTGACAGAATTCTAAATTAATTTCTGAGGTGTATTTCTGTTCTCTCCCCCTCCTTCTCCCCCTCCCCACCTCTCTCCATGTGTGTGTGTGAGCTGACATCTTCTTTACAGTTAAAGGATAATAGGATTGATGGGTTTTCATAGCATCTTGTCTTTTGCTTGGCCAAGTAATAAGTTTTCAAATTTTGGGGGAAATACTGACTTTGTAGAATTTTTTTGTTTGCATCCCACTTTTGTTATTTTTACAAACAGCTCAAGGCAGCAAATGTATTCAATACACCTTATTCCTCCTAATTTCCCCACAACAACAACCCTCTGAGGTGGGTTGGGCTGAGACAATGTGACTGGGCCAAATCACTCATCTGGCTTTCATGGCTAAGTGGGACTTGAATTCAGTTTCCTGCTTTCTAGGCTAGTGCATAGACCAGGGGTCGGCAACCTTAAACACTCAAAGAACCACAAAGGTCCTAACTGGAAGTCCCCCTCCCATTCAGCTCTGGAGCCAACCAGAAGTCCAGTTCCCCCACCATAGAGTCTCCTCCTAGCATGGCATCCTTTTTCCTCTACCTGTCCTAACCGAAAGCCCTATCAATTTTGGAGCTGACCGGAAAACCCACCCCTTGCCATAGAGTCTCCTCCTGATGCACCCTGCTTCCCCCCTCCCTAACCGGAAGCTCCTGTCAAAATTGTGGCACCAACCGGCAACAGGGAGCCACAGTAGAGGGATGAAAGAGCCACATGCGACTCCAGAGCCGCGGGTTTCTGACCCCTGGCCTAGACCAAACCGAGTGTACTTGAAATTACATGAAATACATGGAAATATGTAGAGTTGTCCTGGATTTTACATCTTCTTCCACACACCCCAGGCTTAGATTATTATTTCAAGATGATTCATTCATTGTATAACTGTCTTGCTGCATCCATTAGTTTCCTAAAAGATATCCTTTTTGTCCAAAGGGCAGACTGGACCCATTTTAGTTGTTGATTCCTAATAATGTGTAAGTCTTGTTATTCAGATGTTGCTTTCCAAATGGGACAATGCAGAAAACAAAAACTCAGCTGGCTTGTTTTGCAAAATAGGTATAGAGCTGGGTATCTTAATCAGTCTTATTTTTTTCAGGTGTTAATACTACAACCTCCTTTGGATCCGTTGTGGTATAAAAAGTACTATAGTCTATTTTGTACTCTCTGTTCCTGTAGTCAGAATAATTGTTTCTTCCTCTGTGTTCCAATGCCTCGAGGCATTCCCAAATGTTTCCTCTGATGTGAAGGCTACTTGATGGGTACTTGGGTAAGAATGTGAAGGAAAGTAATGGTGCTACGTGATTGCAACTTAACAGGGGATTGACTTAGCTGACACACTACAATGAAGTCTTTTTGTGCTTATTAGGATTTCAATGGCCTGTAGTAGAAAACAAGAATGGTAATCAATTTATAATTATACAAAGCATTGGGCAGCAAGAATTGGATAGTGAATTCTGCAGAACATATCAACATTCTGAGGTTCATTGCAATTCTGCTAATATACTTCATTGCAAATAAGTTTTGGGGATACAAGGGGTGTTCCACAGAAAGTTGAAAGAAAAATAAAATTGCTAAGAGGTAATTTCTATGTTTCATCCTGGGTTGTCTCTAAGTTAAAAATAGCTTTCTCTGTGAAGAGATGAAATTTGTGTGGGCAATCTCTGTCAAAGTACAGCTGGAAGTAAAAGAAAATTCAAGGCAAATTTTAGAAGCTTATTACTCATAAGCTTAAGTATTCTGCAATCATTCTGCAACTTGACAGGAATATGATGAATCCAGCCCTTCCAATCACTGTAGTTTGTACATCATATGACTCGTCAGACATGTCTATGGTGAAATTTGAAAAGTGCACCATGCATTCTATATTTTTGTTATCATATGTTCTTGAAAAAAAAAAGATTATTTGGAAAAATATTGTGATTGACAACATACATTATCATCTCAGAGAGCGCCAAGGACTCTACAAACCAGAGCTCTCAAAGATTAGCATAATAGCAATAACAATAGCACTTACACTTAGACCTCCCCATAGTACTTTACAGCATTCTCTGGGCAGTTTACACTGTCAGTATATTGCCTCCAACAATCTGAGTCCTCATTTTACTGACCTTGGAAGGAAGGAAGGCTGAATCAGTCTTGAGCCCCATCAGAATTGAACTCTAGTTGTGGGCAGAGTTTTCCTGCAATGCTGCATTCTAACCACTGTGCTGCCAGGGCTCAGTTTATTACCCATAAACAAAGATGACCAGATGTAGATTCTATTCAGAATCTGCAGAAATGGACTCTGATATGGCCTGAGTTGCAGGTGGCTAGAATGATTCTTTCTGCTTTAAGCACCTGCACAAATCCATGTTCCTAGCACTTCATGACAATATGCAAAGGTAAGTGGTATGGTTTGGTCTGCTGTTAAATATTTGAATGTGTATGTTTGCCTGCAAGCTGATATCTTAAAGTTGGCCAATTCTGCTGGCTTAAAGGGGGAACTGTATACAAATATTAGTTAGCATTAAAGTGCAATAATAAGATCAGGACCATGGCATGAGGACATATGTCATCGAATGGTTGGTAGTTCCTTGATTAAGGTATTGTTTTCTGCTTTGTCCTGTGCTAATCCATGTTTAGCACTGGATTTATAGATGTAAATAATGCTATGACACTGAATGAAGCCATCATTTCATCATCATCATCATCATCATCATCATCATCATCATCATCATCATCATCATCATCATCATCTATTTTCAGGTCTGATTTTCTGGGGGCACTGTAATGGGGAGCCACCATTGCATTCCTTTCAATGTGTATTCCCCATTGTATGCCTGCTTACTCCTTTGTAATCCCTTTCTCTCCAAATAATGTACATACAGATATTAATTCCATTCTTACCAATTATCCCAGCACTGCCAGAGTGAGCATTCCAAAGGGTGGGGGAAGTGAGGAAATGGAAAACAGAGTCATGATCATATGATTTCCCACTTAGCAACCCTTTTAATAACAGAGTTGCAGGACACAATTGTGGTTGCTAAACAAAGACCAATTGTACTTTATTTAATTGCCTCTCTCTCTGTTCTGGGGCATTAGAAAAACTTAAAATGCTGCTATTTCTGTTTCATTATCAACAGTTCTACAAACTATTAGTTTGCTTGGCTTTAAGAAATAGAGGGGCTTAGTGATATTCTTTGCTTCATTCCTAGGTCAATGTGCAATTATTTAAACTTGAATGGCAACTGTAAGTAAAAAATTCTTGAAATTCCTGTTTCACCTCCAGTTTGCTACGCAAGGAAGATTAAGTGCCTGAAATTAAACCTAACTGCCAAGTAAGAGCTTTCCATGTGCAGCTAGGAGAAATTAGGCTTACTCAGCTCACTCTCAGCATGCCACTGTGAATTCTAAATTTATGATTCAAATCTGCACAACTTTCCATCATGGTTTGCTTTCCTGTGCTGAAATTCGGCTTACTAATGGTTATAGTTAAAATGCAGAAAGTTCACTTTTGTCCTCAGTCCAAAAGTTTTCTCTTCTAAAACTTTTTTTTAAAGTTGACATCTCCAGTGAACATTGGTATATATGTACTTTGTCAGGTGCATTTGGTCTGAAGTTGGGTTCTTGCACATCACATTTTGTGTTCCTTTGAGGTACATCTTCAACACTTAATCAGTGTCACTTAATCAGTGGAACAGTTTACCTCCAAAAGTTGTGGAGATGTAATAATCATCAGAGGTTTTCAAGAAGAGACTGGACAGCCATTTGTCCAGTATAGTATAAGGTTGTGATGATGAACCTATGGCACGTGTGCCACAGGTGGCATGTGGAGCCATATCTTAGGGCACTCAAGGCGTTGCCCTATGTCAGCTCCAGCGTGCATGTACGCACTGGCAAGCTGATTTTTGGCCTTCCGGAGGGCATGGGGATGCCATTTTCACCCTCTCCAGGCTTCAGGAAAGCCTCTGGAGCCTGTGGATGGCGAAAAATGGACCCAACAGGCCTACCAGAAGTTTGAAAATGAACTTCCAGTAGGGCCATTGGGCTATTTTTGTCCTTCCAGGCTTCGGGAAAGCCTCCTGAAGCCTGGGGAGGGCGAAAAAACAGCCCAACGGGCCTACCGGAAGTCCGGAGGCTTCAGTGGGCGCATGCGTGGGGGGGCAGCATGGAGGGGTTGTGTGCACATGCACAGGGGGACAGGGCATTGCATTATGGGTGTGGGCATGCACACACGAACGCCCTTTTGGCACCCGATCAAAAAAAGGTTCGCCATCACTGGTATAGGGTCTTCTGCTTGAGCAGGAGATTGGGCTAGAAGATCTCCAAGGTCTGTTCCAACTCTGCTATTCTATGTTTTATGTTAACAATTTGGTGCCTTAGCAAATGAAGGGAAATTCTGTTTTTCATATGACTTTTATTTTGGAAGTATTCAATCACAATGTGAACTTGGAAAAAAAGGCGATTCTTCAGCAATTTTATCCCAAAGGGAGATTCAGAAGGTTGTCCATGGGTCCACTGTCATAGATTATTCTTGAAATGCTTTCACAGCCTGAAGCCAAGGGTTCGTTAGCAACTGAATACTAATACACATGCTAATTATATGACTTTCAGTCTGGAAAAGTTCAGCTGTAATTGCCATCTGGAATCACAATTACTGTAGATACATGCCTGCACATTGCATACTATGTAAATGAAATATACATGTGATGATGAAAGATGGACACATAAGGAAAGGCTTATACCTTGACAGATCACAAAGAAAGCTCCGAAAAGTAGTGATTTATTACAGAACTTAAACAAATTCAGAACTTACATTCAGAGGAATTATACAATACATTGCAGATATTACTAAATTAAGAATATTAGAATCGTACATAAAATGCAGTAACCTTGAAAAATGCAACAATGCAGCTAAATTCGGTAAAAATAGCACTGGTATTTGAGAGAACGTTTGGCTAGAAAACTCTATCTATAGCATTCCTGGTAACATTTTTCATCTGACTCCTTTTGAAAACCAAAGAGTTATAGAAAAGAGAATTGCACAGCCAAGAAATGTCAAATTTTGTAAAAGAGTTGAAAAAAGAAAGCCTAGGAGTAACTTACAAGCAGAATGGAGAAGAACAAAGGGAAAGAACTGAGAATAAATATAAAATGTAAGCCTCAGAAACATTTGCAAATGTTTTGTTCATAGCAGAAACTTAAGAAAAAGTCACACAGTTAAGTTTATTTATAGGCCAATTAAGAAAAAAAAAAGACTTTGCTTCCAAATATACCTTGTTCTTGTTTGCTTGTTGTTCTGACCCAGCCTTAGCAGAAGCAAGAAACAGACTCCTTGTCATGAAAAACCCCTCTTTATTTACTTCTTGTGAATTAATTGCATTCACCCACCAAAAAGTCCAGGCAATAGTCCTTCAAGGAGTTAACTGCAGTAACAGACCTTATCAGTTCCTTGCGATAATTGCAATGCTTTGAGCTCCCAGCTGAAAGGCTGGAAATTAAGTTCTGGCAAGCAGTCTTTGTGGCATGAAACACAATGAGCAAAATCTTCAGAAATACGAACTGTTGTCTCCTACGACAACCACTCCCGTTTCCTTCTATTTATTCCCCAGCCAGGGAGGGGCCATTCAGCCTCCATGTGTGCTTTGCTTCCCAAGTCGATTCCTTGTCCTCTGTTGTTCACCTCTCCTAACTGCTCTGCGCATACGTGCGTCTGGAACAGGCCCCAGTTGTTCTTCCTCCTCACTCATATCAGCCTCTAAAGGCAGCTGCCTCTCCGATGGCTGGGAAATGTCGGACGGCCCTGGCTCTATCTCTGCGTCTGACGGAGAGCATCCATCAGAGCCTTCCCCAGACTCCAGAACTGGCCCAAGTTCCTCTCCAACCTCCTCCTCATCCAAGTCTGCCACCAGCTCCACTGGCAGCTGGCAGGCCACAACACTCCAACCAAAGCTTTCTTAAGTTTCTGCTGATGAAAAAGGAAGAGAAAAAGGAGAGCTGCTTATAAAGCAGCAAATGTGAAGATTACGTCTTGAACTAAGGTAGTCAGTTGTCCTGCAATAGGAGGACTTGTCCCTAAATGATCTCCTCCTTTTTGTCCTCTTATCCTCTGCCTAGTAGACTCAGCCTGAACATCGAATATTGTCCAGCATTTTGGGTGTCTTTTTAAAATGTTTTTATTTTGGATGGCTTTCACAGCAACGGTCGTTGAAACTTTCATGTATTGTGACCTTGTAAACTGTCTGCTTCTTTTTTCCCCTTGTCAGTTGTCAGTCTTGATAGCTTAGATTTATGTTATTTGATTTATTCCCTGATTCCGGCAATTGGCTTCAATCCAGCCCTTCCAATCACTGTAGTGTGTACATCATATGACTCGTCAGACATGTCTATGGTGAAATTTGAAAAGTGCACCATGCATTCTATATTTTTGTTAGCATACGTTCTTGGAAAAAAAGATTTTTTGGAAAAATATTGTGATTGACAACATAAATTATCATCTCAGAGAGCGCCAAGAACTCCACAAACCGGAGCTCTCAAAGATTAGCATAATAGCAATAACAATAGCACTTAGACTTACATACCACCCCATAGTACTTTACAGCATTCTCTGGGCAGCTTACACTGTCAATATATTGCCTCCAACAATCTGAGTCCTCATTTTACTGACCTTGGAAGGAAGGAAGGCTGAATCAGCCTTGAGGCCCCTCAGAATTGAATTCCAGGTTGTGGGCAGGGTTTTCCTGCAATGCTGCATTCTAACAACTGTGCTGCCAGGGCTCAGTTTATTACCATAAACAAAGATGACCAGATTTGGCTAGATTAGATTGGGATATAAAAGACTGGATTTTAGAATAACAAACCATATTCCAATTTCTTAATATGTGATTTTTCAAATTGACATCAGAAAAGTATGAAAGTTGTGTTTTTACACAAGTATGCACACACGTGTGTATACTACATAACATACAGAGTAAAATTAACATATAACCTATCCTAAATTTTGACTTAAATGGGAAATTTTAAATCAACATAGATATTAGGGGGCTATTTTTTATAGCTTTTACAGCATTCCTGCATCAAAATACCCATCTTGAGTCAGCTGTAAGCTGTAGTGGACTAAGACTTCTTATCACTGTTGCTATTCTTATCCTGCATTTATTTCTGTTTTGGCTTTTTGCCACATTGTGGTGATCTGCTTTTACAGGTGCAAAGTGTCTCATTCAAGGTTAAAACATTCCTGGTTTTATTTACAATCAAGTGACATCATTGCCTGGCAGGACACTATCTATCAATGATGTGAGATGGGGTGGAAATGGGGCTTGGGGACAGAGATGAGTTTTTATAGATGGCTGATCCATCTCTCCTACTCTGCTGCATGCTGTAAAATCTGACGAAACTTTTTAACTCAAAAACCAAGCAGATTCCTTTAGTATGTGGCACAACTGTTGGTACAAGGCTACAAGTAATTGCCACACTCTGAGTTTGCTGGTTTTTCCGACTACACTGGTGAGCTGAGGGAGCTTTGCAGTAGAAATCTGTTTTGGCTTCTTGCAAAACTGAGTTGCCTAAACACTTACCAAAAATTAATCCATAGAATTCTAAACCTTCATAAACTTACTGGATTGTGAAGTACAGTTTCATCTAGTAGATACAGTTGGTTCATAATAAGAGATAAGGTCCCTTAAATCAGGGGTCCCCAACTCCCGGGCGCTGTGGCCCGTTCAGAACAGGGCCCCAGAAGTGGCGGGTGAGTGCATGTTCATGCATGCAGCTTCACTTGCATGTGCAGTGGGCGTGTGCACAGCTCCATTTGTAAGAGCGGTGAGCATGCATGCCCGCCACTTGCGCAAATGGAACTGTGTGTGCGCACGCTTGCTGGTCACTTGCACAGAACCATCCACTCTTCCCCTCACCCCTGCCAGTCCGCAAAGCCGGAAAGCTTGGAGACTGCTGCCTTAAATACTCTGGCTTTACAATGTCAATATCTTAGATGATGGCCTGCCAGCAAAAGGGCAATCAGTTCAGTTCTTTTGTATAGGCATCATCTGATTCCTGTATTTTACACCAAGTAATAGTTGGACTACCACACTTGCACTAACTGAAACTTTCAGACACTCTGCAAAGGTAGATTCTCTAGATCATGTTTCATTTGCCGTGATGGCTGACCTAGGTTAGTAACAAATTGAAACTCATCAAGAATTGGAGAGCTTCCAGGTTCCTGACTTTACATAATTCATGACTTGAATTCCTATAAACCAGGGGTGTCAAACTCATTTCTCATCGTGGGCCACATACGGCCTAGGGAGATGTCAAGTGGGCCGGACCATTAAAATTATACCATACTCTGCTATAAATAATTAAAATATCATGTCTTTTCTTTGTTTTGGTGTAAAGAAGCACAAGAACATTAGGAAAATATTGAAATTTAATAAACTATCCTTTTACAAAACATTTCATAAAACACCTCATATTTCCTTAGACAAATGTGCAATTTACTTTTATCATTCACAAATATGCATTGCAACAGATCCCACTGATTGTACAAAGGCACAAAACTTTAATTGGTACTGAAAAATATAGTAATGCACTTTAAGATTAAATGAGACTTTTAAAGAAAGGAATTTTTAAACCACTTACACATACGCATATAAAATCTAAATGTAATCCCTGCACACCTTACAAACTAAGGAGAGTGATTTTAAATGTGTAATGAAGAAAGTGTTCGCCTGTCCTGTAAATCTGTAAACTTCATACATGAAACATACATACACATACAATACATACTAAAAATTTATGGAGTTGTATGAACAGTAGAATTCCATCACACAACTTTTATTTTGAAGCTGCTGACTAACATTAAAGTGCACATTTTTTAAATCACCACAGTAAGGATTCATCTTCACAGAGCTGTATTCTTTCAATGCAAACAGTATCTAAGGCAGCATTTTAAAGGTGTTAGTCTAGTCTGGACTTGTATTTGTTCCTGAAACTTGGCATCTTTTGGCCCGTACAAGTGCATCAACACCAGGTGTCATGTCCTGACTAGCTGTCACTTTCAGAATGTCATTTAAGTGCTTGTTTGTGAGCCTTGAACGCATTTTTGTTTTATTGATATTCATCACTGAGAAGATTTGTTCACAAAGGTAGGTTGTCCCAAACATGCACAAAATTTTAGCAGCCAGGGCTGTTAATTTGGGGTACCCTGGTAGTAGATACTGATAAAATCTGTCCAGACCTACAGAGGCAAATTTGCCCTTCAAATCTGCATCACACTGCAAATCAATTATCTCTAGCTGAATTTCGACCGGCAGATCAGAAGCTTTAACTGTGAAAGGTGAGCGAAAAACTGAAAATTCTGTCTCAAGTTCACCAAATACCTGAAAACGTTTCTCAAACTCCCGCAGTAGTCCTGCAATTTTGTCTTTGTACCATTTCATGTCCGCATCAGGTCTGGTCACACACACATCTCTCAGACAGGGGAAATGAGCAGGGTTGCCATTTGCCAGTTGCATCTCCCACAAAGTCAGCTTCAACTTAAATGCATGTATGTTGTCAGAAAACTGTGTGACAACTTTTTTGCGGCCTTGCAACATTTTGTTCAGATTGTTCAAGTGTTCAGTAATATCAACCAAGAATGCAAGGTCCCGTAGCCATTTTTGAGATTGTAATTCCAACACCGGTTTTCCTTTTTTCTCCATGAACTGTCCGATTTCCTCTCGTAGATCAAAGAAATGCCTCAGCACAGCGCCTCGGCTTAACCATCTCACTTCAGTGTGGTATGGCAGGCTGTGGGTAATGTTGCTGTCGCTGAGAAGTTTGTCAAACTGACGATGGTTCAGACCTCTGGACCGGATGAAATTTACAGTGCAAACAACCACCTCCATGACGTGGTCCATTTTCAGCGACTTGCAACACAATGCCTCCTGGTGCAAAATACAGTGAAATGTCCAGAAACGATCTCCTCCATTAAGGGCTTGTACTTTGTCTTTGAACTTTGTCGCGACACCTGCTTTCTTTCCGACCATGGATGGCGCGCCGTCTGTAGCCAGGCTGACAGCGCGGGACCAGTCCACTCCAACTCTGTCCAATGCAGCAACGACAGAGCCGAAAATGTCCTCGGCTGTTGTAGTGTCCATCATTGGCACCAACTCAAGAAACTCTTCAGTAACAGTCAATGTCTCATCAACTCCTTGAATAAATATGGCCAGTTGGGCCACGTCTGTGATGTCAGTGCTCTCGTCAATTGCCACGGAAAATGCAATAAATGACTTGACTCTCTGTTTCAATTGACTGTCTAAATCTGCCGATAGTTCCGAAATCCTCTCTGCTATAGTATTCCTCATCAGGCTAATATTGGCAAAAGCTTGTCGCTTCTCGGGACATACAAGTTCAGCCGCTTTCATCATGCATCGTTTAACAAAGTCACCGTCGGAATACGGCTTCGATGCTAATGCTATTTCGCTAGCAATTAGGTAGCTGGCTTTTACCGCTGCTTCACTGACTTCTCGGCTCTGGATGAAAGTTGACTGCTGTTTCCTCAGACCCGCCAGCAATTCGTTAATCTTATCTCTTCTCAGTTGTCCTTGCAAGCCGTCATATTTTTCACTGTGATGAGTCTCGTAGTGGCGTCGAATATTATATTCCTTCAATACCGAAACTTGTTGCAAACACACCAAGCACGAAGGTTTTCCGTGCATCTCTGTAAATAAATAGGACGTGGTCCATTTTTCTTTGAAAATTCTACACTCCTTATCTACTTTTCTCCGTTTGGATAACGACATTTTGGCTAATGAGGGTGTAGCGGAGAAATAGAGACCAAGGTATAAACAACGTCGTAACAAGCAGCAGATGGCGCACTGATACCGTCTGCTGTTTTCAGTCTGTCTCAGTGATGCGGCTTGTCTTCTACTCTGATGGAAAGAGTGCGCCCCTTAGCGGATAATCCATGAATTGCAGCGAATTAAAAATATTAATTCCATGTCTTTTATGCATTTTTTCCACTTTCAAATTATCCTGCGGCCTGATCGAACCTCCTTGGGGGCCGGTTCCGGCCCGCGGGCCGTATGTTTGACACCCCTGCTATAAACACACAGTCCTCTTACTGAGAAGCCCTAACCCCTTTTCTTTTAAGCTTCAATGCTACTTCTGCAACCTTCCAGCATCTTTTTTTATGGAGCAGTAAACTGATCTATCTGCTGTATTTGATATGCAGATTGTGGCTGCACTTTGGGCTTTGATAAATGTAGGAAGAAATCAATGTAATAATTAGAATCATGCTCAACTTTATTTTTATTATTTGTTTGTTTTTTTGTTTGTTTTTGTGCTCATGTCTTCAATAAGCTCTATTGTGAGCTAACATGCATGCTATACAATAACTTGGCAGACACTGAAAATGCCAACATGATGCCTCTTCCCCTTGTTCAGTGGGCTGAAGTGGTGCAGTAGTTAAATGCTGCGACTGCAGGCTGACTGCTAGTTCAGCAGTTCAGCTGTTCAAATCTCACCAGGCTCAAGGTTGACTCAGCCTTCCATCCTTCTGAGGTCGGTAAAATGAGGACCCAGATTGTTGGGGGCAATATGCTGAACTCTGTAAACCGCTTAGAGAGGGCTGTAAAGCACTATGAAGTGGTATATAAGTAAAGTGCTATTGCTATTGCTATTGTTATGTTGTCAACTCACTATGTTCCTTTTTATCTCACAACACTGTTGCATTGAGCAGAGAGAGATTGCAGCAATTTATTGTGACACGAATTATATTTGGCAATTCAGAAAAGAACTGATAGTCCTCAACTTACAACCATTTGTTTAGCTACTAAGTTACAACAACACTGAGAAAGTTGACTTACGTTCAATCTTTGAACCTACAACCATGCTATTTCTGCAGTCACATGATCAAAATTTGAGCACTCAGCAACATATCTACAACGTTTACAGTGTCCATAGGTCACATGAACACCATTTATGACATTCCCTGCCAGCTTCTGACAAGCAAAGTCAATGAGGGAAGCCAGATTCACTTAACAACCACAGCAAAAAGGTAATAAAATTGGGCATGACTCTTCTAATGACCATCTTCCTTAGCTACAGAATTTCCTTATAACTGTGGCTGTAAGTTGAGGAATATGTGTTCCAGTTTTTTCACATCACGTTATTTCCTTCATTTTTTTTGTAATGCTAATAAATTTATAGTTGCTCCTTATGTAGTTATTGTTTTGTATTGCTTGGGAATTCAGAATTTTATTTTTGTAAAAGATACGAGGTATAGAATTAGACATACGCTGTTTCCCCCAAAATAAGACATCCCCTGATAATAAGCTCAATTGGGCTTTTGAATGCATGGCAATAAGGGCCAAGCGCTTATTTCAGGGTTCAAAAAAATATAAGACAGGGTCTTATTTTTGGGGAAACACGGTAGTTAATACATGTGTGTGGTTTATACTTTTACCATTTAATTTTTAGCCCTGCAGTTGCAGTTTCTAAAAGCTTGGAGTAAAATGGATATATCTGATTGAATTGTAGGAAAACATGGTGCTTACAAGCATTTTGTGGTATATAGACATTTTTTTCCTGCAAAGTTGCCTTGGTGATTAATTGGAACTTGGAGTTTTTATTTGCAAAACTTGCATCCCTGAATATTGGTACCTCATAAATCAGACTGAGCTGTTTTCCAAATTCTAAGCAAGCACTGATACTTCATGGACATCAGCACCAATCAATCTGGATTTACATGCAAGCCTTATTATATCCTATAAAAATCTCTCTCTCCCTCCCTCCCTCCCTCCCTCTCCCTCTCCTCCACATGACAGAAGATAGCAGAGCAATCTGAAGTTTTTCACACCACTAATCTAGTATGACAGTGTCAAATATGTCCCTGAGCTTTCCTTTATGAATTTCAGTGCTTTGAATTAATAGCTGTTACCTCTTTCCTTTATTGCTTGATTTTTTTTTCTTTCTATGTTAAAGTGCAGTAATTTGCACTTGGAACTAGAAATGACGAAAAGAAATGATTGCAGGTATAAAGTCTTTTCTGAATGTGTAGGCATTTCAGATGTATACAGTTATGTATTTTATTTCATTTCATTTCATAGATATGTAACGATATTCATTCTGTCCTGATTGCTAACCCCGACACATGCTACTTTACCTATTAGTATCGATTTCTTTATCTATTAGGTCTAGGGGATCTGAAGAATGATGGAACTCAGCAATTCAGGATCCAAATCACTCATGAGAAGGGAGAGTAGTCGGAAATAAAATGTACAAGGTTTTAGAAAGTAAGGGTAAATTACTGTTAGATTGCAAAAATGGGAAATTATAGTTTTTGCTTTTGGTGTCTGCATCTAAAAGTGGAATTCAAATTAGACTTTTTTTTTGTAACCAAAACAGATTCTTTCTTAATGCAACTCTAATCTAGCATTGATTAATTTAGTAAATGTGATAAATCTGAAAACCTCTGGGTTAAGTTACAACTCACTAACAGCTCATTAATTGATATACATTTTGAACCATGTGGATTTTTAGGCTTCATACAAAGCTACACATTATGCAATCCAATCAGGGTGGGTTCCTCCCGGTTCAGACCGGTTCACCTGAACCGGTAGCAATCTGCTGGTGATGTCACGATGATGTCACAGAACCGGATTGGTCGGTGCCAGTCCATGGGTGCCACCATCTTTTTAAAAAAAATTTGATTTTTTTTGGATTTTTTTAAAAAATTCATTCTGAGCATGCACAGAAGCTGAGTTCCGGCACTGTGCATGTGATTGCCATCTTTTTTTCGGCTTTGGTTCTCCCCCCCCCGGATTGTTAGGATGAGAATAAAATCTCATAGAGGTGATGTTGGATCTTTACTTGGAATTCAGACATTTAGAAATAAAACAGAGATTAAAAGTCTAATAGAAAATATTTATTTCAGTACAAAAACAATAAATCCTGAATAATTACATCTTTGCTAAGAAACACGACCGTTCAGGTCAGAAGCCAAGGCAGAAGAGAATTAATGGTGGATTTGGAATGTAGACATGCGTACACTTCATATCACGTGTTCTGCTCGTATTGGAAAGTACCATAATATTAGATAGGGGTGCATCACCCTGCATAGACCTACAACTGACAATATTCACTATGTGACACGGATTTTGCATTACGACGCATGCGCGTGTGTGTGAAGCGTGTGCGTGCCCATGAGGCGCGCCCACGCAGCGCAGCGAGGTAAGTTGGAACACACCCCTGAATCCAATCATATTTTATCAGAAAGCCTGTTATTTCCTGGTCAACATAGTCAGACAGACTGTATTTTTCTAGAAGTGTGATCTTTTCTTTATGGAGAACATTATATCACTACACTTGTACCTGCTTTCCCCCCCCCCCCCAGATGGTGCACAGAATCCATCGAGGACATTATATCTACTGTAAGATGTGATGATTGCACTGATGAGAATGTGATTTTGGAAGAGCCAACACAATTTAGTTGTTGTACCCTTCTCTAGAATTAACTGATAGGACAAACTTGTTAGCTTGTCCATCAAATTTCCCTAACCCAGTACTTCTAAGGCACTTTATACTTCAGGCCCTATCATTCAGAGCCACCATGGGAGGGGTTGAACCACAGCCATACTGTGGGAAGATGGATGGCCTGAATTAGAAACTCCTGCTTAACTTGGTTTCATTTATTTAAGACTAGAAAATGATAAACTGCAGTGTGCTGCTAAATCAGTCTGTATCCCATTGCCTGCTGCAAGGGCTTTCTTGTGTGCCAATCCAATTTCTTATCCCTCACATGCCCCTGCAAATGGATTAGACAGCAGGCAGATGGTGCTGATCTCCCCTACACCTCCAGGCAGACAAGATAAGCTCTATTGTCAGCTAAACTTTTCTAGAGATAGCCGAGTTTCTGCTCAGGGAACACCATGCTACAAATTTCTGAATAATTCATTGATCTTGATAAACTAAGGTCACATCCTAGCCTTTCTTATATGCCGATATACTCTTGAGAGTCCTCACTATTCTGCCACCTTGGAAGAATAGCTGTAGGCTTTCCATTTTTTTAAGAGGGGCGGCTGGTTAAAAAAAACAATCACATCCCTGTGCATAGAAACATTTGCTTTGTTCTCCAATTCCATTCAGATATCACAGATGGTATCCAGATAGATGAGTTTCCCTCCCAGTTTGGAAATATTTCAGTAACTCGCATCAAGTTGGCATTGATTTATTGTTTTCCCCATCAAGAACAGTGCTCCAGAGGAACCTGAGCAAACATCATTTGCTGCTCAAGGCTGGAAGGAAAATGTTTAACCTCTCTTTTCTGTTGATTCACAGAGCAGAACACAGAAATACTGTACTTGAAGTTGATCTGATAGGAAAAATGCATGAATTACAACCGTATTTCAGTTGACTGTTCACATGTACATCAGTATGCTTTATATACCATAATGTGAACATTGTGCATACAGTATGCAAACAACATTGATGCATAGCACTGCCAACTGTTAAGGAAGCTTTACAAAACTATTCACTCAAATCTTCCCCTGAATCTTTTGTTGTTCAGTTCTTATTTTTGCTGTAAAGTATATAATACTATGTGATTTTAATATTTTAATATTTAATTTTGTCTTTATTTGGTATTCTTTTATTACAATTTAATTTTTCTAATTTTTTTCTTAAGGTGCTATAGGAGGGTTATTGTTCAAAAATGAAACTAACATACTGTATATTATGTAATACTCTCAATATTCAGTACTGGGATACTGAATATCAGTAGCATATCAATAGCACTTAGACTTATATACCGCTTCATAGTGCTTTACAGCCCTCTCTAAGCAGTTTACAGAGTCAGCATATTGCCCCCAAGAATCTGGGTCCTCATTTTACCAACCTCAGAAGGATGGAAGGCTGAGTCAACCTTGAGCCGGTGAGATTTGAACAGCTGAACTGCTGAACTAGCAGTAGCCTGCAGTGCTGCATTTAACCACTGTGCCACCTCGGCTCAGTGCAGTAGCATATCTTTACCTCTTAGCTGGTAGGATTCAAGAACCTAGAATCTGCATAAAATAGCATAAATTGTTTTAAACATTTATATGTAAATCTGGGTTTTGCTTGTGCTGGTGACATACTGGCCAACCCGTCCCCCACAAAAGCAACATTTGAAAGCCTCTCTGATCAACCCCATGATGGCCAGTGGAAGTCCATATTTATGGGTGCACCTGATAATGGCCATTGCATATAGAAGGTAGCACCTTTGAACAGAAGGAATACATAATAAAGTGCATGGATTAACAAATGAAAAATAAAAATAGGTATCCTGTGTGTTTGTGAAAATCAGAAAAAGCAAAAGGATGTAATAGAGTTGAATGGAGTTGCCAAATCGATTATTAGAAAGCAAAAAAGGGGAGGGGTAGGGATTAATAAGCCGTGATGGTTGAATGTGAATGCTCCTAATTAAGGAATCAGAAGCATGGGGCCAACAGTCTGAATGAATGTAATACATTGTACATGGTATTACATTGTAGAAAAATTGTTCTACTGGATGATATGAATGAGTAGATGGGAAGAAGAAGATGGGACTGGATCCAGGGGTGAGTTCTGGATCCTTTTGCTGCCAATTCGCTGTGTGTGCACACGCGCACACGCAGCAATAAAAAATAGCTTCTGCACATGCGCAGAAGCAAAATCCAAGATGGCAGCACCCACGGACCGGCACTGACAAAACCGGCTTCGTGATGCCATCACCGGTTTACTAACGGTTCTAAAGAACCGGTTAGAACCGGTAGGAATCCACCTCTGACTGGATCATTTCAGAGAAAATAATAATGGCAGTTTGGTGAATATCTGCTTAGAAACGAATATGTGATTCAAGAATAAATCATCATTCATGTACAAGGAAGGAATGAGAACACATGAGAGATTTTATAATTTATGATGAGTGACTGAAGAAATTAGGAGAACATAAGGAAGGTGAGAGTTTCTGAAGGCAGGGACATCATTTGGTAGTATCAAGAGAGAATTTGTGGGGGGGGGAACGAATGAAAGAAAAATAAATTGAAAAAAATTAGAGTGTTTACTATTCCATATTCTTTTTCTGAGTTTATCTTGAAAAGAAATAATGTGATTGGTGTAGCATACTATGGTTTTATGAAAAAAAAACACAGGACATCTCTAAGCATGTCCTCCTGAAAAGATTCAGCTTAATAAATCTGTCAATTTTTACAGAGACTCCAGAGTCCAGCCAGTCAGGATTCTTATCTCCTAATTTAATGATTCAACCTATGAGGAGAGAGGACCTAAGAGCTGTTTTTCTAGGAATCAATTGAAACCCTAACAAACAAAATAGTGTATGTAATTAGAGTGCTTCGTCAATGTAATCTATCTCTTCCTTAAAGCATTTTCTTTCTTTGAATTAACCTCTTAATTTGAGAATAAATGGATGTATATAAATTGTGTGTGTGTGTATGCTCATATTCATGTGTGAACTTTGTTGACACAAGAAATTGCTTTCATGACTATTTTTAACTCCAATGAATGCAACAAGGAGGAAATTTAAGATGCTGTGCCTTTATATCTCCCCATATTGAATTATTATGTATCTGTGTGTCATTTTCTCTACCACAAGAAAAGTTTTAAGTGATCGGTATACCCAACAATACACATGCACTTTTACAATATTTTGTGTGGGAATTATAATGTGAATGTTCTGGTCGATAAGCATCAATAATGACAGTCTGAGGGTTAAAAGTATCCTTTGTTTCTAAAGTGTTATTTATCAGAGGTAGAAGCAGGAAGGGCCTCTCTGATGCACATTGGGGTTGTTAGAGATTAGAGGCATGAATGGTTTGCCTCCAGAAGTTGTGTGTGCGCCAACACTGGATATTTTTAAGAAGAGATTGGGCAACCATTTATCTGAAATGGTATTAAGGTTTCCTGTTTGAGCAGGGGTTGGATTAGAGGACCTCCAAGGTCCCTTCCAACTCTGAGTGAGAGGAAGTCCACATGTGTGACATTTGTGGTCTTTCTGTTTCTTCTTAATTTCTCCCAGACCATTTTCAGAAAGTGATATAATTTTATGGAATGAAAAATTATGAGCCCTACCTACATGAATAGGCAGATATTTATGATACTTTTGTATTTTCTTTTTTGTATCAGCTGTAGATTAAAAGTGAGAAACACTAGCAAGGTGTTAGTCAGTTATCTTCAGGAATGGCTGGAAACACCACCTACTTTGCTTTGGGTTCCTTTTTAATCATTGTAAATGTTTCTTATGTATGGGAAAAAGGAAAAAAGAACCCTCTCTTATAAATATTACACTTGGCAAATGATCGGCTGCCATGCTAACTTTTAAAGGATGTGACAGGATGACATCTGTATTAATAGCTTCTTTAAAAACAGTATATTTTAAAGAACTGGTGTAAAGAGAATATACTGTACTGCTGTCCATTCCAAAGTGTTTGTAGGTTACAGAAAGCAGAGATAATGCCAGTTTTATATTATAAAAACTTTGAATTATCTTGCTACTATATTCAAGATTTCCAAATGAAATTTAAAAAAGTAGTAGGTGCATAATTTGCATATTTATGACCGTATCTTTTTTATCTGAGCAAAGCCCAGCCGTTGATGTCAGCTAAACCTAAAGTTGGGTGACCTTTTGCTGAATATGATTCATACAGTAGGCGAAAATAAACATTTTAAGTAATACTTTGATTGCTAGCTCTAGAGTCCAAATCAAAGCTCTTAAATGTTCCTTTAATTTGAAGCGTACAAGTTGTCATAGCAACAGCTGCAGGACGCTTATATGCACAGAAGGATGAGAATATGTTCAATTATTTTAAAGAACATTCTGTATAGGGTCATGTCAAAGTGATTGCAAACAGCACTTTCTATTCAAGGCAATGTTTCTTAAAGTTTCTACCATTAATAAACTTGTTTCATATACATTTAGATCAAGTGATCAGCAGTGGGTTGCTCCCGGTTTGGCCCGGTTCTGCAAACCGGTAGTGGCGGCCGCGGGACGCTCCACCCAGCCGCCCGGGAAGTTCTGCGGATGTGCACAACCTTCTGTGCGCGCGTGTGTGAACCGGTAGCAACGGGTTTTAGAACCACTACTGCAAATGATGTAAGCTCTCCTCTTTTGCTGAACTGTGTTCTTCTATTAATGGTACATATACATATGTGGGGAATAGGCAAAATGTCTCAAAAATCACAGAAGGAGTACATATAATAGATGAAATTGCTATTAGAACAATCTTTTTCAATATACAGCACAGAAACTTCATGCATTGTTCTTAGCCATAATGTAGCTTATTGGACAAATATTGTCACTGTGGTATATAAGCAATGATTTATGGCTTATTCATCTAGCCATGGTTTATTCAGTACACCATAGCTTAGGGTGATACATGAATTCTATCACAATGTCAGTCTCAGTATGTTTCGTAATTGAATTTTCAAGTACCTGACCCACCGGCCTTTAAATTTAGAGGGGAATAAGGATGAAGTAACCATTGTGTCAAATCATTAGTACACTTCCCCAACTTTAAAGTTTTCCCCCTACTTCAGCCTTTCTCAGTCTAGCTACTCTGCGGATATGTGGTCCACATGTCCTATACTTTCCAGCTAGCTAGCTAGAAATTCTGGAATAAATTCTTTATTTGGTGATCAGATGGTCAGGCTGGAGAAGGCTACTGTCCCAATCATCATCTGTTTACCTGCTTTTTCATGTGGTTTGCAATAAAATAGCCACAATATTACTTTATTTCTTGGCTTTCTTTATCTCATTTGTTGGTTTAGTGCAGTGCTTCTCAATTATTTTCTGTTATGCCCTGCCCCCCAGGAAGAAGTAAACATTTCGCGCGCCCCCAACTCTCCGATCTGGGCCCTAATGGAATTTTAGTGTTAATATTTATTATTTTACTTATTATAAGCTGCAAGCAAACTATTGGCTGGGGAAGGCTGCTCTACCCACTTACCTGGAAGTAAGTCACACTGAACTCAGTGGAGCCTGTTTTCGGTTAGGCAGGCATAGGCTACCGTGGTTAGGGCCCTCTTTTGACATGGGGCCAGGCCAGCTTAATCAAGCCGATGTTTTGGGGTTGCCAGCCTGGCCCAGAAGCACCGCCTCTGCCGGGCACTCACAGCAAATGGTGTGGAAGGAGGCTTTCGGGTGCCGTTCGAAGCTTTCGCCCAGCTGCAGAGGATGCTTCTCCTTGTCCAGCAGCAGGTTCACCACGCCGGTGATGGCTACTGCGGCGCCCACCGAGAACAACAAGAACCCACGCAGCCGCCCCGCCCCGCCTGGCCGCCTTCTCTTCCGGGCTCGGAACAGCGTGCAAGTGGGAAAACACTCCCCATCTGGGGGAATCAATCGAGAGGGACCACGCATGTTCCCCGGGGTCACACACGCCGCCCTGGCATTGCTCCATGCCCCCCAAGGGGGCCCCGCCCCATTATTTGAGAAACACTGGTTTAGTGGAAGGGATTCTCAGGCAGAGTCTAGCAAAGCATATATTGTAAAAATATCTTGCTTTTACACTGAATTACTGTAAGGCATTGCAATTGTCTCTGAATCTCCAAAATGCTGCTGAAATCCTGAATCAATGTCTGAAACTGTAAGGAACTGCGTAGGACAAAACAAACTGAAATGAAATCATTCTGAGACAGGTTTGCTAGTTGTCAATAGGTACTACAATGATCTTAGAACATCGGCTTCAATAGTTACTGTTTAATTACTGGAATTATTTTACCCAAAGGGAGCTGGTTCGTGCCTTAGAAGTTTTCTTGGATTCACAACTCCTGCTTAAATAGTCATGGAGGCTGTGTCCAATGGAGTTGGCACCCCATTTCGGCTGCTGGACTTAAGGACTGCTGGCAGGGTCTCTCTCTTTTCTCTTTAAATATCTGAATATTGTGAGAAGAAATAATCAGATAATCAGACACTTTCTATGGGTGCATTACTTGGAACGCTGACAGAAAGGTGACCTTTCTATAAACTTAAGTGCTTAGAAATAAATATAGAAACACTACTTGATTTTTCTTAATCATGAATAATTACCACTGTATATACATCTATAAAAAGAAGCATTTTTAAATCTCTGAACCAGACAGGTCAGAGTCAGCTGTGCCCAAGTTCATTTCAGGTTGTGGAGCAAATTATCGGTAACTAACTGGAGAATCTTTAATTGTAATGAGATTCACATAGCAATAGCACTTAGACTTATATACCGCTTCATAGTGCTTTACAGCCCTCTCGAAGCGGTTTACAGAGTTCAGCATATTGCCCCCAACAATCTGGGTCCTCATTTTACCGACCTCAGAAGGATGGAAGGCTGAGTCAACCTTGAGCCGGTGAGATTTGAACAGCTGAACTGTTGAACTAGCAGTCAGATGAAGTAGGTTGCAGTGCTGCTTTTAACCACTGCACCACCTCGGCTCCTATGTGCTCCCATTTTATTTGATTTGGGTGCCAACCAGTGGTGGGTTGCTACCAGTGGTGGGTTGCTCTGCGCGCGCGCACACACTCAATAGCGAACTGGTAGCGAAAGTAATTGAAACCCACTACTGGTGCCAACAGATCTGTAGCTGAGAGTACATAGTATTCCCTAAAATAAATTTTGTTTCTTGCTCTTCAAAAGTTGAACTTCAAAATTCCTACAGGCAGGGTGCCAGTAGTAATGTAATCATTATTATTTAATAAAGTAATAATTTTAATGTTGTAAGCTACCCAGAGTCACCTATATGTGAGTTGGGCAGCCATATACATTTATATAATTAAGTAAAATCAAATCAAATAAAGATAGCTTTATACAACTCTTTACTTACTACTGCATGACCTTGGGAAAAGACACAGCTTCTTTAAAGTATTGCAAATTGTGCACAATTGGAAGCAGCTCATGGAGAATGAAATCTGAAAATTTTCAGATCTTCCCAGGTGAAACGGGGCCTGTTGCTATCACACAAACCATGCTATAGAAAAAAAAAACCTTAATTTGTGAGCATTTGGGGAAAAATAACCCTTTTGAGTAATGCACTACAAAGTTTTGAAATTGCCACTGAAATAGCAGATGATCGCACTGGCATAATTTAAATGCAGCAGACAACTATTACCTTTTAACTTCTTTCTGGTAAGGTTCCAAATGAGGAAGATTCCAAATGTGCTAGAGATCAATGACAGAAGATGGACAGGAGAAGTGGAATTGTCTTATTTTGTCTTGTATCTGGATATTTTGACTGTCCCAATATTTAAATTTTGCCCCAATTTTCTGCCAAAAAAATAGCACTCAAGGGAGAGAATAAACCACAAATTAAACACAGAATTTTATTTATTGATAACTCCTCACTCTTCTCTCCCAATGTATGATGTTCGAGGTAACATATGTAACAAACATAAACAGTTTAGATTGACAGTAGATGGGAAATATAAAGGGAGTTAAATTTCCTTCGGCAGGGAAAGCTGGGAGTCAACAATGAAAAGGTCTTCTCCCATGACCTAACCAAGTCTCTTTCTATTGATAGTGGGCCTCTTCCAAGAATCTTAGCTCTCATGACAAACATATGTGGGAACGCCAAAAGAGACCTATATAGTGTGGTCCCAAGGGCTTTGTAGATCAGAACCAGCATTTTGAATTGGGCTTGGAAAAGATTTATAGATGGTGAAGCCGTGTCTAGCATGAGTTATGTGATGCCTATACTGTAACTGTTTTTATAATGATTCAACTGCAGCATTCTGGGCCATCTGATGTTTCCACATATTTTTTCACAAATAGTTCCACATAAAACATAATATGATAGTTCAAAGGAGAGGTGTAATTCCTGTAAGGCATGTGTTCTTATCAAATATATCAAGGAATGGGCACAATTTGAATTCTAGATTAACTGTGCAAACATGTTTGTTAGCTGCTATCAAAACTTGAGAAACTTCTGGAATCAAACCAAGTATGTGTGAATGAGTCTTTGGCGGAGAGTAAAGCTAGTCCCATCCAGCAAAGATTAAATCTCATTTTTCCGCATTACCTGCATTCAATTGAGATGTGTTTCTGTATTTTCTGGATTACATTTCAATTCATTGTCCCATTTAGATATCAGATATTGGGTTCTGTGGATTCAGTGTTTCTTGTAAGAAACATTTTTGTGAGACTGAATTCCTCAGACTTTGCCTGTGGTTTCATTTTTATGTACGGTAAATAGTATGAGGGAGGGGGAGTAAAACTCTGAAAGCTGGTGGTCATATGTCAAATATGAGTCCACCAAATATGCCTCCTGAAATTATCTACCCATGATATGTGTAGTTTGGTCCATCTTTGTCTTCTAAGCCCAAATTAGACGAGGCAGGATATCATCTAATGAAAGTTGTCAGGAAAACCAACAGAAAAATGTTGCTTCTATTTATTTGCCACTATAGGTTATTGATGAAAATGCTCCAAATTAGGCTTCATGATAGATTAAATGAAGACAGAGAATTCATCTGACAGGGAAACCTTACAGCCGGGATTCTTCTACCTGCTCCAATGGCTTGCTCAGAAATGGAGTATCAGCTGGAAATTATGCAATAAATTGGGTTTGGGTTATAAGCATAATTGAGCTATCCTGCTCAGCTTAAATTTCCGAAGCACAAAACAGTTTCTTCAAAACAATCTCCCTGGGCTAATACAGGGTCATAAAAGCTTTTAGTAACATGCTGTGATTATTTGAAAGCGAAATACCCTGGACCTCTTCAGCAGGCAGTTCCAATACACAAAGTAATAAACCCCAACTGTTTTGTCTGATAGAGCAGATCAAGTTGTTTAGTGTAAATGTTTCTTTTACAAACTGGGGTGGGGGGGGGAGTAGTTAATATTTTGTAGCCTTCTGGGCAGAGTGCTTCTTCTAAGCATTTCCCAATAAACCATACTTGGGATGAGAAGCAGTTTGGTAGAGCACAAGGCTAGAGACAAGAGTCTGTGAGTCCTCATCCTGCCTTAGGCACAAAGCCAGTAGGGAGACCTTGGGCCAGTCACCACCTCTCATCCCTGAAAAGAAGACAATGGCAAATCACTTTTGAAAATCTTCCCAAGAAAATCTTCAGAGACATTTCCAGGCAATTGCCAGGAACATGCACATAAGCACCTTGTGACAGACACACACCAATCAGGGTGAACCTTCTGGCATATCCTAACCTGACTAACTAGAAAGTTTCAGCATTTCCTCCAAGGATTTCTCCCTTCAGCTGAAGAAAAATTAGGAAAATGCTTTCTGACCAACGCTCAGAAATACAGAACTTAAGAAATCTTTCCTCATGCAAGCCTGCACATCTATTTCTTTCCTCAAAACCTTGTCAGGGCAGTCATGCAGGCTTTCATGAGGGAAAAGTTGAAGGAGAGATCTCCCCTTGTTAAACTGATAAAGCCAAATCTACCTGTATAAAAAGGAGCTAATTGGGAAACAAGGGAAAGCATAGCCACAGAATTCCAGACAAAACCAATACACTCAAAGGTAATAAAGTCCTTTGGGAGTTGGGTGGCATAGAAATATAAATAACAAACAAACAAACAAACAAACAAACAAACAAACAAATAAATAAATAAATAAATAAATAAATAAATAAATAAATAAATAAATAAATAAATAAATAAATAATGTAAAGCAATTACTACAGCTCCCTCGGCTGAGTTTTGTCATAAGTTCATGGAACATTGAAAAGGATTCACCTGTGTCTTCTGCTTGGCTGTTAGTAAGCCGCTATCCTTTATTCTTTTCTTCTGAGATTTATAGAATGGAATGGATAGAATTCTTTTCTTCCTCAGATTTATAGAATGGATTAGCCAGCCTCTTTGGAGAGACTGTTGCCTTGGCTAAAGAGGAACAATGCATCTGTGATGTCCTAGGTCAGGGATGTCAAACTTGCAAAGATATGTTGTCGTCCTGTGATGTATTGCAACTTTTCCCGCTTTCACTAAACTGGGAGTGGGGGTGGCCAGCATGTGACGCATCTAGCCACGAGTTTGACACCTCTGTTCTAGGTCAAGCCAGAACAAAACAAAATGTTGGCTACACCCACTTTCCGTACATCTCCTGATGGGATTTTTTACAAAAGCACCTGGTTTTTCACCAGATTGAAGGTGGTATTGATGATGGGGGAAACAAAAAGTGGGTTGCTTTTGTTCAGGTTTCTCTGCACAGGAATTGATCAGACATTTTAGAGGGCGGGGGCAGGATTTTTCACATATCTCTATTATGCCATCTGAGGATGACCACATCAGCGGAGGGTTCCGGTTATTTTCGCTACCGGTGCAAAATACTGAGCATGTGCAGAAGTGAACTCGCGTTCCATCGGGCGATTTCACTTCTGCGCATGCTTAGGATGACATTACAAGCCGAAACACAGCTGAGGAGCTTCTCAGCTGTGCTTTGGAGGAAGAATAAAGGTCGGTATTAAAACAAGGGCGGGTGGGAGGGCTTTTTTCTGACAGCTCAGGACGCGGAGAAGCCGGAAAAAAGCGCCTAAAATGACGTCATCGCCAGGCTCCTACCGGTGCGGTGTCCCGCACATCACCGGTAGGAACCCACCACTGGTCTACATATGTCCTGAAGGTATCTTTTCATAAGCATTTCCAATGTGGCAATAAGTGCCTTCCGTGTGCTTTTGTTGCCTCTTGTATCTACACTGAGAGAATCAAATGTGAATGGTAGAGATAGCCGAGTAAAGTTATCCCTAAGAAGAAATAACAAAAGGTTAAAAGATAATGTTTTAACAGTACTAATAAAGAGGGTAGAAATGGCAAAAGATTAAGATAATACATAAAGAGTTGCCACTGGGATTTGAAAGCTCCTGGAAAGGGTTTAAGGGTTTATGCATGGCTCTCTGCTTCAATTAAAGTTGGTGAGATGGAAGTCAGGAGTCATCAACAGCTCACAGAATGAGGTCTTTATTAGTGACTTCAGCTGGAAGTTGGAGTAAATAGCATCACATTCTCTTTTCCTTTGCTTTCTGGTCAGCTGTTGTGCTTCTTCTGTGTTCCTTGGACATACAGTTATGCTAAAATATGAGTAAAAAATGCAGCAGGGATTTTGTTTCTGGCAGGGCTTTTCTTTTCTTAGATCTATTAATGATGATGATGCTTTCTTGATCAATCATGTCCAATTCTTAGCAATTCTATGGACCAGCTTTATCATTTACTTGCTTCGTTCCATTAATGTCAACCATCAAAATCTCATGTTTGAGATTTAACTGCAATACTTCTGTCATTTTGTTTGGCTCCAATTGCCTTGTGTATAACAAATACAGATGATAATAAGGGAAATTTAATAAGACAGACTATTGCGCTTCAATATATATATATAGATGGTTCAGTTTTGATGGTGGCCGGTTGAAGAGAATTATTCAGAGTACTTCCACCTGATCTTTTGTTGATTTTGTAATGACATTTATGTTGCATCTTTTAAGAGGCTTGCAGGAGTACCTGCTAGAGCTTAATACCATCAGCTAACAGCAAAAGAAGGAGAACCCAAGATCAGTCCATTCTTTCTAGATATGCTTTCCTTGCTTTGGGTCATTTCCCCCCTAACCCCTCTTTCTTCATTCAGAATACAACCACCTCCATTTGTCCTTACATTGCGTCACTATTGTTTAAGGAAAAAGGAGATGGGAGGAAGGTAAGGAGCATATAGGTTGGCTCAGTGGTGAAATCCAAATATTTTTACTACTGGTTCTGTAGGCGTGGCTTGGTGGGCATGGTGTGGCTTGGTGGGCATGGCTTGGTGGCGTGGCAGGGGAAGGATACCGCAAAATCCCCATTCCCTCCCTTCTCCTGGGGGGGAAGGATATTGCAAAATCTCCATTCCCACCCCACTCAGGGGCCAGCCAGAGGTGGTATTTGTCGGTTCTCCGAACTACTCAAAATTTCCGCTGCCTGTTCTCCGAACTACTAAAAATTTCCGCTACCGGTTCTCCAGAACCTGTCAGAACCTGCTGGATTTCACCCCTGGGTTGGCTAGTTGCTGATTAGTGCCGGAGGTGGCTGTGGAAATGATAGGAGATGTCTGCAAACTTTCCTGAACATTTGTGTTTTCAACATTGAGAAGTTTGGGCACTTTCTATTTAATGTTGGAGCCTGAAGATCCTCAGGCTGTAACAGCAAACTGTTCTCAGATGGTCTTATTTATTTTGCATTATTTTTGTTTTGCTGAAAAGACCTTCTGGTAGCTAGGAAATCTAGTTCTCCACGTTTCCATTCAGAAGCTCTCCCCACCCCCCCATCACAATGCAGCTGTATGCATTTTTGCTATACATTTCTATAGGATAGTTTAATATATGTCTTAGCAACTGTATTCATTTTCTAAGGCTTATCAATGAGCTCCTGTTAGGGGATTTGAGAAATCTGGGCCAGGAAATGACCTTATATTTCATATTCTTCTTCTCTATGTAGCAAAATTAACATACTGTAGCATTTGATCGGACATAAGCACTTTTCCTGCCCTTTGGGATTCCATGAGGCTTTTGCTGAGTCTTATTAAGCAAGTCACGAGGGTAGGAAGAACTGCCAATGGCAAAGTATGATGATTCTTGCTCCTTTGACCTGGCAGAAATCCCGAGGTAGAAGTCATCAATAGCCTCCAGCAGCGGAAATCTGCTAGGGTGTGGGGAAAATGCCCTTATTTAATGAAAAATAGTCTATATTGCTAACTTTGTAGCAGAATTACCATCCCACAATTTAAAATGCCCACTGTTTGGTACACTCTGTGCTGAGTTGAATAGGCATGACATTCACATTAATTTTGGAAATGCTGAATTGTGTACTGTGTAATAGCTTAATGTCCTTGTATTTTATGCGGTTGGCATATTTAAAGCTGGTAGATGACTCACTACAATTGCTTCTGTTGAATAAGGTGGAGGAAATAAACCTTTATTTCAATACATGCGGAGTTTTTTCTTTTAAACAGCAGTGATTCTTAATATAATTTGTAACAGTGTATGAAACATATAATTAAAATGGTCATATTCCTCTTACTTTCCTCTTTGCTTTTATGCTGTGAAGTTGCTATAGATAAATCCCTAAGCGATATTCTGTCCTCTTGTGCTTTGTTCTATGTGCCAGATAAAATATCTTTACTATTAATAGATTCTTGTACATACTTAGGAATGGCTACATCAGACTATTGCATGTTTTAATTCTCAGTCCTGTAAGAATCTTTTTGGTCTACTTTCCATATTAAGATATATTCCAATATTCCTTTAAAGGGATAAAGATATTCCTTAATGATCCTTTTAAATATTTCTGTCTAGACATTTCCTTCTTAATGCACATTTGATGAGCATTTCCCCTTGAAATATGCAGCTTTTGTATTTTTAAAATTTAATTCAATAAATTCAATAAATGTATAAAAATAGTATAGGTCAGTGATGGCGAACCTTTTTTTCCTCGGGTGCCGAAAGCTCGTGCGTGCGCGCTATCGCACATGTGCGAGTGCCCACACCCATAATTCAATTCCTGGGGATGGTGAAAACGGGCTCCCCCGCCCCCCCCCGGAGGCCCTCTGGAGGCCGGAAATGGCCCGTTTCCCAACTGCTGGTGGGCCTGGTAGGCCCGTTTTTTCGCCCTCCCCAGGCTCCAGAGGCTTCTCTGGAGCCTGGGGAGGGCAAAAATGGCCTACCCCGACCCCCAGAGGCTCTCTGGAATCCGAAAACACCCTCCCAGAGCCTCCGTGCGAGCCGAAAATCAGCTGGCCGGCGTGCACATGCACGCTGGAGTTGAGCTAGGGCAACGGCTCGCGTGCCAGCAGATATGTCTCCGCGTGCCACCTGTGGCACGCGTGCCATAGGTTCGCCATCACTGGTATAGGTTCTTTAGTCTCTAATTATATGAGTACAATGTAAGGATATAGTTCCTTTAATCTATAAACTGTAAGAAAGTTAGCACCCACCCACCTCCTAGAAAAATGAAATATTCTAGGAAAGATTAAAAAGGCAGAATATTATATTTCCCTGAATAAGAAAAGGAGAAACATGTTTTAAAAACAAAGCAGCTCCCTGCAGCTCCCTGCCCCCTCCCTTCAGCTCCAGGGTGATGGGATTAAGACATGGCCCTCAGGACATGATAGGATTAGCCCTTTACCCATCTAACAACAGAACTCACCACATGGCACCTTGAGAGATTACATCACCCAGCAAGATTCAACCAAGCTTAGGGCTCAAAAGACACTACAAAGTTACCAATGCATGGCCCCATGGGAGTCTGACAACCAATCAGAATACATTTTTTTTACACAGGAACAGGAAGCTCCAAGGCAGGGCCCAAGAGATGGTATAAATCTCTTTCTCTCTCTCACCCATGTGCTTTTTTTGCCCAGGATCTCAAAACCATGTGGTCCTGTCCACCATTAAACCATCTTTTTAAGCAGTGTCCATGTTTCCAGTGTCTTTCACCCCACTTGGAACTGAACCCAGATGGACATTTCTTCCAAGAAAACAATAAAAGGATTTTCATGTACTAAAGTGCCCAATGGTTCTAAAATGTTATAATTTTACATTGACATTCACCCAGCTTTGTTAGTGCCATTAACAGGATTTGAAATTAGCCCAAGGATTGCTTGCCAGATCCGTTGCATTTGCTGGAACATATTATGGCATTGTTAAGTTTAATGGTATTATTTTCCTTCTTCCCGGAACTGCTCAGGATTAAGAGCACTTTGTTTTGTAAAGAGATGACATCCAATTTCAAAGGGCATTAGTATGAAAGGCAAGAGAGAAGTAATTGTTGAACATTGAGACAAATAGAACCTTTTTTTGGAAAAGTTTTTTTTTTTTATACAAACATTTCATCTTTCATTAATCTGTGTGTCATCTGAGTACAAGTTTTTGTGTCTTAATAATTAAAATTTACCACCATAATCATTATTTATATCTATTCTTATATTACTACTAATATTTAACATATCTGCTATCATAACATTTCTCTTCTTAACTTATTTGACTTTATAATACATTGCTTTCATATTTATTCTCTAACCATTGATAAAATAACTTCCATATATTATAATAATCAGATTCTTCCTTTTCTTTAATTGCAAATGTTAATCTATTCATTTCTGCACATTCTAATATTTTCTTAATCACCTTTTCCTGTGCCGGGATCGCTTCACTTTTCCAATTTTGTGCAAATACAATTCTAGCTGCAGTTATTACATGAATAATCAAATATACATTTTCTTTACTATAATTTTCTGGTAAAATCCCCAACAAAAATAGTTCAGGTTTTAGATCAATATGTTGTTGTATCATCATCTCCAACCACATACAAATTTTTGCCCAATATTTTTTTGCTTCTACACATGTCCACCACATATGATAATACGACCCTGGTATCTGATGACATTTTCAACATGTGGCTGATTTGTCTTTAAACATTTTTGCCAATCTTTTGGGTGGCAAATGCCATCTATAAAACATCTTGTACAAATTTTCCTTATATGCAGTTGACATTGTTAATTGATAATTTCTATCCCATAATTGCTGCCATTTATCTAACCTTATCGTATAACCAAAGTTTTTTGCCCATGCTATCATTCTTTCTTTTACTTGTTCTTCTTCAAACTTAATACGGAATAAATAGCTATACAATTTTTTTATCACCCTCTTGTCTGTTCCTGTTAATATCTTATCCAATTCTGTCAATCTATATAAATAAAAATGTAAATGTTCGTTTGTTCAAAATCTTAAATCTCTGAAAGTTCTTCACCGATTGCTTTGAAATTTTGACACAACGTTGCATTTGAATATGTGCGTGTTTTTATATACCTATATTATATAGATGTCACACCTGTGACAGGTAAATGCTTTTTTTGAAAAACAGCACCATCTGTTGGACGTAAAAGCAACACACGCTATACTAAATATTTTGCAGGACGAATTTCATTGCCTCATAACTTCTGCAATTTAGTGACATCGAAAGAAGAATTGGTTGAAAGAGTATTTTCCAATATTCAAACCAATTATAAGAATCACGATTGGCTTAGTGAACGAGCTATTCTTGCGGCCAAGAACAAAGACGTCTACGAACATAACAATATTATTCAGTCTAACATTCAAAGCAAGGCAGTCACATACAAGTCCGTCAACACTGCTTTTGAATTCACTCGATCTGCCAGGGACGCCACCGCACGTACTGCAATTGAAAATTGGTGTGCCAATTATCATGTTGCAAAATATCAACCAGCCAAAGCTTTGCAATATTTGGCTTGCAGTAAAAAAATTAATGAGCAACATCGTAGAAGCAACAATCTTCACAGGACCTTTCAAAGGTGAAGATGTCCTCATTCCTCACATTCCTATGATTCCAACGGATATGCCATTTCAATTTAAGAGATTGCAATTCCCAATTCGATTGGCGTTTGCAATCACCATCAACAAAGCTCAGGGCCAATCTTTAGAATTGTGCAGTTTAGATCTAGACACGGATTGCTTCTCACATGGACAATTATATGTTGCAAACCAGTCGGCAAACCAGACAATCTCTATATCTGCACAGACAATGGAACAACAAAAAACATTGTATACCCACAAGCATTGTGAAATTAAACATATTAGAAACATGCACTTTCTCTTTTCTTTTCTTTCTTTTCCATTTAACCAGACTGAGCCACAGCAATGCGTGGCCGGGTACAGCTAGTTCTGTATAAAAACCATATAGTTTAGCATCTTTATCATATCTAGATTGTATTTGCATTTGTGTATACCAATCCATATCAACCCCTTGTTTTTCCAGTTCTTGTTTAGTTTTAAGTTCCCCCTTCTCCAACAAAATATCTTTATATCTAATAACATTTCCCATATTGATAATATTTGGATGTATAAGTGCTTCCATCGTCGAAAGCCAGACTGGTATCTTCAAGTAGTGTTGTTGTCTAATTTTTTCCCATACTACTAATAAAGCATTTCTTATATAATATCTTTGAAAATAACCATGTATCTTATTTTTCCCATACCATAAGAAGGTGTGCCAGCCCAGTTGCAAGTCATGTCCCTCCAATGTCAGTAACCTTGTATTTCTCAATACAATCCATTCCTTCATCCATGTTAACGCTGCTGCTTGGTAATATAGTTCCCAATTTGGTAATCCAAACCCACCTCTAGTTCTTGCATCTTGTAACAGTTTCAAATTAATTCTCGCCTTTTTCTTCTGCCATATAAATTTCGCTATTATTTTATTAAGGTTTTGAAAATATTTTTTCTCCAACTTTATCGGAATTGTTTGAAATAGAAACAATAATCTTGGTAATACATTCATCTTAATTGTTGAGATCCTTCCTGTTAGTGATAGTTGCAAATTTTTCCATCTCTCCAAATCTATCTCAATTTGTTTTATCAATTTATAATAATTATCCTCTTTAATCATTACACATCTTGCTGTTAACTGAATATTTTACTTTCTTTGTGATCTGAATATCTAACTTCTTCGTTAACTCCCTTTTCTGCTTTTCAGTAGAGGCAAATAGAACTTTTGAATGTGTCCATGGAACTCAACATAGAGCACAGGTCCCCAAACTTGGCAACTTTATAAGACTTATGGACTTCAACTCCCAGAATTCCCCAGCTGGCTGAAGAATTCTGGGAGTTTAAGACCACAAGTCTTAAAAGTTGCCAAGTTTGAAGACCTCTGACATAGAGAGGAAGATAAGTGCTGTTCCTGACCACAGATGTGAGTTGTAAAGACAGAAGTGGTTCTCAGAAGTTTAGATTATAAAAGACTAGGACCAGAGTTGCTATTCAGCCGGTTCTATCCAGTTTGGGCGAACCGGTATCGCTGACTGGCAGTGGGCCAGCCCACCCGCCCGGACGTAATCACGTCCCATTTATCCACATTTTCGAGGCTGTGCGCATGCGCACATTCACATTTGTGAACTGGTAGGGAAGGTAAGTGAATACTACCCCTGACTAGGACAGACCTGGGAATGGATGAAGCTAAATGGAGTCAAATTCCATCTTTATTGTTGTAAACTCTGATACAATCATGTTTGTAAACTTTATTCCCTTATGAATGACAGCATATACAAACCATATGAATTTTGATACATAATTACGACAGTTAAAATATATTTATTAGATTTATATTCTGTCTTTCATTCAGGAGCTCAGAGAGAGGCATACCCAAGAGTTATAGGTATAGGGGATATGCCCTGCTGAGTTTTATGTGCCACAACTCTGGGGCCAGGGCAGGGTTGTAATTATTGTCATCTGAGAAGTTGACAGTTTCCATGGGCACATTTTATAAAACAGAACAATGAGGAGGGAAAAAAATAAGAGAAGAATACAATAATGAGACCAATAAGGACCATTTTCAGAAGTTTCCTGAAGCTAATGGTTTTGGCTAATCATAATCATCTGTGAATGATTTTGCAATTTCTGTAAAGGATTTTATAGTTTGTATCTAGATGAAAGGTTAAATCTACAAAATTGGCCGGTTAAATATCTGTGTCAAATTAGGTAGAACAACTGATGCACGTGTTGATCAATTGATTGAAATTAGGGGTGAATTGTGTTTGTGTCTGACACATATGGTAGATGTTAATGCACATTCACACACATGGGCAAGTGGTATAAAGAAAAGGAGTTTGGAAAAGCAGTTGCCACTGGTAGTCTAGTCCAGTCAGTTTTAATGTGGATGTTAGGGCTGAATAAATGTGACAAAAGGACAAGCAGAAAATTGATTAGATTCATTCTGAACTTCTGCTTCATTATGAGGGGTGGGGGTGGGGGGTGGGGGGTGGGGAAAGACGATAAATGGGAAAGTAGACATGCAGGAAAATTGTGTATTCAGTCTGGCAGATAGGTTTTGTCATCTCTTTGCAATTAGGTGATGGATGGATTTCAGACTTCCTTGCCTTGTCAACTAAGGCTGGTGTCTTTACAGTCTTTTTCTGGGCTTATCAATTTGCAGGCTTAACTCAGCCTGACTATACAATGTTCTTATTTCTAGCCAAACAGACCACATTAGTGTGATCCAGTCTGAATGGACTTACTGAAGGACAATTGCCTCTGTTTCCTATACTCAGCCCTATGTACATGGAAGTTGCTTGTCAGGTGCATTTTCAAATGTTTTACAGTTAGTGTTAATTTTGTTTCAGTACATTCATCTGTTAGTGGTGGTGTTCATTGAATTGGATAATGTACACTTCTACTGATTGTACAGCATCTCACGTTCAAGTATGCATTTAGTACTGTAGCTTTATATTTTGGCTTCAATAAATAATAGTAATGTTATCCTCTTCCATTCATACGTTCCTGAAAGCAGTTTAAACCAGCTGTTGTGTGTAATGCAAGCTTTCGATGGTGAGCCTCAACTCACTCTAGTAACAAATCAATAAAAAGCCTTTGTGCATTTAACCACACTTGGAAACATCTAAAATTGGCTAGTGCCAGTTCTAACTTTTCTTTTTGTTAGCTGTAGCATTAATTAGTTAAGTGTTGGCACTGTCGCTGTATTCTACAAATATTTCATTCTTCAGACGACTACCGTTGAATTCCTGGATATTCCTTTGTATTTAGAAGCTCATGATCCAAACTGATATTGGCATTCTTTTAAAGGGTTATCTTCCCTCCTCTCTCTGTCTGGAAATCTGTGGCTAGCTTAGGACACCATAAATGTGTACATGTGTGTGTATGAACATGTTCTTGTTTGTAAGGATAATTATCAGTTTGAATCAGTGGTGAAATCCAAATTTTTTTATTACAGGTTCTGTGGGCGTGGCTTAGGTGTGGTGTGGCTTGGTGGGCATGGCAGGGGAAGGATACTGCAAAATCTCCATTCCCACCCCTCACTGGGGCCAGCCAGAGATGGTATTTGCCAGTTCTCCGAACTACTCAAAATTTCCGCTAACAGTTCTCCAGAACCTGTCAGAACCTGCTGGATTTCACCCCTGGTTTGAATAAAATGTTTCATTTCTATGGAGTCCATTTTAACCTGGATAACAATGAATTAATCAGTTGTGGGAGGGAGGAAGTAATTTGTTCCTATCTAGGTGAGAAATGGTGGAGCTTGCATTCCTCAAGAGAGGAATGCAGAGAATGTCAATAAGCAACTGTCTCTCAGTGCAGTTTGTGCTGCCTGTAACCTGTGGAAAAGGCTTCAAAATTAAAGCCAAGAGGTCATGACATGGAGCAAGGGCAAGATTGTCAGAGTCAATCAATCATTGGAAAATACTTTAGTTCTGGTGTTACAACCGTTAAAATTCATAGGTTTTTTTTCCTCCCCCCCCTTTTTTTTTCAAAGTAAAACTTTGAATGCTTTTCTTAGAGGCTCTCCCCATCACCTGTTACATATTTATCAATTACTGTTGAAGTCTGGAATCAACCTGTTTCTCCTTCCCTTTCCCCCCACTGCCTCATCCCAGATATTTAAATCCTTCATCAGTTAAGCCACACCGCACATCTGAAGGAGTGAGCTACAGCTCCCAAATCTTTATAATAAAAATTGTGTTAGACATCAAAGGTGCTACTAGACCTTTTTGATTTTTGGCTGTAGATTAACACAGCTCTTCTACAATGAAATCAGATTGATGTCTACGTGAGATCACTGCAAACACTCCTGTTGTGGGAATAAGTTCAGGCCTGCACTGTTTCTGTTTGCTGAGCACATGGTCTGAGATCTCAAAGCTGTACTTTGTTCCCTGATCAACTGGTGGATGGAGCTGCATCCATCAACTAACAGCTCTATCTAGGCTTGAAAGTAGATAAGCATATTGGAAGTGTGATGCAGTGAGAGTGAATAAAGAGAAGGCAAGCTGGAACAGAGGAGTTTAGCTGGGCAGGAAGATGTTGAAATCATGACGAGATTTGTTGAGAGATATTTGAGATTCATTGAAGACATTTTCATCATTTGGACCCATTAAATGATTCTCTCATCCAATTCCATTATAATTTCAACAACTTCCAAACCACCATCAACCTTAGTCTAGAATTATCTACAGAACAAATCCACCTTATTGATGTCACTCTTAAACGACACAATGGATATTTTAAGTGCCACATAATACAGGAAAGTTACAAATAAATTTGTATAGCCACATACTTCCAGCTTTCAGTCAGAACACAACCACATCTGTCATCTATAATCAGGCTCAACACTACAATTACATTTGTTTTGACCCATTTGACATAGATGCTTAATTGATGAAATTAAACCAGGCATTCAGGAAACTGAACTACATACCCAATGAGATCAATAGACAAATCAATAGAGCCAGATCTATTCCCAGAAGGGTCCTATTAGAAGACAGATCACAGAAAGAGAACAACAGTGGCTGTCACTTACAGCTCAAACCTTTCAAAAGCCTTGTAAATAAACTGGACAATGACATTGTATTTTCTCTAGCACTGGCAGCCCCATACTTCCATATAGACAACCACCCAATCTGAAACAGATTGTCACAAGAAACATAAGGGCAATGATACCAACATAAAAATCAAACTCTACAACAAACCTATTTTACCTCCATATTTTATACCAACATTACAGGCCTCAGCACGTAATGCACATTGGATTATAGACACCTTCACATGCTCTTCCTGCAATGTGATATATGCCATTATTTACCAACAAAGTTCTACATAAGACAAAAAATGCAATTTTTTGTGCAAAAAGACCTAAAGGACATTCAAACCAAAGAAAAATCTTATTATAGCATTCCAACCTCCCAGGACATTCTATGACAGTTTTGGAAAAAATAGGCTTTAACAAAACATTGAGTAAGAGATCGCTGCACTTACACACATTAACAAATTTCAGGCAATATCACAAAGTCTTGACAAGCACAATGGTTTTTTTAACACAATTGTCAATGGATTAGGTCATGGGTGTCAAATTTGCCACATCACATTGCCATCACATGATGTTTCACGAGGTTTTTCCCATTCGTGGAGCTGGGATGGGCATGGCCTGTGCATGACGCAGCCGGCCAGTGGGCTGCCAGTTTGACACCCCTGGATTAGGTGCTGCAATCTGCCTCACGTTCACCTGCATCTGCATAACCAGGGAACTCTCCTTTTCTTGACACCCCCACCTTATCCCAATTTAAATTATAGTTCAATCTAGCCACTTTGCCAAAGTTGTTTAGATACAGCTCAAAAAATGTAAGCCATTTAATAAAATGTGTTAGTCAGACAAGGTGCTACCACACTCCTTATTTTACAGAAGGACACACCTTCACACAGAGAGAGTAACTTTGGCTTAAGATACACTGCTCTATTTCTAAATACTGTACTGTTTTATTTAGAGCTAAAAAGAGGCTAAATGATACGGAGGTGGCTTTCTCTATCTCTCAGACTTTTGTAGCAGTTTTTGGTTGGTAGAATGAGGTCTCCTCTCTTTTCTGGCTTTTCAGAGACCTCTCTGCTGGGGAGCTTTATCCCAGAGTGTTTACAACAGTGGTGGGTTGTAAATGATTTTGCTACCGGTTCACGTGCGCGCTCATGTGATGCTTCTGTGCATGCGCAGAAGCATCCTGGGTGGGTGGGTGGAGCCTCCCACCACCCGCGCTACCGGTTCTAAGAACAGGTCCGAACCGGGAGCAGCCCACCACTGGTTTACAAGTTCTTCAGTGTATCTTCAGATCTTCCCAATCTTGAACACTTCAAGAATCTTTCTCTGGGATCTCATTGAACACAGCTCTTCCGAAATGTTATCACTGCCCAATCCAATCATCTTCAGCAGCCAGTGCTAGATCTAAATCTGTCTGGAATTTTCAGCCTTCATACCTCTTCTCAGTTCTTTCACTCTAGCAAACTTTTTTTTTAAATCACTGCCTTCATTGCCAGCTCAGAAGCAAAGTTCTCTTTCCCTATGAGAAACATCATTCTGGAAAACAGTTATATTTCTACTCCACAGTTAAATTAAAACATTTGGCTGCTTATGGATGTGTTTGAGGACATGACAGCTCTATCAGAAGTTTCAACTCCTATGTAAGTTAGATTTTAATGAACTTAGATGAGAAGTGAGGAGGATAAATATGACTTGACATCCTAAAGAGCAAACAAGCTGGAGAGAGATGGGAGATCCTGAAATGAGATATTGAAAACATAGTCACAAAAATTCTTATGAGAAGGAAACAGGGGAAAGGTTTAAAGATGCTATCGGGATGAATAGTGAGCAGAAAGAGATCTACAGGCAAATGGAAATAATGGCTGATAACTAAAGAGGAATACATGATGATAGCTCAGTTCTTAGTAAGGTGGGAGTCAGGAATGCTAAAACTCATAATGAGATGAGGCTGAAAAAGGACACAAAACAGGATTGGGAGAGTCAAGGAGACAATTGGCTCACTGTAGAAGGAAAAATGGAGAAAGAATAATGGTGAACAGGAAAAGGCCGAACTTATTTGCATCTGTGTTCTCTCAAAAGAGGGAAGGACCCCTTTCTATTATGATTAAGAAAATGGGGCACGGAATGTCTCTCAGGATTGATAAAGGTATTGTGAGCATCCATTTCATTGCTTTAAGCAAAGATTCCAGGAATAGCTACCAGATTTTGCCTTCACAAATCCAGGTGACTATCAGAGGACAGAAAAGAAATACAGAAAGCTCTCAGCTCCAATATAAAATCATCCAAATTTGTAGCCCAGATCTGACATCCCAGGTAAATTATCTCCCAAGGACTAGAATCATTAGCCATGATTTTCAAAAAAATTCAAACATCATTCTAACAGTTTTTAAAAAGATACCTGGGAAACTACAAATGCTCAGGTAAGAAGGTAGAACTTATTGTCAAACAGCAGGTTTGGCAAGAAACAAATTCTACCATTTTCAGGAGGCAGGATGAGTTTGTTGAGAACAACTTGTGTCAAACCAACTTTATTTCTTTTTAAGATTAAGTGGTTAATTGGATGGACTATATTGTTTTGGGAATGGTACATTTTGAACTTAGTAAAGCAAAACACTCAAGCTCAATCAACATGAGGACCAGATCATTATTCTAAAGGCTGTAACTCTGAAGTTTTTTCATATATTGATATACAGTTTCCAGCGAGTTAAAAATGAAGAGAATGAAGAGAATCATTATTTGTGTAGAGGAGTTCAGAGCTAACCTTGAAGAAGGAATGCAAGAATGGTTAGAAAAAACATCCACTTAGCCCTGGGAAGGAGAAGAGGCTGAGAAAAAAGCTCAAGATAGAATAGAATAGAATAGAATAGAATAGAATAGAATAGAATAGAATAGAATAGAATAGAATAGAATAGAATAGAATAGAATAGAATTCTTTATTGGCCAAGTGTGATTGGACACACAAGGAATTTGTCTTTGGTGCATATGCTCTCAGTGTACATAAAAGAAAAGATATATTTGTCAAGAATCATGAGGTACAACACTTAATGATTGTCATAGGGTACAAATAAGCAATTAGGAAACAATCAATATTAATATAAATCGTAAGGATACAAGCAACAAGTTACAGTCATACAGTCATAAGTGGGAGGAGATGGGTGATAGGAACGATGAGAAAACTAATAGTAATAGTAATGCAGCCTAGTGAATAGTTTGACAGTGGTGAGATAACCCTGTTTTGATTTTCTTTAATATAAAAGGGCACGGGAACCTCTGAAAGGCTTTCAAGATTCTCTTAATATATCCTGAAACAATAACAATAGTCTTGCAGTGTTCCTGGTAGGGCTGATAGTATGTATTGTAAGGTAGTGATAGAAGTTAAAAAGCCTATGATCTGTCATTCCCCCCCCCCCCATTCCTTTTAACCGTCTTCTGATCTGGAGTCAGAGAAATCCTGTCTCCATTCATAACATCCAATGTTTCCTTAAAGGTAATAGAACTCTGACAGGCAGTTCTGGAATCGATCAACGGCATGGGAATTTTAACACCTATGCCCATGCTCTGGCCAGGAAGATCTTTTCTGATAAAGGAGATAACAAGTAAAATATTTCCTCTAATCATAAAAAGCCATGTGTTTCCTGCTTTTTCTTTCTCCGGTCATAGAACCATATATTTTACTCAGACATGTCTTTCACCAAAGGCTTGAAATCATATAAAATTCCTGCCGGTGTGCCAGTCTAGGGCCAACTGCCCCAAAAGCAAATCTTGTATTATTTTTGGACCAAATAAAGAAACTTCGTTTCCAACAGCTTGTTTCTGCATCTTGATTGCTTCCTAGCTCGGAAGAAAAGACCCAGGGAAATTCTCTCAACAGTAGCAAATGTGTGGATTGAAAAAAAATTAAATTAAAAATTTAAATTAAATTTAAAAAAAAACAATTATTTTTCACCATTTCACTCTGGCTACTTATGTGGCAGCATTTTTCATTAATCAGGATACCAGTCAACAAGGTTGGGATAGCTTAGTCAGTGCATGTACTGAAATGAAGTTAGTTTGGATGTCTGGAATGTCCCTTACAGCTCCTATATTCTATAAAATAACCAAGTATTTTTTGTCAGGGCAACCTGGTCTACCCAATTATGGGACGGAGCAGACTGCTTCCATTTTCGCCTTTCAGCCCCAAACCAGGAGCCTTCACAGGCAGTCGGTTTCGTGTCAAACTATTTTTGTGTTGAATTGTTGGTAAAACATAAATTCAATATAAAATAAGCAACATCAGGAACATTTATGGCAACCAGATTGCAATCCTGATTCTGGTGGTACGGAAAGGGGAGTCAGCTTTGTGCTGATGTGTTCTCAGATACGTCCATCATTGCCCCACCTGCCCTTCGTATTTTTAAAATTGCATTTACTTTTAATTGAACTGAAAGAATGCCAAACAAATCACGTGACCTGTTTTACAATAAAGTCCCTAGGGCTAGATCAGGGGTGTCAAACTCGGGACGACACATCATCACGTGATGTATCACAACTTTTTCCCCTTCGCTAAACTGGGGGTAGGAGTGGCCAGCGCATGACACATCCGGCCTGCGGGCCACGAGTTTGACACCCCTTGGCTAGATAATTTGTACAAATACCCTAAAGGCATTTGGTTGGTGGCTGTTACCTATCTACAAACAAGATGAAAGTGGTAGAAACATTGAACAGGATTCAAAAGGTTAATGGGTGTTTTGTGACTGTTGTTCTGTCTGCCACAGCACTAGGTTCTGACAGCATATTTGCACAATATTTTGTATGTTTCAAATATGGCCACTGGCTTAAAAAATGCCAAGCTTTAAAAATCAAGTATAAGGAATAACACCATTTTATTCTGAATGTTTTCTGCACAAATACCACCCTCACAGACAAAATTGGGAAACTAACAGGTCACATTGCTATGTCATTCATTGATTTTTAGAAGGTTAGCTAAAATAACCTTGGGTTTTTCTGGCTTCTAAGCTCTCCTAAGACTTCTAATCTTTCACCATGCAAGAATCACTGGAGTGAACGAAAGCTGTTTATCTGACCTTTAAGTCTGATCTTGGAATATCAGTTTTCCAAATCTAATTACCAAATACATTAAGGTTTCCTGTTTCTTGAGCACTTGCTGTGATCCGCTTAAGAGTGAGCAAAGGACAAAGATCACCTCTCTCTCTCCTCTCTTTTGACTTGATTTATACTTCAAAGCTGCCAAGGTGCTGACAGTTCAGGCTGTTTTCATTAAGTCAAAAGCTGCAGAAGAAGATCCTTGGTAATTACAGACAGTATTATCTGATGGGAGATAAAACTATGTTTTTATTCTCTTCATAAAGATGAAAGAAAGTTGTCTTTTATTTCTTTTATTCTGCTTGTCATTTTGGAAGATTGTCTAGCTCTGTTTCTTTCTTGGCTAAATTTACAGATTTCCCACATAAGGACTGCAGGGAGAAACATGCCTATTGGCAATTTAAGGGCCTGATTTGGTAAACCAATCATCCCTTTGTAAATTTCCACAGTGCAACTTCAGCAATTTAAATACTACCCAAAGCCATAAGTCATTTTTGTTGAGATAAGAATTACTCTTATCAGAGGCGAAATGAATCTTTTCCTGGAACTCTGACATTGTCAAAATAAACCGCATTATAATTCTAATGTATAAGATATTTATTTTGATACAAAAATAAAAAATCACATGTTGGCTATATAAAAGAGATGTTGCTTCGTCAGAAGCAGAGAACAAAAAGGAAGAAAGAAATATACATTGCAATGCACAAACAGACCACCACCATTGGTCTGTAATGTTACACTTCCACCAGAGACTTATGCTCAAATCAAATATCTTCCACAAGATGAACAAGATAAATGGCACACCGCCATGCAAGTTGAGATGGACGAAAGAGATGTTGCTTCGTCAGAAGCAGAGAACAAAAAGGAAGAAAGGAATGTACACATGCGTACTAGGAACATTAATCACGTGCTCAGGAATAAACCATTATATTTGATAGGGATGCATCTCCCTGCATATACATGTAACAGGCAACATAAAATCACTGCGTGACAATTTTAAACAGTGGATTAAATATTGGCTAAAATTTCACATCATGAATGATGGTTTATAAGCTGCAATAACTTTGTAAAACCAAACCCATAAGTTAACAAGTGAACGCTTTGTGTGAGCGTGATATTTGATGTAGATTTGCTCACAAAAGCATCTGTCGTGGATGTTTTTCTTGCAGATATCAACTTTTTGAGTTTTAGGTCTAGTCAAAGATACCCCTGCAGGGGATCCAGGACTGCTAATTTATTAACAGAATAATAGGTATATTAATAGAATCTTGAAAACCTATCCAAATTCTTCATTGGCCCCTGTTCCAGGACAACACGGTGGGGTGTTCTGATTCTTTTTCTCACACCTTTATTTCCCCAGCACGGAACAACCCTTCACCTCTTTCTCAAGGGTACACCTAGAGCGTAGTTGCTAGGCAGTAGACTCATTTTGCCAAAAGGAGGGTAGAAGATTCTTTGTACACTGCCTAATCTAACTTCTCTGAGCATGAAATCAAACAGATCTTGGGTGCCTGTCTATTGGTCTATGAATAGGGCTCATTTCATTTGAGCCCCATGCGATATAATTAAGTGAATTTAACTTCCCTTGTAGCATTAGCACAAGCTACCTATAATTACGGTTTTACAACACTGTAGTTTGTTAACATTTTAACATCTTAAAACATAATGCTCTCTGGTTACAAACCCCCTAAAGGAGGACTGGGTAGTCTTTTTACTCTCACTCCTTAGGCAGCGATGTTTGGAAAGAGTATCTGCTGTCTAGGTAGACCAAGATGAAGAAGCATCACTGCCTTTACACTTCTTTTGCTTCATTTATCCCCCACAGTTGGTCCTCAACTAACAACAGTTCATGTAGTGAACGTTCAAAGTTACAATGGCACTGAAAAAGTGACTCATGACAATTTTTCACAATTGTGACTTCCGCAGCATCCCCATGGTCATGTGATCAAATGTCAGATGCTCATATTTATGACAGTTGCGGTGTCCCGGGGTCACCTTTTGCGACCTTCTGCCCAGCAAAGTCAACGGGGAAATCCAGGTTCACCTAACCAACCCTGTTCCTAACTTAACATATGCAATGATTCACTTAATAACTCTGGCAAGAAAAGTCATAAAATGGCACAAACTCACTTACCAAATGTTTCACTTAGCAACATAAATGTTGGGCTCAATTGTGGTCGTAAATTGAGGACTGCCTGTATTATATTCCTGTAATATTCCACATAATTTCCTCTCGCATGTACTGAGCAATCTCTCATCATGAAGAATTGAAGAGTTCTTTATGCATGGAACTTTGAAACAGTATAGATGCTCATGTACCATCCTTTGGTCATGGGGAGTAATAGGCAGGCACGCATGCTGAACCATAAATGACAAAGGAGAGAGCGGCTCCCCGAGCTGTTCCTGGTCTCAGGGGGGTGGGGGGATATGTGGCTATTGAATACTCAACATTAGTTACTGATATTATCTGCTGGCTCTGGGCATTGCTTGATACTAATAGCTAGTCATTTTATGACCCTTACTGGGATCTGTTCCGTTTATATCCTTCTTTCCCCGATTTATCAATATTAGTTTGCTAACTTGGTTTGTGGTAATCTGCTAATGAGATGGACTTGGAATGGGAAGTTAATTTATTACAATCTGACTTTGGGCCAGTTCATTCTTTCTCAATGCCACTAACCTCACAGGATTGTTGTGGGGAAAATAAGTGGAAAAAATATACTAGATATTCTTATTAGAAATATTTGTTGCATTGAGTTATTGATAAAAACAATAAAGGTGGTTTTTTTTTTAAAAAAGTGTGATTCTAGTTCCTAGGTCAACAGGAAACTGGGAACATGTTACTTGTTAGTACAGCCAATGATGACTGAAGGTACACAGAAATCTTAATAGTGATTAGTGCAGTTTCTTAGCTAAAGCCTGATTAGGTTTTGAAATGTATAATTTAAATCATGATGTATAAGGTGATACTAGAAGTCATGCTGAGCACTCTGCTATTGAAGATTGCACTAACAAAAATATTTTGTACCAGCTCCACAATAAAGATGCATACTCAACCACAAACAATGTTATCTATGATTCTCAAACTTTTATCAAGCTGTGATGTCATGTGTTATTTTACCTTAATTGTAGGACTTGGGCATAATGCTTAATCTTGGTTGTGAATAACAAACCAAGGGTAAACATCAGCTCTCCTGCTACTGAATTCAAGTACAGAAAGGATATGACTTGGTTCCCATTTCATACTAAAATAGTTCATTTAACCAGAGCCTACTAAACAAATTGTGCTCACATAGCAGTGGGTGTTGTGGCCCGCCCACAGCTTGTACAGCCTGGGCGTTTGAAGCCTTCAGTACCTCTTGGCAGTGCTGAGAAAGGAGGGGCTACTCCTTTCCTGAATGCAAGAGCATGCACGGCTGCCAAGAGGCAGGAAGGTTTACTCCGGAGGAGGTCTACTCAGGAGTAAGACTTGGGGCTAATTGGTCACTTCCCTAGTCTATTTAAGGTCATCAGTTGCAGCTAACAAGCTGCAGAGAACAACATTTGAAAAAGAGACTTGTCTGATCATAGCTTGCTCCATGACTCTTGTTTTGGCATTCTCTGCGTTGGCTTGGATTATCAAGGACTAATTTCTAGAAATTTTGCCAACTCTTGGAAACTCCGTAAGATAAACAGACTCAATTGCTCATCATTGTCTTCAAACTCTTTGAACTGATACCAGCTATTAATGAAGCTTAATTGATAGCTGGTTACTTGCTGATAACAGTTTGTTTGTAAATTGGTGTGTGCATCTTGTTTACTACTAAGATGTTTTATTAGTAGCCTTTGTTTCATTAAATAAGTGTGTACAATCTGCTTGTGTGGTTGTGTGCTTCGTGGGGACAGAACAGTGGGTAGGCTTGTTTCAGTATGCTGAACTGAGACTTTGACTGGATTCAGTATGCTGAAGTACATTATGTCAGTAAATGATGAATCATGCATGTGTCTCTAGCTTTGGAATGGGACAACTTGCCTCAGCCAACTCGCTGTGGTCAACTCGCCACGGCCAAGTCACCATGGCCAACTCGCTGCAGGACAATTTTACAATTCTATTTAATTATTTAAAGTAAATAAAAAATATTTTCATTTTTGCCATTCACATTTCATTCTGTCCCTCCTTTTGCATCCTTTCTTTAATGATTCTATTCCATTCTATTCTTTGATATTAGTGTAACTCTTGCCCCGCAGTGGGTTGTCCTGCAGCTGAGTTGGCTGTGGTGAATTAACCATGGCAAGTTGGCTGTGGTGAGTTGGACATGGCAAGTTGGCTATGGCTAATTCTAGCCATAGCTTCTAGCTTTAGTTGATTTTCAAAGTCGAAGTCAAATATACCGTGTTTCCCTGAAAATAAGACCCCGTCTTATATTTTTTGAACCCTGAAATAAGTGCTTGGCCTTATTGCCATGCACTCAAAAGCCCAATTGGGCTTATCATCAGGGGATGTCTTATTTTGGGGGAAACATGGTATTATCTTATTTGCGGAGTAAGTACTATTTGAATTTAGATGGTTGGAAATGCAGAGAAACAATAGATCTGTCAAAAAAAATCAAACTACCCATGGACTTTCCAGTTGTGTCTGTGTGTTTAATAAGATAATATTGTGTATATTACATAATCTCTATTTATTTTGTAATCGTATCTTCATTAGAAATCATTGGTCAGTGTTATATCAGTGGCATACAGCCTCTGCACCAGAGTCATGGCAAAGTTAAACAACTGCTCTCACACAATTGCTTCGCTATAACCAGGCAATGATCAGTTTAAGGTAGGTTGATTTGAATATGTCACTTTAAAGAAGTGGGCAATACTGTGGTCCATTCTAACAATAAACTCCATTGCATATGTGGAAGAAAGATACTATAAAAGCAAGGAAATTAAGTGATAATTAAATCCTGAAGGCAGTTAGGGCAATTAAAGCAATCAGAGGCTTTCAAGGATTTTTTTTCTTAATTGATAATCACAAAACACAGTTCACATTAAAGTCTATCAGTTCATTCTAGAATAATTGCTCTTGGTAATAAACTTTGATCCTCACAGAATCAAAGCATTTCTCAGAATAGGAATTGGTTACTGTTCATTCTTGTTACTTGAATTTTTGAAGGATTAATCCTAGATCACAAGGAGGTATGTCAAGCCTGCAAGGTTTCCTACAGTTTCTACAGTAGTTTAAAAATACATAAATTGAGTGGCTGCATAAAAAGCAACCAACATGAGATGCCCCATGTAAGGAAGTTGGGACAATCTAGCTCAGTGATGGTGAACATTTTTTGGCTCGCGTGCCAAAAGGGTTTGTACGCATGCACGTGCCCACACCTATGCCCTCCCCTGTGCATGTGCACAACCCCCCTGCTGCTCCCCCATGCATCGGCACTCCCCCCGCTGCCCCCCCTGCACATGTGCACAGGCCTCACAACTGGCTCCTGAAGCCTGGGGACAGTGAAAAACAGCCAAATGGGCCAACCGGAAGTTTGTTTCCAAACTTCCGGTTGGCCTGTTGGGCCATTTTTCACCATCCCCACACTTCAGGAGACTTCCCTGAAGCCTGGGGAGAGCGAAAACGGCCCAACAGGCCAACCAGAAGTTCAGAAACAAACTTCCGGTTGGCCTGTTGGGCCATTTTCGCTCTCCCCAGGCTTCAGGAGGCTTCCCGGAAGCTTGGGTACAGCAAAAATGGCTGAAAAGAAGGCCAAAAACCACCTGGTACTGACATAGGGCAACACCTTGCGTGCCCACCTGTGGCACATGTGCCATAGATTTGCCATCACGGATCTAGCTGGTATCCCAAAACAGGAGATGGGTCCAGAGTATGAAGACCTTGGGGAGAAGAGATTTGAAGGCTTCCATCTTTCTTCTCTATAATTTCAAATGGTTCTGTTACAGTCATTTGAGATTTGTGGAAAATACAGTACCTGAGGCAGGCAATTATTTTTTCTGTCTAATCTTTCTTGTTTGAAAAGAGTAGAAGGAGAATTATATTACATTCAAAGTTGTTTTACTTTCTGGTAAATATATTACTTCTAGTAGTATACAGGAGAAAAATAGATGCTCGCATACTTCTTCTGGCAATTGATGACAAATTTGTTTCTATTTTCAGAATGATAGCTATGGGGAGCGTGGATGTGAACTTTCTGCCCAATTTGAAATTTTTCATGCCTTTGTAGCCTCTTGTATCTGCTAGAAAATCCACTTGTGAGACTCAGAACACCTTTTGAGAGTCTTCCAGCTCAGGATAAGTAGAAGTTGCAGTGGGAAGGAAAAAGAGGGTGAATTCCTTTGTGCTTGTACATAAACATACAGAACTTTGAATTTTTAGTCATGGAAACTATTCCACTTATAAAATGTAAGGAGTCTTTTTCTGAATTAACTAGCCTAGTTAAACTGGTATCTTTGATTGCTAACAAGTGCAATCCAGTTGAAACTTCAGTTGAATGCGGATCTTCTTATTGGAAGGAGCGCAGTAGCCTAGCGGTTAAGATGCTGGGATTGTCAACCAGAAGTTGGCCGTTCGAGACCCAAGCTCTGTGTGATGGGATGAACTCCCATTCTTGCCCCAGCTCCTGCCAACCTAGCAGTTCGAAAGCATGCAAATGCAAGTAGATAAATAGGTACCACTTTAGGTTGGGAAGGCAACAGCATTCCGTGGGCCTTGGTGTACACTCATGCTGGCCACATGATCAGGGAAGCATCTTCAGACAACGCTATCTCTCTCTGCTAGGAAATGGAGATGAGCACCTCCCCCCTCGAGCTGGACATGACTGGACAAGAAACTGGACAAGAAACATTTTCAGTAGGAATAATTTTGTGAGCATTTTTTTCTTCATTCTGCCAGAACTATCTGTATTCTATGAGCTTTAAAGACTGAATGCAATACTGTCACCTTTAAAATATCATAAAAACATTAATGTCAATAACTTTGCCCAACCTGGCTCAGAGTTAGGCTGCCTAGGATTTATAAGAATTGAAATCGAGCTTATTTGGGAGACACCTAATTGGAAAAGGTTGTGTTAAAAACTCGGGGGGAATAGGATATTTTGATGTTTGTAGGATGGCATCTTAGGTCAAGTTTTGTTTCTGTCTTCTATTTCTGCTGATAGCAGCTGTTCAGTGCCAAAAACATTTGGAGGTAGAGCTGGCTTTTCATATTCCTGATGCTTTCTGACAGTTTGTATGTGGGACGCATACAACATATTTCAATTAGCTGGCCCATCTGCGGTGTCAGTCCTCGAGAAGATTGCTTTAGCATTTTGCCATATTTTTCAGAAGCACAATTCGTTTCAGGCCTATTATGCCAAAATGATGATGCCGAAAGCTCCCCAGGTGACAAGGGAGGTGTCTGGATGTGAAAAATGTCCAGATATGAAGACCCTTCGTGGAGATCACGATGTTTTGGGGTACAGAAGATAAACATTTAAAAGACAACACTCCATTTTAAGGGGCAAGACAGCGGGACTTGCAGTGTTTCTGCTGTTAACATTTATAAATATGACATTTTAGGAAGCTTAACGAACCTGAAAGGGAAGAGAAATCTGTCACTGTTTGTATGGTAATGAAATGCGTCCTTCCTTTTTGAAGAATGTATGAAGTAGAGACAAAATAATTCATGGAAGGGGAAGGAACAATTGTTAATGTTTCTTTTGAATACTCTGCCTGGGTTCATATCGTGTACTGACTTTCAAACTAGCTTGCTATATTTTACTCCAATTCAATTTTTCTCAACCTTAGCAACTTTAAGCTGTGCGGACTTCAACTCCCGGAATTCTGGAAGCTGAAGTCCAGACAGCTTAAAGTTGCCAAGGTTGAGAAACACAGCTCTAACCTGTTGCTAAACTCAGCCATTGTTATGGTTATGGATATATTTGTACAACCTACCAAGTGAAGAAATGGCTGAATACATTTTGATCTGGCATACAGTGCAGATCTAGGCTATTTGGTCAGTTTGTAGAACAGCATGTTGGGCAAAATTGAGTTTAATAAATCATGAGTAAGTCATAATAACACTACCAGTGTCTCTACAATGTAATTCTACCATACTCTAACTTTTCTTTGGATTTTTACAACATCCTTCCTGTCAACGACTACTTCAGCTTCAACCACAACAATACACGAGCACACAACAGATACAAACTCAAAGTGAACCGCTCCAAACTTGACTGTAGAAAATACGACTTTAGCAACAGAGTGGTTAATGCCTGGAACTCACTACCTGACTCTGTGGTTTCGTCACCAAACCCCAAAAACTTTACCCTTAGACTGTCCACTGTTGACCTCACCCGATTCCTAAGAGGTCAGTAAGGGGTGTGCATAAGTGCACCAGCGTGCCTACCGTCCCTGTCCTAATGTTCCCTCTTATCAGTACCCATCTTATGTTCCCTCCATTTAGAATATATTGGTGCTTTCCTTTTCTTTATTTTTTAAAGGTATGAAATGTGTTTATGTATATATAGCCACATGTACACACCTTGTTCCCTTATAGGTGTCAAAAAGTGTGTAAAGAGCATCTAAACAATTGTATAAAATCATTTTCTATACCAAGCACCATGTTCCAAATATTTACAAAAGCCCAATTAATGGATTAATGGATTCTACAACATGACTGGCATAAGGCAGTATGTTTAGCATTCAAGATGAGAATTTGGATTTGTGAACATTGCCTTCAACACTTTTTCTTAAAACAGAAACAGTGTATAAATCAAAGTGAACTGAAGGTAGCTTCTGATATGAGATTGTGATAATACAGGAATTCTGACAGAACTTTTTTTTTTCAATATGAAAATGAACCTTAGGCAACTTATGATCACAATTGAGCCAAAATTTCTATTGTTATGTAAGACACTTATTAAGTGAGTTTTGCTCCATTTTCTTGCCTCAGTTATTAAGTGAATCACTGCAATTGATAAATTAGTCAAGCTATTCTCCAAAGCACCTGAGGGCAGGACAAAAAGCAATGGGTGGAAACTGATCAAGGAGAGAAGCAACTAAGGAGAAATTTCCTGACAGTTAGAACAATTGATCAGTGGAACAGCTTGCCTCCAGAAGTTGTGAATGCTCCAACACTGGAAGTTTTTAAGAATATGTTGGATAACCATTTGTCTGAAGTGGTATAGGGTTTCCTGCCTAAGCAGGGGGTTGGACTAGAAGACCTCCAAGGTCCCTTCCAACTCTGCTATTCTATTCTATTCTATTCTATTCTATTCTATTCTATTCTATTCTATTCTATTCTATTCTATTCTATTCTATTCTATTCTCCCAGTTGTTAAGTGAATCTAGCTTCCCAATTGACTTTGCTTGTTAAGGTCACAAAAGCTGATCACATCACCTTGGAACACTGCCACCATCATAAATATGAACCAGTTGCCAAGGATCTGAATTTTGATCATGTGACCATGGAGATACTGCAAAGGTCGTAACTGTGAAAAACGGTTATAAGTCATTTTTTTCAGTGCTGCTGTAACTTTGAATGATCACTAAATGAACTTTTTTTCCAATTTGCATGCAAATCTCCAGGAGGGCACAACCCACAGTTAAGAGAACCTCTATTCTGCCTCACACTTCCCTTCGACCGGTTAGGGCCCACAGAGTTGGCCTCCTCCAGGTCCCATCGGCTAAGCAATGTCGCCTGGCGGGCCCTAGGGGGAGAGCCTTCTCTGTGGCAGGCCCCGTGCTCTGGAACCAACTTCCCCCAGAGACCCGAACTATCCCCACCCTGCTGGCCTTCCGGAAAGCTGTTAAGACATGGCTTTTCCTGCAGGCAGGAGGTAGAGCGTAATCCATTTGAGCTCACCCCCAAGTATGTATGAAGTTGAATTGATATTAAATGTTTTTAAGATTATGGTTTTTAATTTTTATATTTGTTTTAATGCTTATTTATATTGGTTTCTTGTATTTTTTCTGTTGTATGCCGCCCGGAGTCCTCCGGGAGTTGGGCGGCATATAAGAAATACCAATAAATAAATAAATAAATAAATAAATATTGTACCAGAATCAGATCCTTTTGCTATTAAGTGGTGCAACTGGCATAGAGCCTCTTCTTCCAATTAAAGTTCTACACTACGCATTGTGTAAAAATTTTCCCATGTTATGTAAGGTAATCAGGTTATGCTTTGGAAATACTTGAATGTATAAAGCATTATTCACACAGAGATACACAATTACAGGATGTATTTTATTTCTAAATCATGGAAATTAGGCCAAAAGAATAAAGTGTACTTCTCCTTAATGAAAAGTGCAAGGTGAAGTGAGCACAACAGAAAACAAATTGCACTTTTGTGTTTTCACCTTGGCGAAGCTGGAGGAGCAATTAAATACGGCAGATGCGATGTTTATACAATTGTTGGAGTGCTTCCTGTTTGCCACTGTAGATTATAACGTCTGCTAAAGTAAAGAGTCTATATAAGGGAAAGACTAATTTCAAGCATGTTGCAGAAACCATTTAGAGGAATGCATCCTCGGTGTTATGTGAGTTGCTTTTTTTAATTCAGAAATTAAACTATGGCGGAAAAGATGTTAATTTATCCTGTGATGGTAGTTTTGTCAAGGATTTGAGAACTCTAAAATGGATGTTCAGCCAGACATAGCCGCAACAGCTGTCAAGGCTGTAGCTGAAGGAAAATATTCCAGCCTCATTTAGATGCACCTCCAAGGAATTATCATTGCTTTCTCTTAGCATTATGTATTTCCTTAGATATTTGCCCCATTTTTTATATATTTCTAAATCATATATGAAAGTGAATACAGGTGGGCCTCGACCTGTTCATTTAGTGACAGTTCAAAGAAAAAAGTGACTTATGACCATTTTTCACACTTACCACCATTGCAGCATCCCCATGGTCATGTGATCACAATTGGGATGCTGGGCAACTGGTTCATATTTACGATGAATGCAGTGTTCCTGGGATCAAGTGATCATTTTTGTGATCTTCTGAAAAGCAAAGTCCAGGAGGAAACCAGAATCACTTAACAAACCTGTTACTAACATAACGACTGCAGTGATTCATTTAACAACTGTGGCAAGAAAGGTCATAAAATGGGGCAAAATTAACTGCCTCACTTAGCAACAAAAATGTTGTGCTCAATTGTGGTCGTAAGTTGAGGACTACCTGTATTCACTTTCGTGTGTGATTCATTGGCTTGAGTGGAAGAAATGAAATTGGCATTGTGCTTCTGATCTAGATCAGCTTCTCCAACCTACTGCACTTGATATGTTGATCCTCATGGTCTCCAGCCAATATATGTCATATCCAAGCAGGCACTGCTGCCCATTGGCTAAATGATCTAGATATCCAGCCATAGCTTTAGCCACCCCAGCAGCTGTTTATACAAAATTTAATTTCATTCATAATTTTATTCATCACCCATGCTGTGTGTTTTTAAAATGATCCATTGCTCTGGTGTTTTATATTTCAATACATATTTTGTATGCTGTTTTTGTGTGTTTTTATGCATTAATCCTGAATTGTGCTAATGCCATATGAAATAACAATAATATGTAAATCCCCGAGGACTTGTAAACCCTAGATCAGTGATGGCGAACCTTTTTTGGTTCGCGTGCCAAAAAGGGGGGGGATGCGTGGGATCACGTGTGTGCGTGCCCACACCCATAATTCCATGCACCCCACGCATGCGCGTATGAACCCCCCACTCCCAGCATGCAATGGCACGCCCATTTTTTGCTCTCTCCAGGCTTGTAGGAGCCTGGGGAGGGCGAAAACGGCCTTCCACACCACCTCTGGAGGCTGGAAACAGCCTGTTTCCTGACTCCCAGTGGGCCCAGAAGCCCCGAAAATCAGCCAGCCAGTGCGCACATGCACGCCAGACCTGAGCTCGCGTGCCCACTGATATGGCTCCGCGTGCCACTTGTGGCACCCGTGCCATAGGTTCGCCATCACGGCCCTAGATCATACGTAAGCCCTCCATGCCCCATTTTCAGCCACCCAACATAAGAAGAATGCTTTTTTTTCTCCTAAGAACTAGGACTTGGAAAAGAACATCTCTATAATTTTGTCATCTCTTATGCATACTTGAATTCAAAGGTACAGATGGGTGATGGGTTCTTAAATCTAAAGTTATCAGCAAGCAGAAATGGAGCCATGGACTTAGTCCAACTCTGATGTCTGTGGTGTCATTTGGCCAGAGTTGGGAAAACACTTCTTAAGGCAGTGATGGCGAACCTATGGCACGGGTGCCACAGGTGGCACGCAGAGCCAAATCTGCCAGCACGCGAGCCGTTGCCCTAGCTCAGCTGCAGCATGTATGTGTGTGCCCGCCAGCTGATTTTTGGCTTGTGCAGAGGCTCTGGGAGGGTGATTTGGGCCTCCAGAGGGCCTCCAGGGTGGCCGGGGGAGCATTTTTGCCCTCCCCAAGCTCCAAGAAAGCCTCTGGAGCCTGCGGAGGGCAAAAAATGGGCCTACAGGGCCCAATGGAAGTCGGGAAATGGGTGAGTGGGGGGGTTGTGCACGCATGTGCAGGGGGGGTGGGTTGAGTGGGGGGCTTTGAATTATGGGTGTGGGCACGCACGTGCGTGCAATAGCGCACGCATGCACTATTTTGGCACTCGAGGAAAAAAAGGTTCGCCATCACTGTCTTAAGGGTTAAGGGTTAATTCTATCTATAATCTTTGGTCCTTTAGAACAGGGGTCCCAATCCCCATTGGGAATTAGGCTGAAGAAGTGGCACACTGCCACACACATGCGCATTGTAGCTCAACTTGTGCAAGATGAGCTGCACACCATGTGTGCCATCCCACTACTTGCAGAAGTCAAGCTGCACACATATGCACATGCCTGCAGTTCTCTTGGTGTTTCTATTCTATAAGTACCATATCTTAATAGTAGCTATGCTGATATATGGAAAATACAAATTTCCCCAAAAGAAGTTTGTTTATATATGTACACCAAATGTGTGTGCATGTTTTCATATATACATGTGTGCATGGAGAATACAACTTTCCCCAATCCTAAAATAAAAGTTTGCTTATATATGTATGTGCGTGTGTGTGTGTGTGGTTTGCAGCTGGATTTTATTTAATTACTGTTGTTAAGCAATGTCTCAAGATACAGTCCTATCTCCCATTTACAGAAATGCTCCAAGATTACCTTTAACCTGCACTTTTATCACATTGGCTGCAGTATGAATAAATAATATTACATTCAGTAGGATTTACTTCTAAATAGATGTACACAGACTTACACCAACTCCATGTATTGGCTATCACCTACATAATCAGCTAGAAAGACATGAGCTCCTAAGGATCCATAAAGCATTAGTAGTGTAGGAGTTAATATGTGCATATCAATGCATGTCTTCCATAGTAATTCATAATGTGTTTTAATCTACCATGCATCTTAGTTCTGTGGTAAAAGTAGCAGCATAATTAGTTTGATAACCAATTGTTACTAGCAAGCTAATTATCAGCGTAAAGAGAGGCATCTGCAGCCATCCAATATTACATCAAAATGACATATGCAGTGAGATCATAACATTCTCTCCCATTAAGTACTTTCGTCCCATCTTCTGACATAAATTATAGTTTTGGTGTTATGACACTATGACACATCCCCACCTTCCATATTATGATGCCTGTGAGTGGTGCACTGATCTTATATTTTTGCATTTATATATCTAGGGCAAATTTACTATATAAATATCAAGGCAGAACTAAATTAATTCAGAACTAAATTAAACCCAAAATCTACATAAAGGAACAGTCATTGATTCCACTGAAGGTTGCAAATAACGTAATAGGTAGTTCTATGTTAGTCTGGGATCCTGCAGTCCAGATGGCCCCCCAAAAAGACTTATGAGCCAAAGACAAGTTGGCATTTCAAGCAGAAAAACTTCCACATCTTAAATGCAGGAAACAATAACAGACACCTGAATGAATCAGATGCTCTTTTGGGATGTGCACTTAATGATGAGACTAGAAAGCAAGCTTATCGCTGGTCCGGGATCCTCACTGATTCTCAATCTTTAATTGGATCAAATACTCAGCTGCCTGCAACTTGCACTTTGTAAAATACTTGCACTGAAAATGAGGTGCTGCAGCACAGGGCAGAGGTTTTGAAGGATTGACTGGTTGCTTCGTCACCTAGTGTTTTTATTCTGCATGCTGGGTAACTGTTGGCACCTGGAAGGAGAAAATAAAGAAGAAATGCCAGCATGAACGTTTCGGCACAGTGGTTGCTGGGTAACAGCAGGTAGTCTGGGCAATGTGGAGAGTCACTGGGGAAAGAGAACTAGAGAGCACTTTGCCCAAGATCCTTCCGACCTGGCAATCCCTCTGAAGATGTTCATTTTTTCTGTCAAATATTTAACAAGCTTCATCTTGCATTATATCTTTGGTGTACAGAGGTCTTGGAAAGGAAACAGGGTGCGAGATGGGGAGAAGAATTAAAATGCAGAAGAAAAGCTATTGTGTTCATTAGTTTAATGCACATAAATATAAATTCTACTGTAAGGGCTATTAACTTGGTGGTTACGTTACTCTTCCCCTTCTAATTTCCCTTTGGCAATTTGCATTCTTATTATCTCATGTAAAAATGAGGCAGCAAAGAACCTTTCATCATGCGGAGAGGCCTCACCGGTAAAATAAACTTTAGTTATTCCGGAAGCATTCAAATGCTGGTCACATGAGACATAGCATCCCTTCAGATACTGAGAGACTAATGCAGTCGAATATATTTCTCAGTTGCGAGATGCACAACGATGCGGCTTCCCTTCTAGGGCGAATCTGGCAGCATCTGATACTTGACTTCTGGAATCATCAAAATCCCATTCAAATCTGCTGAACCGCTCCTGCAGCTTTTAATGGATTTTGGATTCGGCTCTTGGCAGTTGGACTGCAATTCATAACTCTCCTGCTGCCTCTTGGTTTAGTAGCGGTTTGCTCCAAGCCTGAGACAGCCATGTCCTCTGGACAAACAATGTCAGTTGTGTTCATCTTCTCCCATTCACTAGCAGCATTTTGTGCCGAGTGCCCGTCGTCAGAACATATGTTGATTTACTATTGACATGCATGGCTGAGATAGACGGTAATACAAGGAGAGCTGACTACATACCCTGAGTAAGCACCAGCTTGGTAAATTCTCCATAAAGATTTAATGAGGTTCATCCAAAGTAGTGCCTGTTCTCCAACAGGGCAGGGCGGAAATAAACATCATGCTATTTCTGTGCTTGAATTCCTCCAAATTACTTTAAATAATGACTTGCCATCTTGACTTGCAGTTGGTACAGAACAAGTCAACTTTATTAGGGGCTTATTATATCAGTTGTTGTCAAATATCTCCCTTTTTGGTAATTTTTCCCATATCAGTTTGCCTCTATAGAAGCAGAAGTGTTCTAGAGCTGCCTTCTGTTTTCCCCAGCAATTGCCACTAATCTTGAAGGTAATACCGTATATAGATTTCCAGGAATACATAGAAAAAAGTCCTGTGATGTATAAATAAAGTACATTTTGTAATTTTATACTATTTCTTTGAATGTTCTGTGGTTAGAGGATGTGAGCTTTGTGCTTTTGCTTATTGATATTAGACTATTTCTAGGTGAACATTTCCCAGAAAGGCTTGCTAGATACTACTGTTTGCCTTATGAATAAACATAGATAATATTGCATACATGAGAGTTTTGAGGGTCATCTAATCCAACCCCTTCAGGCAGGCATTGGAGAATTGCCTGCCTGACGATTGTTGACAAGGAGAGCTTTTGTATTACGTTACTCACATTATCAAAAATCTTTTATTGTGAATCGAAATCTAACCTCATTGGGTTTCTTTCAGTGTTCAGGCTTACATAGAAAGAGTTTTCATCCTTCCTCTTTTACCTTTTAACAGTGACCTTCCAGATAAAGATCTGGGAGCATGTAAGACATGTCATGGATTCATTTGGGAGGGGTTTAGAATTTTTGACCCCACTGCTCTTCACTGCAAAACAAACTCAATCCAATCCAGCATTTATTCTCTCCCTGCAAAAGCTGCAAAAAACCAAATGTGCAAATCTAAAGAAGTAGCAATGGCATTAGTTGCATACAAACAGCAGTAGAAACTTTTTTTAAAAAAAGAAGCTCTCATTACAGGCCAGTTTTAAAAGATAATGCAAGCCAAAGAGCAAATATCAACCCTAAAACATAAAGAACTGATGAGAACTGATCATCATCAGATGATCAACCATCAGAACTTATGGTTTCTTCTTCCTCTTTAAGGAAAAAACAGTCTAGTTGCCTTTTGAAGGAAAAACACTTTTGAGAAAACTATGACCTCTGGGTGACTGAGAATCTCCATGGACATAAAGGTCCCAGGCTATTTTTGATTAGAGCTACACAAGTTAGTGAAAGATGCAGACATGATGTTTGTTAAAATACAAGACATTATATACTGTAAAAAAAAGTTAAACAAATTGTAAAAAATTTTTTTTAAAAAAGAAACTGTATGGATTTGAATATTGCCTGACTAATGCAGACAAGACAATGGCCTGAAATTTTACTGAACCACATATCCCCTAGGAAGGCACTGACAAAAAACCACTTCTGAAAAACCTTGCCAAGAAAACTGCTGGGACTTGTCCAGGCGGTCTCAGAGAATCAGATGTGATTGAATGGAATAAGAAAACAACACACTGCATCCTCTAGATTTCTTGCAGCGTTTCTCAACCTCATCATTTTTAAGACATGTGGATTTCCAGAATTCCCCAGCCAGCATGAACACTGTAATAGTGAAAAGCAGGGGTGTCAATCCAGGGGTGAAGTCCAGCAGGTTCTGACAGGTTCTGGAGAACCGGTAACGGAAATTCAGAGAACCAGCAAATATCACCTCTGGCTGGCCCCAGAGGGGTGGGAATGGAGATTTTGCAATATCCTTCCCCCAGGAGTGGGGAGGGAATGGGGATTTTGCAGTATCCTTCCCCTGGAGTGGGGTGGGAATGGAGATTTTGCAGTATCCTTCCCCTGCCATGCCCACCACGCCACACCATGCCCACCAAGCCACACCCACAGAACCGGTAGTAAAAAAAATTGGATTTCACCACTGTGTCAAACACAAGGCTTGCAGGCCAGGTCCAGCCCGCAATGTGATTGGATCTGGCCTGCGGGGCCATCCTGGAAAATGTAAGGGGCTGGCCCATGTCGCTTTGGTCCGGTCTACCCAATGCGAAGAGGAAACATGCCAGCAGTTTGGGGAATGGCGTCAAGCTGGCCATGCCCACCCAGTCAGTCATACCCACCCAGTCAGCCATGCCCAGTGAGTGGAGTCAAGCTGGCCATGCCCACTCAGTTCAGCCATGCCCACACGGCCCCCGAGGTCAACCACAGCCCTGATGCGGTCCTCAATGAAATTGAGTTTGACACTCCTGGCGTAAAGTCTCCTGTTCCAGTCTGTTCATTCTGCTGGCAGTTGAATACAATGGATCTAGGCCCACTAAAACAGTACCACTTTCTTTGCTTTTGGATAACAGCCTTTTGGATATTTCAAGAGAACTATCCTCTACAGGTAGTCCTCAACTAATAACAGTTCATTTAGTGACCATTTGAAGTTACAATGGCACTGGCATGTGCGCCTAATGCACTTGCACGCAGCATTCAAAATACAGCAATTTGAAGCTCACTGCTTACCTTCTAAGGCAGCCCCGGTAAGTAGAACAACAAAGATGCAGAAATTAGTGTGCCACGTGAATCAGCTGAGCCAGAAAGAAGGAACTGTAGGACAGGATAGTGCAGGGGCAGGTGCACGGGGCCAGCTGATCATTGGAACTACCGATTCGCCCGAACTGGTCTGAACTGGCAGCAGCCCACCAAAAGCTTATGACCATTTTTCACACTTATGATTGTTGCGGCATCCCCATGGTCATATGATCAAAATTCAGATGCTTGGCTACTGACTCATTTTTAAGACAGTTGATATGTCCCAGGGCCATGTGATCCCTTTTGTGACCTTCTGACCAGCAAAGTCAAGCCAGATTCACTTAACAATTGTGTTATTAACAAGTGCAGTGATTCACTTAACAACTGTGGCAAGAAAGGTCATAAAAGGGAGCAAACTCACTTAGCCATGACTTACCCAGCGACAGAAATTTGGGCTCCATAAGTTGAGGGCTACCTGTATATGCTTCCCATATTAAAATGCTACATAGATAATCATAGCAACAAAACTAATTTTCAAAGTCATCAGCAATCTCTCTATGTATGATTTCCCTCTGTGTCTAGGCAGAATTCTGCCAAAAATGCCTAAGTTTTTGGATAAGGTACAGGATATGGTGGACTATGTAAGCATTGAGCCATGGTGGCACAGTGGTTACAGTGCAGTACTGCAGGCTACTTCTGCTGATCACCTGCTGCCAGCAGTTTGGCAGATGGAATCTCACCAGGCTCAAGGTTGTACTCAGCCTTCCATCCTTCCGAGGTGGGTAAAATGAGGACCCAGATTGTTGGGGGCAATATGCTGAACTCTGTAAACCGCTTAGAGAGGGCTGTGAAGCAGTATATAAATCTAAGTGCTATTGCTATTGCTATTAAGTAATTATGATTAGTCCACTGTTAGTTTTCTTGATGGTTAGACTCAAGTCCAGTTGAACCTCTAGAAAAGGAGTTGGCAACACAAAATCTGTCCGTGGAATGGAGTATTGCATTCACTGCATTGTGATCTTAGTTTCTTCCTGGAATGGTCCGCTTCTCAGTCAGTTAACAACAATTATTGAAGTGGTTCATGGCAAACAGTTCTTTGTAAGGTTTTATATGTTGGCATTCTGTTTTCATATGCTGCTCCACCGTATTTGTGAGGCAGGACATAGATTAAAAATAACAATAGAATGTGCATATGGACATGTAAGCTTGCGGACCTTGAAGTTTTGAAGGATACAGCATTTGCAGGTGAATGCAAATTAATTTGAGTGATGGATTACTTCTGATGTAAGAAGGATTTACCTTACTTTTTTTATTTGCTTTGGTTAATACCCAAAACAGCTCACAGGTTTTTTCCCCCCATACAACTAACCAATTTGAATTGTTTTACCACTGATCGTTGGGCCAAAGCATTGTAAAGGCTTTTTCTACATCATTGTAATATGAATTAAACAGAAGGAACTAATTAAAAGTTCCTTCTTAGTAGCAATTATTCTTTAACTAATTATTTTAACTAACTTCTTAGATGATGGGTACAAGCAGAACATAACCCTCCCTTTTAAGGTGGCTAGAATTATTTTACAAAGGAATGGGATGACTGGTTGATTCAATAGGTAAATAAATCTGGACCAGGGGTGAAATTCAGCAGATTCTGACAGGTTCTGGAGAAGCGGTAGCGTAAATTTTGAGTAGTTCGGAGAACCAGCAAACACCACCTCTGGCTGGCCCCAGAGTGGGGTGGGAATGAAGATTTTGCAGTATCCTTCCCCTGGTGTGGGGTGGGAATGGAGATTTTGCAGTATCCTTCCCCTGGTGTGGGGTGGGAATGGAGATTTTGCAATATCCTTCCCCTGCCATTCCCACAGAACCGGTAGGGGAAAAATTTGAATTTCACCCCTGATCTGGACCCATTCGGGGTCTGCAAATAGTGTGGTTTGGTTCAAGAAAAGTCGTGTGTGTGTGTGTGTGTGTGTGTGTGTGTGTGTGTGTGTGTGTGTGTGTGTGTGTGTGTGTGTGTGTAGGAAAACTTAGTCACATATATTCTCCATCAGTAAAGACAATAATTCACAGAGATTTTCTTATAGTACAGCTTGTAACTTTACAGCTTGTAACTTTAATTATACTTTGAGTATACACTAGTTTCTTATATCCTATGACTTTAGGATTATTTTACCAGGACAACCAAAGTTTGATATATTGAGTAAGTTGTAGTGCATAAAGTAGCAAAAGCACAAAAATGCAGTTCATATTTCATAAACACACTTTTGTTTCCATTTGCTAGTGTTTTAGTACTGTGAATAGCTACATATTGTAATTAGCAAATTAACTCACGTATTCCTCTTTCCCTTTTTTAAATTAAATGATCTAACTCAGCATTTTAAAGTACAACAAATCAAATTCTGGGTACAACTGAAGTGGCACAATTGAAGCATAACAATTTTCTCCTTCATTGTACCATCTTAAGTGCTGCAGATCTTCACAATCCTTTTTTGTTGTTGTTTATTTGTTTCTCACAGTTTAGTTAGAAAGCAACTTAAGCCAGTTCTTAAGTATTATCAAAAGAGCTAATACTTTACAATTTTGTAAAACAAATATATGACATTGCCAATTCTCTTTAACTCTTAAATCAAGTCATTCTCTGTCTTCTGGCCAAGATCAAAACTGTTCACAGAGAATACCTGCCCGTTAACCGAATCATTTCTTTCCATTGTTAGCATTCAGTGAAGATTTTGTTTTGTTTATAGGTAGTGAGTCACCCAGAGCCAGTCTGCTGGGCCTGGGGTTCATGGGAATTCACACCCAGAAAGCATGAGATCAGAAATGAGGTATAGGCAGGACCTTGTATTGCTCATTATCTGTGTTTTAGAATGAACTACAAAATGCTTTTCATCCTCTACTGAAAGAATATTCTGTGGCAGAATTAATTTAGCTCTTTAGGGGTGATCTTAACTTTAAAATGGCCCCTTTGACATTAATTTAAGCTTCTTATGGAAGATGAAAAGGTATTCAGGACCAAAACTGTCACAATACTAAGTGTCAATAATTGGGGAAAGTACACCATTGGCTTGAAAAATCCTGTTCCTTTGACAGAAACTACATTATAGCTTGTTGCCCAGTTGACATTCTGCCATAACATATAAAATTATTGGTTGCATTTCAGTTTATCTCAGTGTAAGCATTATTTTTAAAAGTTTTGTTTTCTCTACTTATATATCATCTGGTGTATCTGTTCTGATATGCCAGATGTCAAATATTTATTAGCTAGAGCATCTGAAATCGGCTCAGAAGAAAGTTATCTTCTACTTTTGAGTAGATTAATTGCTTATTTATATACTTTGTTGGAAATAATACAGTTCTTTTCCTTTGTTGTTGCTTTCTTGCTTAAAAATATCCTGTTACGGGAAGAGGAAGAACCTATGCCTTTTAGATGTAGTTGAACGATAGTTCCCAGCAGTTCTACCCATTATGAGCAAGAGTAAAAAATAGTAGATGTTGCAATTCAGCAGCCTATAAAGGGCCACAGATTCTCCATTACTTTAATTTATTTACATGATATTAAATATCTAGACAGTACACTTACTGTATGGTAAGGTAATTCTGAGAAAAACCAACAGGTTTTACATAATACCAGATAAATGCGAGGACTGCTAAGTGTTGGAGCAAGAAAAGCCATCTTAGTCAGTTTTCAGCACTAGGGAAAGTTTCCTAAATTGAAAGATTTAATTTTCTTTAAACGAATATTATTTAAATATACTATTAACATAAAAGGATATAAACATACATTTCAAAATTATTAGTTGTAATGTTTTAGTTTATAGCTACAATAATATCCATATCAGATACCTGTTAAGGAAATAAAAGGTCTTGGCTAAAGTTCCTCCTTTTGTAGAGGAACAGCTAATTATTATTTGCTCCATGTGTTTTCATAAGCATCATAAATATTCTTTTTCATTATAGGAAATTTTATGCAGCTTTTGTAAGCCTTAAAATTTACACATGTATATCTGTGGCTGTATGGCCTTGTTGAAATTGCTAGAATTTGCTACTGGTCAAACAGTGTTATAGTTACAAGGATTCCTTTGTTGTCATTGTTTGGCAATCTACAAATATTCTGAATTTTTACAAGAGTTTTGTGACTGCCAATTTTAATTAAAGTTGTTTTTCTATTCATGGAACATTTTTTTATATCCACTACTGATGGAAGCTTCAGCAGGAGGCCAATATGATAGCACCTTGCAGTTTCCATGTTGCCTTGGACTTCTTTTCATGACAAACTTGCTTGTCTGAGAGTTCCATCTCCTTGCTCCCTGTGAAATGGGTATTGTGATAGAAAATTGTGAGTTTATGTTTTCAGATGTTCATTTTAAAAAAATTTATTCCTATCACGTGAGAATTGACAGCTGAACAAAGAAGTGGATTTTTGGTATCTTACTTACAACTAAAAGATTTAGTGTTCAGCACTAGAAGGACAAACAACATATGGATCCAACTGTTCAGTAGTCTGCAGAATTGATGTTATCAACAATTTACAGATGTTGCTTTTTTTAGCCTGACTAGTTTGTCTTCTGGCAAAATAATGCTTGCTGACTAGCCACACTCACTTGATGGTCCTTAGCACTTGCCACTAATTTTGTAAAAATGTCCAGATAAGTGCTCAAGAGCCCTAATGTTCTAGACACTACCAAATGATTACATTGTTCTACTACATGGTATTTACTAATTCTGGTTGAGCATCTAAAAATATGAAGCCAAACTATTTACCAGGATCACAGGAGTAAAAGTCAGAGAGGCGGTTATAGTGAAAGTAGCACAAGCAGAAATCTACTCTTGCAAAAATCAATTCACCCTCTTAGTGACAGAGGTGGGTTCCTCCCGATTCGGACCAGTTCACGTGAACCAGTAGCAAGCCGCTGGTGATGTCACGATAACGTCACGGAACCAGTTCTGTCGGTGCCAGTCTGTAGACACCGCCATCTTTTTTTTGGATTTAAAAAAAAATTTTCCCCGGGTTTTTTTCCTTCTGCGCATGCGCAGAAGCCAAGTTTTGGGTGCCCTGAGCCAGTGGCTGGGTGGAAAAGAAGCTTCTAAGCTTCCAAGTTCAGCAGCAGGCTCGGTGCCTTCACAGGGTTGCTTTTCTCCACACCTGAGAAAGATCAAAAGCGTGGAGCAGCCTTTAAGGACAAAGTCGGCGTAGCCACCTAGAGAAAACAAACTACTGAGGGAAGGAGCTTTCTGGGACGGGTAAACAAGTGTGGGGAGGTGAAGGGGAGAGAGAAGAGAGAGTGTTGGGCAGAAGCCATAGGAGGAGGAGGGCGGTGGCTCTTCTTCTTCGCCCCTGCCTGGAGAAAGATGCTCTCAAGGCGCCTCTCCACCCTCGGGCAACAGCTCTGCCTCCTCCCCTCCTCAAGCCTGGCAAGGAAGCCCGCTAAGGAAGCCCACCGGATCCACCCAAGGAAGGAGAGAGAGAGAGAGAGAGAGAGCCTGGCGGCTCTGCCGAGCTGCCTCTCCCTGAACTAGAAGCAGCAGCAAGCACCAGGCCGCCACCTCTTCTGGGTTAGCCTTAAACTCCACCCCACACCACCTGAAAAAAGGAGCTTTATTTTCTCGCTCGTGCCGGGGAGCATAGTGGTCTCTACCCTTAACTTGACAACTTTAAGACAACTTTAAGACTTCTGCTTCTGGCTCGGGAAGATGGCAAGGGCTCCGTTTCCATCGCCTGGGGTGGAGGGCAGTGTGCTCTGATCAGTCTCTCATGACAGCAACACAAAGGAGCAGTTGGGGGGAGAGAAGCACCTCTGAGGTGGAGAAGGAAACCAGGCCAGCCTCAAAAGCTAAACACTCAGCTGCACTGAAAGGCTTTGTGTGTGGGGGGAGCAGCCCAGCAGCAGAGGCACTCTCCAGGAAGGACGGGAGAAGCTGCTCCCCCTGGAGCAGTGGCTCTGCATACATCAGATTAATTAATCTGATCACCCTGATCTAATTAATCACCCCCGATCTAATAATTAATCATGATGATTAATCCTCTAAACCGAATTTTAAATAGTTGTGCAGTTTTCATCTAAGCCCCTCCTCTTCTGAGAAGAGGATTATCCTCCTCTTCTTTGTCTGAAAAAAGTTGTCTTTTTCGTACATACCGTAGTAGGAAGCAAAGGCCGGAGCACATTTGACATGTATTGATGTTTGCACACACGCTATCAGGATCACACTTTGGGTTTTGTGGAAAGGCATGCTTTTCCAGCATGGAAAAACGTGATTTAGGTTTCATTGCATTTAAATTTTAATAGAACTTGATGGACATGCTGTAACTGTAGATGTAGGGACAAAATGTTTTATAGGAATCTGTTTACTTCTGTAGGACTTTGGGCATAAAACACCAATCCAGTTCTAAACAGAAGTAGGACCAATTACTTTAGGATTGTAGCTGATGCCTCTTAACTGGTACAGGCTTTACATTTGCGTTAATTATCTAACTGTGTGCCATATAGCAATATTAAAAGGAAAGGATGCTAAATAAGGGGAAATGGCAAGTGTACATAACTTTCATTATCTATGCTCAAAAGGGATATTCTTCTTATGTTTTCAGTTTTCTGAATAAAGCAACCAGGACCACATTTTCCAATCCTTTATTATCAACAAATAACCATCTAACTGAAGATAATGCTTTATATTGGAAGGTCCTCCCCACCCACCCCAGTTTTGCCATAGTGTTGCGAACACCATTTTAATGGCATCCAAACACTCTTTTTAAAATCTTTGTTGAAATGATTTGGCATTTTAAAGACCCATTGGTATGCCTGCTTAACTACTTCAATATTTCTTATTTGAAGGGCTAATATGATGGTTATTTTGGTAACAATGGCTGCCCAGTTTAGGCAATATCCCTGCTCTAAATCATTTGTGCCATTTCCTCTTCATACTGAAATTCCCAGGAGCTATTTTTTATTTTTATTTAAGAGATAATTCCTGGATTTGTAGAGCTGCAAAAATGGGAGTTAAGTTGGGAATTTGGTGGAAACATCACACTCTTTATCAATCTGGCTGAAAATAAATTTCAGTGGAGGAGAGGTTAAAGGTCCTTGTGTCTATCACAAATTTGGGACTATAATTTCCTTAATTCTTTGTTATCAGCCATGCTAGTCCATGCCACACAATCTCAGTTAAATCAACTTGGTTAGGCACAGTGAACTGTTGCAGATACCTGTAAGGTATATGTGTATGTGTATGTGTATGTGTATCTCTCTATCTCTATCTCTATCTCTATCTCTATCTCTATCTCTATCTCTATCTCTATCTCTATCTCTATCTCTATCTCTATCTCTATCTCTATCTCTATCTCTATCTCTATCAATCATCTATCTATCTATCTATCTATCTATCTATCTATCTATCTATCTATCTATCTATCTATCTATCTATCTATCTATCTATCTATCTATCTACCTACCTACCTACCTACCTACCTACCTACCTACCTACCTACCTACCTACCTATCTATCATCTATTTATCCATGTGACTCCAAGGATATTTGTGGCATATTTGATGAGTAAGAAAAACTGAAAAAATCCAAATGGAATTTATGTTTACCCAAAAGAAAAATCCATACAAATACTGACAGAACTTTTTAATCATTATTGAATATTGAATAATTGAATAAGCTACAGTGGCTACATTTGAATATAATACTAAATCATAACATAATGGATAATGTTATGAGGAGATTCAGATATAATTTGCTAAGCTAAAATCAAGTAACTTTATGCCTTGATACTGAGGAGCAATTAAAAAAGAATAGGATCCACAGTTGTTGGGACATAGTAAACTATGGCTACTATATCTGGACTGCAAAAATCCATATAAAGGCCAGAGAATACAAAAGGGAATTCAGAAAACTTCCCAGATACAGTAACCTTTTAAAACATGTATTGGATATTAAGCTTCCATTGTAAAATGTCTTTCTTTCTCTTTCTTTCTTTCTTTCTTTCTTTCTTTCTTTCTTTCTTTCTTTCTTTCTTTCTTTCTTTCTTTCTTTCTTTCTTTCTTTCTTTCTTTCTTTCCTTCCTTCCTTCCTTCCTTCCTTCCTTCCTTCCTTCCTTCCTTCCTTCCTTCCTTCCTTCCTTCCTTCCTTCCTTCCTTCTTTCTTTCTTTCTTTCTTTCTTTTTCATTTATTTGCCGCTCATCTCCTATAGAGGCGATTAAGTGCTGACTGAGAGCTACATTTTATGTAGAAAGTTTGGGCTGATAGAAGGATGTACTTGCAGTCCATTTGGTGAAAAGGCCAAATTTTAAAAAAAGTGACATAAAACAATAAATGATACAGACATTTTCCCTGCTAGGAAATGTGGTTATTAACCATTCTCTGTTACTATCCTGTCTTGTATCTTCAGATTCTGATTCTGTGGCATCTTGACTTTTGAATAGTGATATGTTCATTGAGAATGTCGTCTTTCAGATCAAAATTCTGAGAATGACATGACCTTTGGCATTTCCTATTCTAATTAACATTGTGCCTATAAAAAATTCTAAGAATGATTAAGGAATGGTTAATTGTTATTTACTAACATTTTCCCTAAATTTCTTTTCAAAAAGAAAGGAATTTGACAGCCTGTATTAATTTTCAAATTACCTGAAGGCTTCAGATGCTTAAAATGCCACATTATTTTTAGCTAGAGCTGTCAGACAAAAATAAATGTCTTGAACTTTGGCATCTGTGTATACATTTATAAGAACAACTCTGCTTCAGTTGTTTCCCTAAGGATTAGAATATCAAGTACTCTCAGCTATTCCTAGTTTCTTTTGTATGATGCAACAGAAAACCAGCCTTATGGAATAAGAAACTGAGTAACTGGTCAAATCATGACAAGGTTGCATAATCCGTTCACATAATTTGTATTGCATAGTAGAAAGCATTTATCGATAAAGGGATGCAAACTGATATGAATTCAACTAAAAATGAAAAAACTCCATACAGATAGTCCTCGATTTTATGCCCACAGTTGAGCCCAAAATTTCTTTTGCTAAGTGAGACAGTTGTTAAAGTGAATTTTTCTCCATCTTACGAGCTTTCTTGCCACAGTTAAGTGAATCACTGCAGTTATGAAGTCAGTAACATGGTTGTTAAGTGAATCTGGCTTCCCCATTGACTTTGCTTGTCAGAAAGCCGCAAAAAGTGATCACATGACCCTTGGACACTGCAACTGTCATAAATATGAGTCAGTTGCCAAGCATCTGAATTTGGATCACGTGCCCATGGGGATGCTTCAATGGTTTCAAGTGTGAAAAACGGTCATAAGTCATTTTTTCCCGTGCTGTTGTAACTTCAAATGGTCATTTGAACTGTTGAAGGTAGAGGTCTACCTGTATTGTTAATTTCATGGACCCCAGGTTTCTGAAAAGTAAACCACTAGCATTCCATAATTAAAATGAAATGAAGTAAACTCAATTGAAGGTGTTCAGAATGCAGACTTGAACACCGCAAGTAAAATAGGGATGACAGAGTACCCCAAAATTCTTGGAAACATTTGCATGACATTATGACTTTTGCTGACCATAGCTACAAGTGGCTCACTTTCTTGTATTTTTTTTTAATTATAGCATGGTCAGAATAAACCAAAGAGGAAAGCTCTGAACGTATAATTAGCCATTGATTTCCTGTGATTTATTTCAACCTGGATTTATTCCTCATGTTTCTTTATATGCTGTAAATTCAATAAGATAGATAGTAAACTCAAATTGTAAGTGGTGTCTTCTGGGGCAGTATAATTTACATGAAATATTCTGCCTGGGCATTAAATGTCTGGTTTGGTTTTTTTTCTTGGAGTGAATACTATCAGAGAACCATACAGAAAACATGATGGATATATTAGCAGATAATGAGAATCAATCAGAATGATTCAGAATGTTGATAACTTGTGGGAACCAATTATATTTGTGCTCCCAAAGAATCACAGTATCTGTCAATCTCGTTCTGTATCAATGATTGTTTATTCTTTTGAGTGATCCTCCAAACACAGCTCAAAAAGTGTTTATAAATGCTTTCCACAAGTTTATTATTGATATTGAATATATTATTATGATTGGTTGCATAGTCAGCCAGATGTTTAGACCGTATCTGGCAGTTTTATCCACTTACTGACACATTCTCAAAGACCTGGGATAGGCAGATGTTTGATGGTATTGATGCAAGATGTAAGCTGTTGCAAATACAATTGCTTTTTTGCAATTGACTGATGGTGATTTTGTCAATGCCGATGGCATTCAATGGTGCTCCAGTTGTTTTGGTATTGTACCTAAGCAGTCTATTACTATTGGTATTATCTTTGCTTTCTTTTGCCACAGTCATTATATTTCTACTAGCAAGTCTTTGGTGTTTTATGATTTTCTTCATTCCTTTAAAAGATGAAATGAATAGCTAAAGTTTAACAATGACATGTATAAAACAGTGATCAAAAGAAAACTTCTGAAGTACATGCAGTCAATTGTGTAACCATTCATTTAGCAACCATTTAAAGTTACATTAGTACTTTAAAAAGTGACTTATGGCTCATCATTACACTTACAGCCATCACAACATTCCCATGGTCACATGATCAAAATTCAGGAGCTTGGCAATTGGCATGTATTTACAACAGTTGCAGAATCCTGGGGTCAGGTGATCATCATTCATGACCTTCCTAGCCAGCTTCTGATTAGCAAAATTGATGGAGGAAGCGGGATTTACTTAATGATCACAGGATTCACTTAACTCAGTGATCCACTTAACAACCATAGCAGCAGGACTCACTTAGCAGCTGCCTTGCTTAGCAACAGAAATTCTGGTTCCAGCTATGGTTGTAAACCAAGGATTACCTGTAAACAGAAGCATCAGACAAAGGTGGAAATATTTGCAATTCTGTTTGTTTTTCTCTGTTGACCAATGAAGAAACATGCTGGTAACCATCAAAGGGAAGCTCCGGGAAAGCTTTTAAAAGCCTTCCTACAAGAGTTTGTATTGCATTAGTCTCTGCATGAATTATCAGTAAGCCTTGGAAGGAGGGCAGTGACAGGTGAAGAAAATTGTTACAGCTACAGCACAGTAGGAACCTATTAAGCTTCCTTGTCTGTAATTACCTCTGGTTTCTCCACAGTATTGGTCTTGTATAATATAGTGCTGTAATATTAGCGCAGCTGCTGCTTGGCTGATTTAAAGAAAATACATGCATTTTTTTAAATAAATAAATAAATAAAAAGAGGTTCCCCCGCCCATGACATTCCCTCTTGATATGCAGATTACTTCAGTTGATAATAAGCTCCATGTAGCAAACTTGTTATTTGCCCTGGAGTTCAAAGGCTTTACACAGCAAGACAATGATACCAGCGTTGTAGAGAATGACACTGAGCAAATGTCACATGGTTTGAACTAACTGGAAAAAAAAAACCCTGGACATTTATAATTAATAATATTGCAAGAGTGTTCATTAAACCTGGGGAATGCTTAACTAAAGAAATTTTTAATTGAAAGTGCCAAAGATTGTCCAGGGTTGTGTTACAGTGTTCTTATCCATTGATTGTTTCCTCTGCAATTTATTGAATAAACTACAATACGGTCAGGCCTTTTTACTACTAAAAAAAAACAAGTGCTTCTAGTTGGAAAGCTCAGGATCCATTTTTATTTTGTTTTATTTTTATATAATAGCGATTGGAGAGTCATGATGCAAGTTACAAGCTCCTTTGTTTTCCCAATTCACACCTGGGTCTAGCTTACCCAGTTAGCTTTCTTTCTGGTTGGTACTAAGTGCCAGCTGCTAGATCTGCTTGGAGGTTCCAAAACCCAACTCTGTGGAGCAAGCAAGCATCAGGATAGCACTAATCCTTCAGAAGCTGGGCTCAACTCATCCCGTGTAGAATTTTTCCATACAGGATTTGTTGGGTACTCCAAAAGCAGCTCTGCATCTTTGGCTCCAACACAACATCAGAAACGTTGGAGAGTTGAGCTGATCCATTTTCAGCTAAACCATGATGTAGTTGAAACTAAGATTCTATTGTTCTTGATGCTTGGGTGGTTTGTGATGGGGAAGATACAGTAACTTTTGTCTTCCTGACTGTTAAACTTCAATCCAGGTAAGGACATTTCTAAGATGACAAAGTTGAGCAGGACTAAAATTGCTATAAAATGTGGATAAAATTAAATTTCTTAGCACTGCACCAAGAAGACTATAAAGTACTTAACACTCTTGCCTTTTCATGTGTCTTTCTGTAGACATATCTGAAGAGATGGATTAAGAATGCTTTGGATTAATTAAAGGATTGTGGAGCACATGTCAATCATTTTAGGATTGTCAAAAGGAGGATTGAGGAGGATCAGATCAAAAATGGAGGCAATGGTGTGACTCCAAGTGCTATTGTCACAGATTAAATTGGCAGTATTGACCTTATACAGAGAGAATAGTGAAATAGGCACATCTGTTCTCTATTGTTCTACTCATTTTCTAGTCAGCTGAAGTTTTCTGACTACCATCATGACAATTGTGGCTTAGCTGGATCCATGCAGGGTGGGGTGGTGGAGGTCTACTGTGTCGGTTGATTACAGATGTTGCCCATTTTTATCCTTGTAACATCCAGGTTTTTCAGACATGGAAGTATAATCTCAATACTGCTAAAATCGGCATGTTCTCTGTGTGACTGATAGAGCATTTTGCTGTTTCGTCTTAAACTTAATGGAATGGAAGCAGTGGGGGTGGGTAGCACACTGGGGATTTCTTTCAGTCTTCCCTCTTCCCCTGCAAGATAAATCAGAAATCGATTTTGATAACATTAGTTAATCTTGTCACTTCTAGACTGAGTATAATGAACTTTTAGTTTAGGCCTGGATAGTTCTAGCAGCAGGATTTGGCAACTTCATAACATTTTTTTTCAACCACAAAACCTGTAATTAAAAGAAAAATAAAGTACTTAACGCCAGGTTACATTTTTCTTTCTTTGCTTTTTTGCCTGGATGCCATAGAAGCAGATTCAGTAATTTTGGACTCATTTTCAGCATCTCAAATTGTCAGAAGTAAAGATAATGATAAAATGCTACCCAACTAATTCTGCAAATTGGAGAGTGACAATCTAGCGTGGAAACTCCCAAGCTAAAGATGTGCAACTTTTTGAAGATGAGAGTTTGATCTTTAGCATCAGGGGTGGGAGCAGCACTCCCAGAAAAGAACAAAAACAATGGGAAGGGCCTGGGCAAATATCACATTTGATTTAATTTTTAATACATTTCATTTGAGTGAATATTATTAATAAGATTACTATCAAGTCCCACATAGCTGGCAAGCTAGTAAAAATGATGTGGATCTCAGGAAAATGTCTTTAATGCAGTAAGTGCAGAATCTTAAAAACTAAAAGCATAAAAACCCAGGAAGCAATTAAATTAAGCCAGCCCCTTGGAAAACACCTGTATTCCCAGAGTCTCACATCTGAACTGTGTTGTTTCTTCATACATAAACGTTGTTCAACATTTTATTCCCACAGATTCTTCCTATAATGTACTCCCTACTATAGCCCCACAATGTTCTCCACATAGTCTTTAAAGAATTCAGAACAATATTCATAACCTTAGGTTTCTTAAGCTCCATCTGTGAATATGTTGGTGGAAAGTATCAGGAATGTTAGCTTTCCTAGCTGGCTGATTTTATCTACTACATTTTAGTGGTGCATTCTGCTCAGAGTATGGTTCAAACTTCTTTGTTAACCTGAATTAAACATGTGTAGAATTTAATTATATTCTATTTGAAACCATTTCATTTTTAAAACAAGCATGCTATCGCTCACCTGTGGTGGTTAATTTTTGATGAAAATTTTAAAAATGAATTAATCTACATGTGAAAGAAACAAGTATATCTAATTCTTCTTTGATCCTTTAGAATTCAGAAGGTTGTACCCACATAATTCCACAGAAATAAGGTCGACTCAAGGTAGTATCTTTTTTTATTTAGCAATATTCTGATTTCATAGACTGTATTAATTCGTAACTTCTTAACTAGTATTTGCTGAATAAGGAACGATCAGCTGGATTTAACACAGTAAAGTAAAACCAAATTCCTCTGTGACTTAAAGTGAGATGTTGAAGCAGGTTAGGAAACTGTGATTGCCACATCATCAGATGTCAGTGATTATGGGCCAAGAGTAGCAAATGATGAAAGCAACATCGTTATATGATGCAGATTCTGCTCTTTTCATACATGCATCACAATGTCACACATACCCTGAAAAGGGGTGGAGCTTGCACTACGTTTGTCATTTTAAGAAAATGCTGGACTTTGTGGACACACCTGGTTCAGTCTGAAATGTTAAGATAGAGAATGTTTATGTGTCTTCAGGAGCATACGGAATATTTGCTTTCCAATAAAAGAATAGGCTGCTTTTAGGAAAGTGCAATTGGGATTATACTGACAAAATAAATATGCTGTGTTAGTGTGTTGCTCATCCTTTGATTTTATTCAAGATGTTCCGTGATTAGTGAAAGCATTTTGTTGTGCTTTGTGATGAGCTTTAAATATCAACCTCTCCGTTTTTAATAGAAATGCCTGTGAACTTTTGAAGCTATCGAAAAACGCATTTCTTCTGTCTCCCCCTCCTCTTTATACGTGGACTCAAGCCCTTTCCCATCTTAATTTATAGGGTACAAATGCAATAATTTTGATTTAGAAATGGCTTGAATGTCAGAAAAAAAGCCTTCAGAATCATTATAATGTTTTGTTCTGATTTTCCATAGTTAACAGATTCTTCTGAATGAAGTTGGAAGGCAAAGATACCAAGTGTTTTCCTTAATTTAAATACATATAGATAATTGTTTAAAAACAAAACATTGTGAACAGAATGGGGATTTCCTCCATTTCAAGGGGCCAAATGGGAAACTTTCTTCCAGTAAACATGATTATTAGAAGAACAGCCGATTGAGATTAGATTTTCTCTAGATTAAACACCTATAAAATTATCCACTGTTTTGTTGATCTGATACAACTCTAATGGAGGCTTCACTATTCAGAAATCGAGGTCAGGTCCCCTGCACATTTCTTGCTATTTTCAAGCTGAGTAATTCTCAACTTGGAGAAAATAGCTGTAATCAAACAACGGTTGAAAGAGAAATACACAAGTGGATTTTCTTTGTATTAGAAAGGTCAGCAGTGCTAAAAACTGAAATGCAATCAGAAATTAATCCTCCCCCTTCAAAATAAAAATAAAAATAAAAAGACCGTTAATATTTTATTGAAATTATTTGTTAGAATTAAAGCTGCTCTGAAAAAATTTCCAGGATTACTTTAGTTGTACCCTGTTCTTTTGCAAATTATATTGGCAAGTTGCCTCAGCAGCTCCCACTTGAAATGAATTAGGTACCGGTATTAACTACAGAAATACTAGGGACGCGGTGGCTCAGTGGCTAAGATGCTGAGCTTGTCGATCAGAAGGTCGGCAGTTCAGCGGTTCGAATCCCTAGTGCCGTGTAACAGAGTGAGCTCCAGTTACTTGTCCCAGCTTCTGCCAACCTAGCAGTTTGTAAGCACGTAAAAAAATGCAAGTAGAAAAATAGGGACCACTTTGGTGGGAAGGTAACTGCGCTCTGTGCGCCTTCGCCGTGCCGGCCACATGACCATGGAGACGTCTTCTGATAGCGCTGGGTCTTTGGCTTAGAAACGGAGATGAGCACTGCCCCTAGAGCCGGAAACGACTAGCACGCATGTGCGGGGGAACCTTTACCTTTACAGACAGATTTCTTGCTAGTGAAATCATGCAATCTGATTTATCAGATCCTATCTACCCATATGATCACCTTATATTTTGATCCTTTTTTTAATGGATTCAATCTAACTTGGCTTCCATCTGCTTTGTCTAATTTTAACCAATTTCACTTTTCTGTTCTATCCATCCTTTGCCTGGTGTACCATCCCAAACTGTGGTGGTTTCACTTACAGTATTGCACTACACCAAGATGTAGGATACTTGCTTTTAGCTTTTGGTGGCTGTGTGAATCCAGCCAAGTTTGTGTGAACCCAGCTGATACTAATAAATTGAGGTTAAACAACCCTTTGTCGGGCATGAACAACCAGACCCACACCTGCACTGTTTGAGCAATCTATTATGTTCTGCCTGTAATACAGGAATTTCCTTTGTCTACAGCCTACTTCTGGGAATAGTTGGTTAAGGCTCCAAGGAACTTGGTGGGGAGGTGTTACCCTTTTGCGGATACACAGTGACTCCCAGCTAGATCTGTGCTTGATCCTTCCTCCCTGCCAGGCTGGGTTCTTCCCAAATGCCCTTATCTTTAAATAGGTTGTGATCTTTATTATTCAAAAATTTCAAGTGTTGGTAATTCCACTCAGGACTTGCGGGGACATTATGGCTGATAGTCATAATATGATTTGATTGCTTTGACCTTAATGGTCAGCCTAACCAGTGTGATTTTAAACTATCATTTATGGTCTTGTATGTTATGGAAATTCAGCCAGTTGTGGCTTATTTAGTAAATTCTTTGTGAGTGTTTAACTGTTAAAGTATGCTTCACTTTCTTGAGGCATCTTGGCTTTATGTGTTACACAATATATAATTAAACTTGAGCAATGCAGTTCAACGTATCTGGGTAGGATAGCAGATTGAGTCACCTAAAGAGAAAGAATATGGTAAAACAAAAATACTTTGAAATGTATAATTAACAGTTGGTAGTACGCAAAAATGCATTCAGCATCTTGAGTAAATGGGTGCCCAGAAGAATTTTTTAAGTTTGGGAAATCCTATCTTGAAGTATTTTCTGTAGCCTCTTTTTGACCCATGAGATTCAGATAAATGTTAGACCCGTGATGATGAACCTATAGCACGTGTGCCACAGGTGGCACGCAGAGCCCTCTCTGCGGGCATGCAAGCCATCTCCCCAGCTCAGCTCCGCCGCGCATGTGCGCATGCCTCCTGCTGGCCAGCTGGTTTTTGGGTCTCTGCCACGCATGCGGGGGGCGGGTTGCATGCGGGAGACGCAGGAGTGTCGTGCATGCATGCGTGGGGGCGGGGCATTGCATTATGGGTGTGTACGCACGTGCAGTTTCAGCACTCAGCGCCGAAAAGGTTAGCCATCACTGTGTTAGACCAATGACTTGATCCAGTAAAGTCTTCAACTTACAATCATTTGTTTAGTGATCATTTGAAGTGACTATTACAAACGTGAATTACAAACAGTCCTCACACAACCATTGCAGTGTCCCCATGGTAATGTGATCTCCATTTGCAATCTTCCTAGCTGGCTTCTGACCAGCAAAATCAATGGGTGAAGCCAGATTCACTTAACAACCATGTGATTCACTTAACAACCATGGCAAAAGTCATAAAATCTGGTGCGACTCACTTAACTGCCTTGCTTAACAACAGAAGTTCTGGTCCCAGTTGTGGTTGTTGGTTGAAGAACCTGTATGGCAGTTTCTTATGTTTGAATTTAGAAAATGGAGGGCAGATCCCTCCTTGTCTATTCAACGCTACATGGGAATTGCCCAAACATGCTCAATTGTAATAACAATAGCACTTAGCAATAGCGCTTAGACTTATATACCGCTTCACAGTGCTTTACAGCCCTCTCTAAGTGGTTTATTGCCCCAGCAATCTGGGTCTTCATTTTACTGACCTTGGAAGGATGGAAGGCTGAGTCAACCTTGATCTGGTCAGGATCAAACTCCTGGCAGTGGGTAGAGTTAGCCTGCAATACTGCATTCTAACCACTGTGCCACCACAGTTCTAAATGTAAATGTAAAATTAAATATATTAAATGATTTAGGAACCTTATCTATAAACCAGAAATAAGATCATTATCTTTCATAATTCTTCATTTTCTTTTTACTCTTGTTCTGCAGATTGAGCCATAATACCATTCGGGGTAATTCAGGAGGCTGCAAAGATAGGAAAAAATGCATAAGACAGTCTAGCATTACTGAGCTTCTTTAAGTTAGGCCAAAGGAACCCATGTGCTTTTCTTAGTTTCTTGTGGCTCTGAGCCTAATTTCCAAAACCCTCTTCAAGCAATCAGTTCAGGCTCTTGACAAGAACCATACGTCCTCATTTGGCACTGAGGGAAAAAGAGAAAAGGTTTGCAGAAAGTCAGTCTCCAGCAATTTACAGTCTTCTGAGAGACTATGTTCCTCCTCCGCAAGGATTCCTTGCTCCTGCTGTAAGTGATTTGAATTGTGATATATTCAATCAAAGCTTTTTTTTGTGAGTTCCAGGAAAACCTGGTCTAGTGATTAAGACAACAGGCTATAAACCAGGAAAGAGTGAGTTCTAGTCTTGCCTTAGGCATGAAAACTGCCTGGGTGTCTTTGGGCCAGTCACTTTCTCTTATCCCAATACACCTCTCAGGGTTATTTGCTGGGAGGGAAATAGGAGGAGAAAGCTATGTATGATTCCTTGCGTTATTTATCAAGTCATAAGACAGGATTAAAAAAAATCCCTTTCTTCCTGAAATCTACATTTCATGACAGCTAATTATTTAATTTGAGAAAGAGTCTCTTTTCTGGATTGTTATGGGTCATGTCAGCTTTGCGTTGCAGACAAATAGTGAGAACATATTAATTTATTCTCGGAGCTAGTTGAGGTTCATCAAGGTTCTGTTGAAATACCAAAGAAATCCGAGGCAATTAAAAAAGAGCTAAAATGGTTCAGCCCCCTTTGAAAACCATTGATTGCTGTCGCCAGAGCAATGAAAGGTGATATTTCAGGGATGTATGGTTCTGTAAAGTTTTGCAGACGTTCAACGGGAATGCTTCTTAGAGCAAATGATTGCTTTATTTCAACTTATGATGCTTCATTCCGCTTTGCAGCCTCCTGTGGCATTTGAAGTAGCCAGAAGAGGCTTCCAAATGTGTCTGTGTCTGTGTAAAAACCTCTTTCGACAATGCCAATCAGTGAGGCAAGACCTGTTTTATTTTTCCTAAAATTAATACCTCCACCACTGCCACACTATCGTTATTGCTGCTGCTTCTCAGCCTAATCTTGAAACCACTCAAGAGCTGAACTGCTGTGGATATTTTCTTAGTTAGCTTTGACAGAATGGTAGTTTTTCCCTGATTTTTCCCCCTTTTGTTTACCATATGTATTGTGCTCTTTTTTAATTATGATTTTTCATATTGTATGTTCTGTGCTTTGAGCAAAGTATTGGATTATGGTACACACACACACACACACACACACACACACACACACACACACACACACACACACACACACACACACACACACACACACACACACACACACACACACACACATATATATATATATATATATATATATATATATATATATATATATATATATATATATATATATATATATAAGCTTCCAGTTATGGCACTCTTTCCTGGCAGATCTTGGCATAACCTGAAATCTGTTCATACGAAATGAAAAAATTGTTGTAATCAAGACAATAGTCTTATTCTCTTTTAACTTGTGATGCTTTATTTTCAATATGCCATTTTAAGACTTAATATAAGCATTGTTTTTCATAGATAGATAGATAGATAGATAGATGATAGAGAGACAGAGACAGACAGAGACAGAGACAGATTGAAAATGAGAATGTATATGAAATAGTATACAATAGATAGATAGATAGACAGACAGACAGACAGACAGACAGATAGATGACAGAGAGAGAGAGAGAGAGAGAGAGAGAGAGAGAGAGAGAGAGAGAGAGAGAGAGAGAGAGAGAGAGAGAGAGAGAGAGAGAGAGAGAGAGAGAGAGTATGGGGATGCCAGGGAGTTAGAAAGTATAATAGGGAGTAACTTTATCCTTCTAATAAACGAATGTTTTCTCATTGTCCAGATGCACAGTGGCAATCACCATGTGAGTATATGCATTGTTTTGCTGTCACAAATGCAAAACATCTCCATGAACCTCAAAATATTATCTATTCAATCTTCCAATAGTAGAGAATTTATGTTCCTTGGGGTTAAACTATTAGGTTATTGGTGTTCTCTGAATTTGTTTTCCCTTAGATATTTAATTACCAGGCTAAGTTAATTCATTCTACTCTCCCATACACTGATGATGTTGCCAAGATCCCAACTGTTCTTTACAACATTTGTTTAAGATTAAGACTCTGGTATTATCTAGCCCTAACTAAAATGCAGGAAGACTGAACTTAAGGTTGACAGCATTTTTTGTTCTATATGGGCCTTTCAGTGCTACAGCTTCTAGTGTGCAGGCAGTCTTTGTTTAGCGACTGACTCGTCTAGCTGTTCGCTGGTATAACAAGATTAAAAAGTAACTTGACAACCTTCACAAAACAAAGGAAAGCCGAAGTAAAATTGTGATGTTTCATTTAGCAACGGTTTTGTTTAATGGCCAAGTTGGTGGTCCCCAAACTTGTGCTTACTAAACAAGAAATACCTGCAATGGCTTCACTTTATGCTGAAGGCTTTCTAATGAAATTGTTACTAAACATGGTGATGGCCCAAAGAAAATCTCCTTGAGACTTTATGTGATCAGAAAGATGTAATTGTTTTAAAATACAATGAAACCAATCCATTTAGAGGGTACAAATATTTTTGGAGGAATGGCAGAAATAAAGTTCTGCTTGTATAGTTTATGTTTAATCACATTACTTTCCCTTTCTGAAAGAGAAATGCTGGGGTGACATCATTGCTAGCCAAGATCTTTTTCCACAGCTGTTTTCAGTTCTAGACTGGCTAAAATTTAGCTGCTAAATACTTTTAAGTATTTTATGTATGTAAATACATTTGTAAAACATACCTATATGCACATTCTGAAATAATACAATTTAAATAGAAATACAGTTAGTTTCACCCTAATGTAAAATGACATTAAACATTCTCAGGAAAACCATGTGTCTGGGAACAATGTGTCTGCAAAGTAAAACAATCATTCACAACCATGGGACACTTGGATTCCAAACTGTTGGAAATTAAATAATGAAAAATCAAGTCCCTTGCTCCTCCAGCAACAGGGGTGGGTTCCACTTCCTTGCTCCTCCAGCAACAGGGGGAGGGCCTTCTCTGTGGCCGGCCCCGTGCTCTGGAACCAACTCCCCCCAGAGACCCGAACCATCCCCACTCTGCTGGCCTTCCGAAAGGCTGTTAAGACTTGGCTCTTCCTGCAGGTGGGGGGGACAGCTTAACCCATTTGAGCTTACCCCCCAAGTATGTATGTGGTTGAATGGATGGATGTTGCTGCTATTTTTATACTGTCTTTTAAATTTTGTACTGTTTTTAAATTGTTTGAAATTTTGTTTATTCTTGTATCTCTTATGTTGTACGCCGCCCTGAGTCCTTCGGGAGTTGGGCGGCATATAAGAATAACAAAATAAATAAATAAATAAATAATAAATAAATAAACAGGGGTGGGTTCCACTTACCTTCGCCACTGGTTTGCATCGTGATGTTTCGTGCACGTCCCCTCATGCAATTCTGCTTCCGCGAATGCTCAGTAGCTATAATCAGCCCGAAACACAGCTGAGGAGCTGATCAGCTGTGCTTCGGGCAAAGGAATAAAGGTAAGTATAAACCCAGGGGGCAGGTGGGAGGGCCCTTTTTCAAGCAGCAGCAGAGGAAAAAACTTCCAAACAGTAAAAAATTCGGAATTTTTTTTTTTTTAAAAGATGGTGGTGCCCACGGACCGGCATGGACCAAACCGGATCCGTGACGCCATCGTGATGTCAGCAGCGGGTTGCTACCGGTTCAGGCGATCCGGTCCGAACTGGGAGGAACCCATCCCTGTCCAGCAACAATTCATAAACATAAACACAAAAATAGAATTACAGGAAGTTTAAAAAACAAAATACTCTGAGAAGTACCACTGTTTAAAAATATATATAAATGAAGGAAACATATTCAATTTGACTGTTTATAATCCTAGCTTGAATGAGTAGCCTAATTTAATAGAACAAGCAGTACAATTAAGTATGCAAGCAGACACCATGGAAGGAAAATCTTTAGGTTACCTGATTTAAGATTCTACTGATAAAAATGTTTTATGTAAATTATCTCCCTTCTGGCCTCTGGAAGCTGGCTAGGCTAAAAGTAAATAAGAAATCTATTTTTCTTTAGCATTTAAATGTTCTGCACTCTTAACATCTCCTTTACTCTCTGGCTGCCTTATCCATAGGGCTTCCTCTGCAGTGGTAACCAAATATTGTTATTGCTAGAAAACAGCACCCCCAACCAATTGCATTGTGGATGGAAAGAGGGTCGAAATTAAAAGAAGAGAATTCCATCTCCCAGAATGCAGTTCAGTCTCCCATCTGTACCTCATTATCATTGCCTTGGTATACTTTATACCACATCAGCATCCCAATAAGCAATCTCTGAGTTTTGGAGAACAAGTAAGGAATTGTATATAAAAGCAGACATGACTATAAATAGAGGGCAGTTCTGGTGTACCTGGAGCCAGTCTGTTCAGTTTCAGAATTGCAGAATGGAGTTATGTTTGTTTTCTTGGTAGTTGAGAGTTCAAGCCGATGAAAGGAAATATATAGATTGATTTAATTCAATTTGGATGTCCTCTAATGGATCCAACTTTCCAAACATTCTTCACCTTGGAAGCGTACAAGCATATATCTGTGAGTAAAAGTTTATCACGACATGTAGCTATATCTATTTCTGGCATCTCATTGGCCACAAGTTACAAGGACTTGCTTCTCCCCCCCCCCCAAATATTTTTAACCTTATGAGAAGCTTGGCTGCGAGAAAAATAAATGGTTATTCATCAAGTTCAGTTGAAATAAAATATTTTTCATGTTTCAATTCTCAGATAAAATCTCCACAGACTCTCAGATCAAATATTTCAGATTGTTTATTTAAAATAAGTCTAGCCCCACCTTAAAGATAGGAGCTGCCCAAGGCATCTTCCAATGAATTATTTCATTTACCTCAAAGGTGCTTTTTTCTTCAAAAGGTAACTGGACTGTTTTTTCCTTGAGGAAGAAGAAAATGTTTCGCTTCTCATCCAAGAAGCTTCATCAGTTCTGATGGCAGGAGGAAGGATGAAAGCATACAATAGAACAAAAAGCAAACACAGACGAAGCTCACAAACTCAGAACAGTTTAAACAGCTTGCCATAGTCTTAACCTCAAGCACACATCAGGGAAGTCAACAGAAAATAAATTGGTGCTGGGAGCTTTTTAATAATATTGCAGACAAAGAGCCTGCAGGATCCAAGATAGCAACTTATTTCAAGCCACTAAGGAAAATATCCTTTATCTTGTATCAGTCATCTTAATCACAAAGAGGGGCAGACAAATTGATAAATCCGAAGGTCTGTATATCCCACTAACTTAATACATTTCACTAACTAAAGTTGGATAAATTGGCCAGAAATTGTGCCAAGGGGCTGAACAGGCAACCTCTTTTTGTATCTATATTTGAAATATGCATATTTTGATGATTGAAGCTTCACACAGTCCCTTAAAAAAACCGCCTCCAAGTAACATCTCTATTTGCTTTCAGGCAGTGCTAGTTGGAGAGCTATTGAATGTATCTGTTTCCATTTTATAGCTGAAGGTTATGATTTGCATTTTTCTTGGTAAAAGGCAAAAACAAAAAGCAGAAAGCCGATTACCTAGCTTACCAGGTTTTATTTGTTCTTTGGTTTTTAGCATTTAGTTACTGCTGTGAAAGGCCCGTTTGGCTAATCAATGTGAAAGATGCCCTTCTCTAATGCAAAATTCTTCAGAAAATGTACACAATAAGCAATCTAGGACAGCAGACAGGTGCACTGCACAGATATTGCTATAAGGCAGTGGGGAGATACCTTCTTTTATGCAGCTGTTTAGCTGCAGTGTCAAAAAGTTCTGTGTAACCCTTTAAAGTGCTTGATGATTGTAAGTTTGATTTTGAAGGCTTTGTCATCAGAAAAAAATCGGCGCTGCTTTAAATTCAAAAGTCCATTTGTAAGGTAAATGCAAAAATCAGTCCTATCATGTTATGAAATGGTCTGACCACTATCATTTTGTCTTTTAAGTAACTTAGAGATAAACAATTCACTCTCTTACAATCCATTAACAGATAGCTTTTTAAAATTCTCATAAGATTTCTAAGGGACCCTTGTACCGTACTGTTACATGCAACAAGAAAGTTATAATTGTATGCATTTAGCATACAATCAGCATAACAGTACAGACTCATTTAATATTGACAGAATATACCCATATTTACCCAATAATTGTTTTTAAATTTGTACCTCACACATTTGCTACCCCCATTTTATAGTCATTTTGTGGCAGCAATTTCCATCATACACGGTGTGAAATAATTCTAGAATGCCATGAATCATTTTATATATCTCTATACTGTCTCTCATCTTTTTATTTTTTTAAAGCCATAATTATTATGATCTCTCCTCCTGTGATTGGGCTGCAGGCTTCTTGATTCTTTTGTTTGCCTCTTTCTGCATTTTTTCTGTATCTGACTGTGAATGGTTGTGTATGTGCTTTGTGTGTATTATGTGGTGTGTGTGTGTGTGTGCATGCGTGCGTGCGTGTGTGTGTGTGTGTGTGTGTGTGTGAGAGAGAGAGAGAGAGAGAGAGAGAGAGAGAGAGAGAGAGAGACTTAATGGCTAAAACTAGATGTGGTATTACTAAGGTGGGAACACTTAGATTGTGTAAATGCATTATTATGGCATCAACAGTTTGGTTTATAGTCTTTGTTATACGCCATCAAGCCAGGTATCATTATGATGTTTTATTAGTCATTTTATTCTTTGGGGACACTTTATGTTTATTTTTTATCACCTCTCGTAATTTGATGCTACCAAAAGTCTTGGCCCTTCCTCTAATTCGATCATTTTGTCATATAAAAATGGATTATAAAAGTACATCAAAAAGTACTATAAAAGTAATGTTCTTCCATTCAGAGAACAATCCCCTTAGTCTTAAACTCTTTCCCTTTCTTTAGGCAATCACTGATTCATAAGAGTTTTCACAAAAGTAGCTGCTTTAGTCTTTTGTAATAAAATAACAAAGATTCCTCTAGAACCTTAATGACTAATGCAATTATTATCTCATAAGCTTTTGTTGATCCCATTAGATCATGTCCAAAATACCACAAATCACATATTGCTCCAGAATTTCACTTCCAGAAAAACCTTGTATTATCCTAGAATGGCCAGAACCAGGAATAAAAATAAGAATATTCTAGTTTTCCAAGTATGTTATCTCCCTGGGCATATTTATATCTTTTTTGCACATATTTATATCTGATAAAGTAACCTATGATCCATAAAGGCTTCCATGATGGCATAGAAAATTGTTTCTTAAATGGAGGATCATTCCTTTTATTACATGGTTTTTCCAAGAACTTAAAATTGTCTTCAGAATTTATGTGCTTGAGTGAAATATAATGTAATATCATAGTGAGACCTAATGAAGGAAAATGTTGGTAGACTTTATTCTGTTTCTCGTGAAAATATGAAAAAGTTCTGAAAAGCTCAAAACAAACAAAATTGGATTTTTCTGATTCTGCCGTCCAGTTAAACAATGCAATTATTGAACCCGCAACATGCTTTGAATAGGTCTGTACTCAAATTCCCTGAGCTTGGAAATTAAATCCCTCTTGCTGTTAATACTGGGAGTTCTGAAGCTTCTAAAACTCATGCTGAATGAACACTTTCAAATCTTCTGAACTAAAAATGAAATATTTGTTCAGGTTTATGAAGTCATAAATTCATAAGCCCTCTTCAGGCAACAGGGTATCTATTATGCTTCGATCCTTCTCACAATGCTAAATGTTAAAATTTCATTGCAGGCTTATTCTGTCGCCCTAGGCCTCCATTTTCTTTCAATGTTTTGGCTACTCAAATGTCTGAATCAGGCTACCATAGTTCAAAGGAACCACGAGGCTTTCACTGCTCCTTTCTAGCTATTAAGAATATATGAATCTACTTAGTTTGCCAGGCATCTCTAATCTTTAAAGAGAGGAAGAAGACATCAAAAGGTATCTTTGAATATCATGTCCAATTGAAAACATGTTGAAACACAGTTGCTCAGAATAGTGAGCACATGGTGGTAGACAAGAATAAGTCCTTTATTTTTACTATTTAAATTAAATTATCTTGGACACAATTTGACTGTTCCTAAATGTTCATGCTGTACCTCCTTCTTCAGTGTAGTATCTGTGATTCCCTAATTTACTGCATAGCAAAACCCATTTATTCATTCTGTTAGATTGCTTTACTGACCATTAAAATGAAGGTTTTGTATGTTCAATTTGATGATTAACCTGTGGAAGTATTTTGATCTGTTGTAAGGAATATCCTTCTGGGTTCAGTTCCAAGTGGGGAAAAAGACACTGGATTCATGGAAGTTGCTTGGAAAGAAGGTTTAATGGAGAACAAAGGAACAGGAGCACATGGCAGGAGCTCCTGAACTGAAAAGGTGGATCACGTGCTTCAGATGTTGGGTCCAGGGAGAGAAGGAAGGGGCAGATGCTGAGTCTCCTGGTTTTATAATCTCTGTTGGGCCACGCCCTAAGAGTTTCCTTTTCCTGTTACAGAAATGTATTCCATTGGCTGTCAGATTCCCAGGGGCATGCTCGGGCAACTCTTGTGGGCTGTCCTAAGTCCCAGGTCCCATGTGGTGTAATGAAAAGGCTTTGGGATTCCTATTATGGTTCTTCCTGTTTGTTATGGAGAAGACTGTTGCTGGGCCCAGTCCTTAATGGCCCATTGACAAAGGTGGGGGCTACTAAGAGGAGTCTTTTGTCTGCTTAAAAGCATGTTTCCAGCGATATTCTTTCTATAGAATATATTCTGCCTTTTAATATTTCCTAGGATATTTCATTTTTCTAGGAGAGGGGTGGGTGCTAATTTCCTACAGATCTGAGCAACACATCTTTTGTGGAATTAGGCAAAATTGTATTGCCTCTAAAATTCAACATTGTACTACTCAAATGTATTCAAGGAAACAATTGTTGCATGTGCTATTTTCATTTAAACCTTTATTGTATAATTGCTCTTGATTATTAACGGAATTTTACAGGATGAGGACAGTCCTAATATTGTCTTTCATTTGTAGCCATATTGTGCTGTATGTCTGTGTGTGTGTGTGTGAGAGAGAGAGAGGGGGGGGGGAGGGGGGAATTAATCCACTAAAGAGAAAAATATAAAACAGATAATCAATATCTTATGAATGAAAGTCTTAGGAGCTCTTTAAATACAAGCTCCTATAGGGTCTCTCGCCTCTATATATCACAGTCATATTCTATAGCATAATTTTATGGATTGTGAAAAAGTTCTGTTTGTTGAAATATTTACTGGATATTTTTCTGAATTTAAAATTAGGACACTGACAGTGGAAAATTTCCCTTTCCTCTCATTTTTTGGATTTTTATTAAGTATCTTCTGCCTAAACATTTTTTTCTGTTATACTCTAAATTTTGTTTCCGTCTGCCTTGGCCTGTAGGGGTTGAGTTTAGGTTAGGATAATAGATGAAAAGAGCGAAGAAAACCTGTGCAGTTATTCAACTCCAGGTTCAAATGAAAGAGGTTGAAAGATAAATCAGATGAAATCATCAAGTCCAGGCAAGGATCTGATTTCTGTGGGTCTGAAATTGCTAGGAAACACAGCAATGGAATACTCAAGACAGGCTGTAATGGGAAGATGTTTCAGTGCCAAATAAACTGTGATATACAAAATATCATATTTTAAGATATAGGTAATCCTCAACTTATGGTCACAATTGAGCCCAGAATTTCTGTTACTAAGTGAAACATATGTTAAGTGAATTTTGCCCCATTTTATTATCTTTCTTGCCACAGTTGTTAAGTGAATCACTGCAGTTAGTATAAGTTAGTGTCATAGTTAAGTGAATCTGGCTTCCGCATTAACTGAGCTTGTAAGAAAGTCACAGAAGGGGATCACATGACCTTGGCACACTGCAACCATCATAAATACGAGTGAATTGCCAAATGTCCAAATTTTGATCATGTGATTATGGGAATGCTGCAATGGTTGTAAGTGTGAAAAGTGGTCATAAGTCAGTTTTTCAGTGCCGTTGTAACTTTGACGATCATTAAATGAACTGTTGTAAGTCAAGGATTCCCTATATTCTTCTCCCTCTCCCCTCGTCACTGAAAAATCATGAATTATTCTTAAAACTGGATTTTGCTAGCAAATTTGTCCATTGACAATAGACAAAATAGCTAAGTATCATTCATTTTTGTCATACAGAAGTTACTAAAGATACAAGGTCCTGTTTTCATTATGGTTTTGTGTATTTAATTTTATACTTAGTTACAGTATAGCCAGACATAAACATATAAATTGCCCTTTATTCCAAAGTATTATATATGGAACTAAAGTAGTTTCAAGAGGATCTAATTCAGAATGTATAATTCATTTTCAATTTTCTTTACTTTTTTCTCTTCTTTTATCTTTCCCATCAAGTCATCATGAAAGAAATTCTGTTTTCTGCATGAGTTCATTTTGCCAATGGAAAGATGTGCCCAGAAATAACTTATATGATAATGAAGCTCCAGAAATGGAATTATATTCCCGTTCCTTGGAAAATCTCAACAATTATTAAAAGGAAAAGAAAGGTCTCAGTTTAACTGTCAGGCAGAGCATCTCTGACGGATTGCAGTTTTATTGAGTGTTAAATGTCAGTATCGATGTAATAAAGATATTACACAGTAAGTAATAAGTGGTTTTCAGATGAAGCATTGCTTTCCATGAGTTGGTAACCTGTTGAGTGTTGTAAATTTTTAACAGAAAGAAAAGAAAAAAAGAAAGAAGGAAGGAAGGAAGGAAGGAAGGAAGGAAGGAAGGAAGGAAGGAAGGAAGGAAGGAAGGACATGGGAGGTGGGAGCAGATGGGACCCATTCCTAGGTACTTAACATTAACAAAAGGAATGCAGATTTTCCCCCTATATGCCTATTTGCTATTATCTCAGAAACATACAATATTTTATCGTTTAATACTTGAATAGGCAATCACAAGGGTTTAGGTAAGACTAAGAAGCTGAAAAAGAAAGCTTTCTGGAAAAAGACAATGATAAACTCACTTTCATATTATTACCAGAAATTCCTCCATGGAACTTCTCTGTTTAAGCTCAAATGAGATTTTATCATTACTTTTTTTTTCTCTGCTAGTGTCCTGGAAAGCTCTAATGTTTTTAATAAGTTCCCGGTGTTCAACTAACACCAAAAATTCGGTTGTTTCCATCAACAAAGGTTTACCCAAAGTATGTTCAAGTATGAGCAGATTTATATATCATTCTGGCATGGTTTATTGTATACATTGATGTAAGTGTAAGTAATTTTAAGCTGAGAGGGCCTTAAAATAAAATCTGTGAATAAACATACTAGCAATTTAGCAGATTGCTATGCCAAGCATTTTAATTATTCTCAAAGAATCATTCTCAAAGGCCTTTGCAATGGCAGCTTATTAATTTTTTTTTCAGAACATGCCTTGCAAATCTTTTCATAAAATGGACCAATAATTTAAAACAGTGAAAGATCTATGCTCTTCCAGATGTTTCCTGACACTAGTTCTATCAGCTGCAGCCTGGATGGCCAAGTTATCATGAATTATGGGAATTATTCCTAAATATCAATGTATAAATATGCATTCTCCACAAGTTTTACTCAAACATTTCTATCAAAGTTTATTCTGCATTCTATCTTGAGTACAGTGTAACAGCTTTACTTAGCAGATGGTATCAGCTTGGCTTTGGACCTTGGAGATGCTGGGGAATCATGATATAAGACTTTCTTTTTTATGATCTTGCCAGACTGTAGTGGCCATGGAACAACAGTTTCCTTGTTCCCGAAATGTGTAATCAAGGCCCTTTCTGTTCTTATTTTGCAGAAGTCCTCCATACAGACCATTCAGCAAACACAGACTTCTTTCAGATTCAGCTTTGATCAAAATAAAATGCCAGATGATAAGAAAGGGAAGATTAGACAAGTGTTCATCAATCTCTGTGATTTCTTCTTTCAAGTGTAATATGAGTAGCATGTTGTGTAAATCAGATCAGAATAGCTTTTCTTTTGTGGCTCCCAGTAGATGGGGATAATAAAGAGAGGAGGGGAAACCACTCCTTAAAAGCCCTGAACCTCTAGTCAAGGTGGGCCCTGGCCAACTCCATTTTTGAGTATAACCCTTGACATGCCATATCAAGCCTTCTGGTCAGGTCAAAAGAGATTCTGATGCTTCTGATGAAAGTGTTATAGCAAAGACTTTCCTGTGTTATGAAGTTCTTCATATCTTGAACTTGTGAAACAAAAATGTTTGCTACTATGTTCTGAGCCTGCATCGTTTAAATTTATTTATTTATTATTTTATTTATTTATTTATTTTGCTGTTCTTATATGCCGCCCTACTCCCTGGGGACTCAGGGCAGCGCACAACAGAGCACAAGAACAATACAAAACAGTAGCAAAAAAATAAAAACATTTCATTTATTAAAAGATTAAAAAAAAACCAAACAACCCATTCCTACCTGGGGGAGACCTAAGGTGTTCATTGGTCACATCACCCCACCTGCAGGAAGAGCCATGTCTTAATAGCTTTCCGGAAGGCCAGCAAGGTGGGAATAGATCGGATCTCTGGGGATAACCCCACAGAGAAGGCTCTCCCCCTTGGTCCCGCCAACCAACATTGTTTGGCTGAAGGACCTGGTGGAGACCGACTCTGTGGGACCTAATTGATCGTAGGGAAGTATGAGGTAGGATGCAGTCCCGGAGATAACCTGGTCCTAAGCCATGTAGGGCTTTAAATATGATAATCAACACCTTGAATTGCACCCGGAGACCAATGGGAAACCAATGCAGCTGGCTGAGAATGGGTGTTACGTGGGTGTATCTGGGGACACCCACCACAGCTCGCGCAGCCGCATTTTGCACCAGTTGCAGTTATCATTCACTATATAGTCTCTATAGATTTGGGTAAACACTTTTCATGTCTATGAAAAGTGGCATGGCATACTTAATGATACGTTAGACTTTGTCTTTTTCTTCTATATTATGTGTGTGTTTGTATATAATTAGAACTTCATACCAGATATGGCCATTCATTGATTTTTATGCACGCCCTATAATTGTTTATTTTTAAAATACATTTAATTTAAAGGTCTGGAGCCCTCATGGCTCGTAGAAAACTCTGGGAGCTTATAAAAGATCAAATAAAAGTTCAAATAATAATAAAAAAATAAAATAAAATAAACAATAATCTTCTTAAAAATAGTTGCTGCATTTCTTGACAAACATTGTGGCATCTATTCAAAGGATTGTGTAGCTATGCTATCCTTCTTTTTCTTAACTGATTCTTATTTTTCTCGTAAATAAAGACTGGTGTAGTAATGGGAATATATGAGAAAGTCACAAGTGGAAAATTTAATCTAAAGGAGATAACTTTGTGAGAAAACCTTCACTGAAGTATCAAAATTGGGATCTACAACAGCAAGATGCATTAAGCCTGTAACAACGATTTGCTACAGTGAATTGAATTGGACTGTGAAAGCAACATGATTCACTCAGGTAAAGAGGCCATCTGCTTTACCTTAGTGAAACAATCCAGGTGGTTTTGAATCACTTCAGGCCATCAATCAATACTGTGGGAGCTTTTCTTGGTGTTCAGTTCTCTGAATTGATGAATGGCTTCCAAGATCAATAGCCTTGGGATTGTTCACCAAAGCTGATTTCATTCACCAAAACTACATATGTTGATGTGGTTGTAGGCTGGACATTTTAGCATGTACTGCAAGGAATCCTATATTGTTTGCTGTGCCTGTTCAGACCTGAATAGAGGCCTTACATTCAGATTGTCATGAGTGCTACATGAATATTAGTTCATTATCCTAAAGGCTACAACCCAGAAGCTTTTGCATGCGTCAGTACAAAAGTTCCTGGCAAGTAAAAAAAAAGTCTAGATCAATTTATGATTTTTTTAAAAAAAACCACTTTACTCTGCAGCTACTTTTTCACCATGTCACTTATCTCGCAGTATTTTTTGTTAATTAGAATACCAATATTTGGTTTTGTCACTGATGAAAATAACTTCAAACTCTTGAACGTAATCATCTGAAACTTGGCAGGTTTTATCCCTCAGAAGGATCAACTATGTTTGAAAATTATTTCCAATTCTGCCAAGAAATAAAAATTATATGACAGTCCTTTGGGATGACAAAACCTGATTTCCCCCCTTTAATTTGGCATGTGTTGTCATCCTCATTCCTGCAAATTTTAATGGGAAGCAGGCTAAAATGATTAAATAAGTACAATTTGTCACACAGAAAAATATGGGTAACCATCTGTTGTATTCCTGTCATAATTAACTGTGAGACATGGAGATTTGGGAACTCGAATCAAGTTTAAGAATTGAACCAGTCTTTGTTCCATCCAAATCGTCAAACTCCAATCATCTGATATACTTTCTTAGATACTTAGACAGTTATACCTAGCTGTGGTGTTGTATACTGAACTCAGTAGGACTGATTTAATATTTATGGAGTCCATTATATATAATACACTATTTGTTTGTTTGTTTGTCTGTTTGTCTGTTAGTTAGTTAGTTAGTTAGTTTATTAGATTTTTATCCCGCCTTTATTACAGTCCTTTATAGGTAAATCAAGGTGGTGAACATATATACTATATTTTTCGGAGTATAAGATGCACCTTTTTCCTCCCTAAAAGTGGCTGAAAATTTGGGTGCGTCTTATACTCTGAATGTAGCTTTTTTGAAGCTTTTTTTCCAGCCCTAACCAGGTGCTAATGATCTTCCCAGCTCTTACTGGCTCGCAGGCTCTTTCATTGTTACTCTCTCCGAAGAAGGTTTTTTTAAGTCGTAACCAGGGGATAAAATAATGTGCTGAAGCTGACCAGACTAAGGACGCTAGCCAGATGAATACCTGGTAGGCAGATTCCCCCCCCCCTATTTTCCTCCCCACAAACTAAGGTGTGTCTTATACTCTGGTGCGTCTTATACTCTGAAAGATACGGTAATAATACTTCCTCCTCCTATTTTCCCTAAAAGAAAAATATTTCCCTATTTTCGCTAAAAGGGCAACCCTGTGAGGTGGGTTGGACTGAGACAGAATGACTGGCTCAAGGTCACCCCGCTGGCTTTCATGCATAAGGCAGAACTAGAATTCACAGTTTTCTGGTTTCTAGCCTGGTACCTTAACCACTGGACCAAATATGACTTATGTCATATTTATTTTATTAAAAATATTTATTATGAATTTGAAGGGAAATTGAATTTATTTACAGTGACAAATGAAAAATAACGGAGCAGGAAACTCCTTGATTTTGGTTTGTAAAATCCATCATAGTGACGATTTGGGGGGGGGGCATTCCTGATTTTTAACGAGCTTTTTAAAAAAAGCAAGACAGTTGCATAATAGGAATTGAGAAAGGAAGAGTTGATTTTGAATCGCAATTTTGCCCTTCAACAGATCAAGAATAAACCGAAGTACATCTAAAATTAAAATCTGTGTGACTGATGGAAACAAAAAGGGAGGAAAAAAGGAGGAGGTTGCCCCTCTGGGCTCCTAGAACAATAGACAATCCTTCTCTGCATATTCAGCAGGATAACAACTGCTTGAACAAAGATATCAGCTTCCAACCTCACCAGCCACTAAGGAGTGTGTGTGTGTGTGTGAGAGAGAGAGGATGGGGTGGGAGAGGGAGATCATAGTTTGTGTAGTGGTGAAGATATCAGGTTAGAACAGTGTTTCTCAACCTTGGCAGTTTGAAGATGTGTGGACTTCAACTCCCAGAATTCCACAGCCAGCGTTGCTGGCTGTGGAATTCTGGGAGTTGAAGTCCACACATCTTCAAACTGCCAAGGTTGAGAAACACTGGGTTAGAAACTGACAGACTGAATTCTAGCTCCACCTTAGGCACAAAGCCAGTTGGGTGACCTCGAGCCAGTCACTTTCTTTTATCCCTAGGAAAGAGGAAGCAATGGCAAATTACTTTTGAAAAACCTTAACAAGAAATCCACAGGGACTTGTTCAGGCAGTCTCCAAGGACTAGACACAGTAAACAGAAGGGATATAAATGTAATATAAATATAATTTTATTAAGATTTATTGTAATAGTAACATACAAATTAAAAAAGAAAAGTGCAAGGAAGAAAAAGGAAGAAACTGTTCTGGTGTAGGTAGTTTATAGAGGTTTATAGAATTTTTCTAACTATCCCAGGAATAACAACAACAACAATAATGAAAAAATACAGCTTGACTCTCAGTGATTTTGATGGTTCAATGAATACCACTGCTATTATTCAGTGAGGTGAAATATTATTTTACGCCTGATAGTATTTCTTCAATATTGGACAGATTTCCTTTCCCGTCTTCTATGGAATTTTCTAACAAATTTTATTCCACATGGTCACTATTTTTTTCCCCCTTGCAGCACAGGGTGCTTAAAAGAGCAGGTTGGGTACTATAAATATTAAACTTACTGTGGTGGTTTTCAGAAACAAAACTTTACCTGTAAAAATGGAGAAGAAGATGGTTACTAAACAGTGAATTTATGATTTAGTGTAGAGTAAATCTAAAATGAGGACGCTAATACTGGCATTAATTAAAAAGACACAGGATGTGAATATAGTCCTATATTCTGATCATTGCTACATCACTTGATAGCATTGAATAAATTGCTGGAATATAACAACTTTAGGTTGACAGACGCAGGTATCAGAGGGCTGATCCAGACATTACCTTTTGATGAAAGGGATGGCTTTATAGCTAAAGAAAAAGATCCAGCCGATCTCAGTAAAATGGTCCCAGCATAAATGACCCAGACAACACAGTGCTATTAAAACAGTTCCTGTGCCAGAATCTGATATTCTTTTCAGCACTGTAGCTAAACAGGTGGCTTGCACAGCCTGACAGCAATACTAGAATAGTGACAGCTAAGCAGGGAGGGTTGACAGCACTGCAGGGACTCCACAACATGACTTACTGACACAGCAGCCATGTTAATTTCCCTTATGGCAGTTTGGGACAATTAAAATAGTGGCCAAATCAGGAGCCAGGTGCTTGGAGCCAGCATTCGGGGACTAAAATCCGAAACATTGAAATGACCCACTGTCAGTTCCTGCCTCGCAGTCTTTGCTGAGTAGACTGGATGCCAGTTCCAAGCCTATGGGAAGAAATTATTGGCTGCAGTATGACAGTTTATTATTAGCATGTAAGCCAGAAAGATTCAGTTCATATTTGAGATTCAATATTCAAGGGCAATTACGGTAGGTTCAATTTGAACCAATTTCAAGGTTCAATTCGTTAAAAAAAAAAATTCATAGGTTATAATGGGGAAGCTTTTGAATGCCTGCAGTTGTTCTCTTTTTGACAGAATGGGATGAAAATGGTAGAAATGGTGAGACCATTTAGAAGATATTAACCCAGAAAATTTTCAGTCAAATAGCTTCCAGGGTTTCCTAGCAGTACATTTTGTTTCCTTTAAAGCAAAGATAGCAAGGTTAAGGAAAGGAGAACACAAGCAGCTTTCAATTTGTGCAGTAAAAAAAGTCGCCGAAGGAGCTGAGAGGAACCAGTTCAGAGAACATCCGACTCCAACCTAAAAACTTTGAAAAACTGTTTAAGAAATAAGCTCTTGCTAGATACAGAAGATCTATAATCCTGCAATCACTTGAGCTGGTAATCCTCTAGTGGGGCTGGTGAAGAGGGGAAGTCTGTCCTTCGAATGAAGCTTAATCAGTTGCTTCTGTAACAGGCTGTTATGTGCCAAAAACGTCAGAGGTGTGTATAGCATTGTTGCAATACCTGCTATAGAAATATAACAGGTATAACAATGTAAAGAAATGTGTTATATCCAGTCCTCTAACAACAATTATGCTGTCTCAGTCTGCTTACCCAACAAAGAAGAAGCACTGAATGCATTACTCAAGGCAAGGCAAGGTAGAGACAAAGAGGTAACAGGATATGTTTTAATAAAAAGGGAGACTATGGAGAAAGAGAAGACACTGAAGGGGCACTAAAATAGCTAAGAAGTGCACATAGTAAAATAAGGACCAACAGGGATCATGTCACGGGTCAGAGTTGATAGACTGAGACTTAATAAAGGATAAGAATATACTACAGTATTAGCATGTATTTTTTTTGAGAAATTCCCCACCTCCAAGCACTCTGATAGGGTTGGTGAAGTCGATAAAGCCCATTGGCCAGATCCCGATATAAATATCTACACAAGTCAGTACATTCTCAGCTCTCTTCAAATATAGAAGGAAAGGTGTAATTTTGAAAGGAAACTCTGCAAAGCTGAAAAGACCCTCCAATCTCTGAGTTGCCTTCAGTTAACTTCAGAGATGTAGTTTGAACGTGAGGTCCAAACTTCTTTCATCCAGGAGAGCCCTTCAAAATTAAAACATCTCAAAATCCATAATCCTCATGCCAACCCCGAGAGGTTGTCAGACTCTTTGTCTGCAGCCCTTTTTGGCCTGGTTTGAAGTAGAATTGTCAGAGACTGACTGCCCTAGGAAGCTACTGATCCCATTAATGGCATATGTTTCTTACGCCCCCTTACAGACCTCTTAGGAATGGTGTGAGGTCCACGGTAGACAGTTTAAGATTAAAGCTATGGGGGTTTGAGGAAGTAACAACGGAGTCAGGTAGAGCATTCCAGGCATTGACCACTCAATTGCTGAAGTCGTATTTTCTGCAATCGAGCTTGGAGCGGTTTACCTTGAGTTTGTATCTATTGTTTGCTCATAATTAGATAGGCAGGAAATACACAGGAAAAGTTTAACCTTGAAAGCCTCCCTCCTCCTATATGGCGAGATCTCCCCCTCCTTTTGAGTGGAGTTGAACTATCTGTGCCAACAGGGTCTTCTGTTGTACAGATTTATCAGCAGATTTACCAGTCGGGAAGATTGTTTCCTTGGACATGTTCCAGTTAATTTCTCCTACATCTTTGTGCCAGCATCTCTTCTCTGCAATTTGGTTACACGGTGCTTCATGATTCAGAGAGAGCGATGATTAGAAGCTGAGCAGAAGCAACGTAGGTAGTAATATATGCTCCCCCCTCGCCCCGGTACTATAGAAGTAGCTATACATTTAAAAGGCAAAAAACGTCAATAACAGTTCCACAATGCATTTTTCCAGTGTGTCACAATTATTTTTTATTCCATACCATCCTTTATGCAAGAAGTCTTGAGATAGCTGAGGGACTATTAATAGGCCCTGCTGAGTTTTCAGACCTGCCTGCTATTCAGGAGGGTAAATTAAATTTGACACTAACCAAATCAGATGTATGGTCTCATTTGCACCGGTTAATAGTAATCTTTCCCACTAGGCAAAAGTGAAGTAGCAGATTTTAGAAATCACTAGAACAAATGGTCATCTCTCGGCTATCTCTCTGTGTGTATCTTCCAGTTGGAAATATCATTTGGCATAAGGAGTGCTGCTGCTAAAGGATGTGGTCATAAAGCATGATGTTACATGTGACCACATCATTTGATGATGGCAATCTAGGCAATCGTAACCCAAGATGTATTGACTCTTCTGTAGGAAATGGAGGGAGTCCCAGGTAAGACATGCACGGGTACTGCAGAAGGGTGGGGAGGCCTGGTGCAGGACATGTGTGAGTTGGGGGTGTGCTGCTTCAGTGCGATGTAGGCCTGGGAAAGAGGGAGCTGGTGGGTGCATGTGTGGGGGAGAGATTTCAGGGAGGCCAGGGGAAGAGGCCATGGTGTGCATGTGATTACAGTGAGGTTATGAATGAGTGTAATTGCCAAAGGCCAAGAAAAGAGTGCTGAATATGCGTGAGCGAAGAGGGGAAGGAAAGCACATTGCATGGCAGAAAAAAAAAGGCCAGGTGGAGGATATTTACCCAAGTGACTTGCAACCTTGCTTGATGGCTTTCCCATTAGTTTTGCTTGTGAAAGCTGACATAAGCTGAAGATTGCTAATGATGATCCAGCAGGATGCTGCAAGTGCAAGCAGGTTGCAAGTACCCAAGTTTTGTTTATGCGGCGGTGGGGGTGTTGCAGTGGCCAAACCTTCAAGGACTGATTGTAAGTCCCTTCATTCAGCACTTGTAATTTTGAAGAGTCACTAAACAAATGGTCATTACTTGAGGATTATCTGTACAATATTTGAAAGTAGCTTGATGAACAGTTACAATTGTCTGTTGACATGAGGTTGGGTTAACTAATCTAGGAAAGCTTCCTGTTTATCTCCTGCCTTTTCTTCTGGTACAGGTACAAAGAGTTTGGAAACCTCCACTTTAATTTTAAAGTAACCACAATGGGCCATGTTATCCAATGACTGAGGATAAGAGAAGGCTAAAACTCATTCTCAAAATACTAAAACATTATTAATCCATGGTACATATAATTTAGGCCAATTTTGTTATTGTTTGGTAAGTATTAAGGAGTCCTTGGTGTGCTCTGAGCTTGGATGTTTGCTTGCAGACATTTCATTACCAAACTAGGTAACATCATCTGTCCTATTGAGTCCCCCATCAACAATGGCAAGGCAAACTACTGTATACAAACAAGGAATTTTGAATATGTGACTGCAGAGATACTGCAATGGTAGTAAGTGTAATGACCCCATGATAAGTCATTGCTAATAAGTAATAAGTCATTTTTCATGTACCACATCAGTGATGCTGTAACTTTGAACAATCATTAAACAAATGTTTGTAAGTTGAGCACTACTTTTATATCCCTTGTTTCAAGGGCTAATTTTATGTCACTGGATATTTTCTGCAACTTCTCAAACCTGAGCAATACTTGGGTCTAGAGTCTCATGAGTTTCTTTAAGAATTCTATTAAAAAGCAGCATAGATTACATAACGAAGCTCACGGAAGATGCATTTTGCAATATGTATAAATCATGTTTACTTTTACAGGGCCCCCCCAAGGATGCCTTCTCTTTTTCACTTGAGCTCCATTTCAATTCTTAGAATGTCTGGCTTACATAAATATAATGCTTGATGAGCATCACAGCAATCTGTAATCCCTGTAGAAGATCAGCTGGGAGGTCAATGGACATAGAGCGGAACTGTTCTGCAAGCAGAGAGGAATTCTTGCTAGCAAGGGAGTGAGACTTCAAATGTCTCCTGGCATGCTTATAGCAAGATTCATAGTCTGCTCCTTTCCCTGATGTTTTCATGGATTGGATTTCCCAAATTGTACCAGATGGTACAATTTGGTGTCAATTGATAGAAAAAAAAAGTTCAAATAAAACAAAATTTACTTCTGGCTGCAGTGATTTACCCAACTTATTCTTTATGATATAAAGCAATGATTGTATAAAAAGGGTCTAATTTCAGATATGATGAAGCACATTTTTAAAGTCCCTCAAGTCACATTTTCTTCTTTCCAAGGGGTTTGCAAATTCAACTCCAGTACTGAATAATGAATTTCAGTGTGAGAAATTCAACTGCTAAAAATGTGCTAACCTCACCCGGTTCTTCTGGGTACCAATTCAGGTCAGATGTGTATGTAATCCATGTAACTGAGGGATTGACTAATATCTCTTTATTAGAAATCGTCCTAAACAGATTTACTCCAGATTGCACTGTAGCCAATGGAGCTATATTTCTTCTGTTCAGATACAATAATTCAGCTCCGCTGCTGATAAATTTGTTTCCCAAAAAAGCATGCCACGTCTAAATATAGCACCTATCTGCAACTTGTTAAAACTGCTTTGCCTGTGGAAACACATAGCTGCTTTAAAGAGTTGTTGCATTCATGATCATTATGAACCACCATATTGGAACTGAACTTAAGCACTGCATAGCTTTATTAACTTCTATGGGAAAAACTTAACAAAATTTACTTCAGGGTAAATTTATTTCTGCACAAATGCACTAACACTAATTAGGCCAAGATTTCACATATCTCCCCCCTCCCCAAAGCTATAGATGTCAAATAGATTTTTCTTAACTTTGAAGGATGTAGCATTTCAATGTGTTCATTGTGGATATTTTTTTTTAATAATGGACCATTAAAACACTCGTGGAGCTTTAATGGTATTTTAAGAAATCAATCTAATGGAGTTGCAGGAGAAGTGTGGGAAATCAATATAAACATCTTTTCTTAGAAGATTTAAAGTCCTCCAGCAGGTCCTCCACCATGTAATTTCTGCTTGTTGCAGAACTGTCTGGGATAGCTGGCTCAGTACACTTAAATGGTCATACTTTGTTTATAGCTGTTGTGTAAGTGCTTTATTCCATAGTAATTCCTTGGCAAAAAAAAACTATAAATGACTTTAAATTGCTTACAATAACTAGTAAGTGCAGCTATGTTGTGGTAGTAAAGCTTTCCAAACCATTTAAAATACTTTGAATGCTTTGGTAGCACCTCTTTTTCAACTCTTAATGAAAGTCCATTTGTGGAGGCCAAGCTAGAAACATAACTTTCTTAAGTATGGTGCAAACAGATGTATTTAAAAATAATACTATTGGGATGTTTTAAACAATGAGAACATCGTGAAAATTCTGAATCTGTGCCTTAGTACTAGTATTATCCTAGTATTATTAATAATAATGGCAGTAATGAGGATGAGGATTGTTTTCAGCATTTTCAGAAAATGCTAAGAGATGGACTTTTTAATGCATGAATGTCTATGTAGTACTGAAACTCTTGTGTCTCTAACCTTTAATTGGGCATCACCGGGCAACAATTTTTTAAACAAGGTACCTATGGTCCCTACAGAGGGGGAGGTGGTGTAATAGACTATAGTGAAGCATCTGTAGACTATAGTGAAGCATTCCCAGGTAGGAAGGAAGAACATTCCAGAAAGGGTAGGGAGACAAAAGGCAACACTGCCCAGAGCTGGATAGGAGACAGAAGAAGAGAGTTAGGAAAGCCATTCCTTAGAATCTTCCTGAGTATATCCATTAGTAGTAAAAGTTTAGTCTGGCAAGATTCTGTCTGTTGACTATAAGCAAATTAAGAACTGAACTTTGGTTGGATCGCTCTGTGGTGTTCTTGGAATGGGCCCAACAGTACCTCAAATGGGCTAATATAGAATGCTTCCCAAATCCAGGATCTGTAAATCCTGTGGGATTAAAATTTGGCAAATTTGTGGTTGCTTCAGTGCTGCTGAACTGGTGCCCAAAGGTTCAATAGACCCTCTAGTGGCCAGGTGGACCAATTGCTCTTTTGTCTGCTTGAAGTTCAGGTAGACTGATCCTACCCTAGCCTCTTAGAGATTGGTAGATCAGTCCCACCATTGGCTGCCAGAAGAAATGCAAATTAAGTTCATAGCAACCTTAAACAAATTTATTTATTTAGTGAGATTTATATACCGCCTCACAGTGCAAGCACTCTCTAAGTGTTTTACACCAGTAAGCAATGTATATTTATATTGCCCCCAACAATCTGGGTCCTCATTTTACCTACCTCAGAAGGATGGAAGGCTGAGTCAACCTTGAGCTGGTGAGATTTGAACCACTGACCTGCGGATCAGTGTCAGCTGAAGTGGCCTGCAGTACTTGCCTCTAACCGCTGCGCCACCTCTGCTCTTGCTCTTTAAGTTACAGCTTAAAGTTCATAGCACGCCCTAAACTCCTAACCTGGCCCACTTATATAATGAACATAGCTCAGCATTCATTTCAGTGAGACTTCCCAATGCACTGGAAATCTCCATTTATCATCCTCAGTCAACACAGCCAGAAGCTATTGTTCTTGGGGACCAAAGGGTGTTCCCCAAGTTCTATGAAAGAGATACTACTTTGGGAAGGGTGAAAAGATTGTGAAAAAGGTAAGCTGTTAAGCAACACTATGAAAAGTGATTGTGCCTTTTTGGTTTTTTTACTGGAAAAGAACACAGTGTAGCCTTATCCATAGTCCTAATTAAGAGAAACTAAAACTACTTCTCCATAGGTTAGAAACACAATTCTATTATTTCACCCGGCTTTTTTGCTTCTTTCCCCATTCCCTGTCCCTGAGCACCTAGAAATAAATAGGACTTGATGGAAGGTTGGGTGTGGGAGGTAAATGGATGCTATCACTGTTCTGAAATGTGATGATTATTAGCAAATTGAAATTCAGATGCCGTTGCAGAATAACACTGAAAGAGAAATGACTTGAAATAGAATTCTTTGGGCGGGGGAAGGCTATAATCTCATTTAGTTATCTTTCTGCTTCTTTCAGGCAGCTGTATTTTCAATAAGCAAGCAGAAATGTGCATTCACCAAATAGGTCTTTGTTGAAAACGTTTTTCATTCTCAAATAATTAGTTTTATTTGGGAAAACTATGCTATTAGACAAACAACCGAACTTTAGTTCACTGTAGATGTAGATCATCATGAGAAACTGAAGAAAATGTATTGAAGCCACAAAGTCACTAACAATTACATGGGACAATACAATAGTAATAAAGAATAAACACATGCAAGATTTCATTAGGGCAAATGGAACATGGTTTCCTTAAATATTTTTCTTACTCCCTCAGCAATGCTCTTCAGTTCATGAAAAATAAAATCTGTGTTATTTATTTTGGAATGGCACTTTTCATTCCTTCAGATCTTCTGGAAGGAGCCTGATCAATCCAACTGCTTCTCAGGGTTCCAAATAGCATTCAAATCAGAGTCCAAGACAAAGTATTCTTCAAAGTTCCAATTTATTGATGTAGCCATGTTGGCACCTCCGTGGGAAACCCGAATCTGATGCTCCCAAAGTTTCCTACCCAGTTAAAAGTTCGCACCCTTGTCCCACACTCCCAGATAGGTCACGTTGCCCACTCATCTTCTGCCAGCGTGGCCATTCCTCCTCCCAGCTTCCGGACAGGTGTTGGACAAAAGATGACCTTGAGAATCTAGTAAGAATGTGTTATGTCTATATCTACTCCCTCATGCAATCACCCCTCCCAGGTTCCCATAGTCAGCAAGCCTTCTAAGAATATATGTGGCGAGCCGATGTTTTCCCCAAACTGCTGCATCGGCTCGACAGTGCTGATGTTTGTTATAGGATGTCAAATTCTGGTCCTTGTTAATTCTGGAGTTTTTGAAAGTCAGGCTTGTAGAGGAGAGAAGAAGAGAAGTCAATTGCAGGATGAGGGAATGATCCACCAGGTTAGAGTGAATTGATGAGGCACTTGCTTTCATGGAGGTGAGTTGCTCTGTTTTGCAATGACTATTGACTGAACCAAAGCAGTACAACAATTCTGGCAATTAGAAGCAAAGTGCCACTTTACTATACAGTTTCACTTCAAAAGTGATTGAGGCTCCAATGAACTGAAGCATTCCTTCTACACCAGACAATTTGAATGCATTTGGTTAGGGAAATACACTGCTGGGAATGTCCCAGAGGTGCTTTTTCAAGAGGCAACTGGACTTTTTTCTTTGTTTTTTCTTGAAGACATTTTGCTTCTCATCCAAGAAGCTTCTTTAGTTCAGTCTGATTGAACAGAAGAAGCTTCTTGGATGAGAAGCGAAACGTCTTCAAGGAAAAACAAAGAAAAAAGTCCAGTTGCATCTTGGAAAAGCACCTTTGAGACAATTATGACCTGATCTCCATAGACATTGTTGGGAATGAATTTACATAATGGTAAACTAGAAAACTAGGAACACAAAGTGAGAGCTTAGGATAATGAGATTATTTAGGATCTTCTTGTACAATAGCAAAGAAATTATGGACTGAAGTGGAAATCTAAAATCAGCAATTTGGATACATTACAGTAACACTATAAGTAATAGCAGGTATGAATATGCTGTAGTAAACATGTCCTCAGTTAATTGTCATATTAGGGAGGTAAAAGAATTTGGTATTAACTGCAATATTTTAATTACTTAATAAATACAATGTTGGGTTCAATGCAGTTATATTTCATTTATGTCTTATTTTGTTAGGATAACTTAATCACATGCACATAATTCATAAAATTAGTTACTTTAAATGGAAATAGGATTAATTTTTAAAGGTAGAATTTGCTAAAGAGTAGAAAATGGAATTGTAGTGTTCTAAGTGGTTGCTAGGACACAGCATATAACAAAAAACAAAGCAAATAAATAGTTAAGATTTTTTTTCTGATCAAAAGTATTGGTCTAGTTCGCCTAAGTTGGTACTGTCTGAATATGTTAAAATCTTAATTCCCCACGTTCTTTTCTTTTATGAACTAGATACAATTTGATTCCAAAACATCAAGTTGATTGGACCATTGTTGATTTAACTTAACCACTACACCAAGCTGGTAATAAATTACAATACAATCATACATGTTTGCATGTGGGTTGTCTTCAGACTATCAAGGGATATGTATTTGCTATTGGCATTGATTACTGGGTTTTCAAGAATGCCCTTAAAAATCAAATTACACTTTGTCCACTGAGAGAGCTGTATTTTTATATATAAAATGAGAAATCCAGTTACATTTCTTTTACTCATTAAAGTGTCCAGCACAATGAAATGTACCCATCCTTCTTCCACTATGCTTATTTTGCTTCTTTGGCAATAATTTTCTTCACCTAGTCTTCTTCTGAAGCTTTTTCAGTAGATGGCTCCCCCATCAAATTATCTAAATAACTGATCGTGTGTGTGTGTGTGTGTGTGTGTGTGTGTGTGTGTGTGTGTGTGTGTGTGTGTGTATGCATGTCTTTCTTGATAGGGTTATTGATTATTATATGACAGTTTTTAAATTAAGACTTCATGTTTTACTTTGTAACCATCATTAACATCTCCATTCATAAACAACGCACTAGGCAACATTAGTGATGCATGTGCTAAATTTACAATTCCCTTGTCAAAGAAGATAATGTTATGTCTACTTATTCTTTACAAGATTGTAAGTTCTGTCAGAAAGAACCATCCCCATGGAAGGTGAGGAGCATTGTATGTCACTTGAAAATGCAAACCAAGTTTTTATATTTTTAAACATTGCCTTTTCAGCAGTCACTCCTTAGACCACTATATATTTTGACAAATGACAAAATATAAAATTGACCTATTTTTCAAAGTGGTTGATAATTTTAGGCTTTAAATTATTGTTATATGAGAAAGCTGAAATTAAAGTCCCCTAAACTCAGGACCTATTTGGAATATGTTTCTAAAAAGAGATTAAGAATATTTAGAAAAAATGAGAAGTTATAGCGTCACAATGATAATATGATGACATCACAATTTCTAACCTCATGTCAGTAAAGATATGGCATGAATGTGTGTGGGGGTGGGGGTGGGTGTATGAGCTTTATATATGCGGGAGTATGAGTGTATATGCTGAGTGTATATGAGTATATATGCTGAAATAAGTTCATAATTAAAATGTAGTATGTCCGCTTTAATATATTTTCAGTTTCTTCTATATTACACTTACCATGTGAAAGCAGAGAAATGGAAATGATCTTATATCTTATATAGTGGAAGTTCCATGCTTTTTAAAAAGTACAGTAATTTATCAATAAAAAGTAATCTCCAAGTTAAGCTCAACTCTGATGACTTGGATATAATTTTCTAGGTTCAGTTCAGTTCAGTTCAGTTCAGTTAGAACAATTAATCCGTGAAACAGCTTGCCTCCAGAAGTTGTGAATGCTCCAACACTGGAAGTTTTTAAGATGTTGGATAACCATTTGTCTGAAGTGGTGTAGGGTTTCCTGCCTAAGCAGGGGGTTGGACTAGAAGACCTCCAAGGTCCCTTCCAACTCTGTTATTCTCTTCTATTCTAGGTTTACTATTTTCTTTTTCCTGGGTTTTGTCTCTGTGTGTTCCCAGTCTAGCCAATTGTTCTAGGCTTTCCTGATGATCTCTCACCCATCTTGCTAGTTTTTTCAAGAGCAGCTAAGGCAGGGGATGAATTGTCACCTACTTGTACAATTAATCAAGGTAGTATAGTTTAACCCTGAGCTTCATATATTCTCCACTAGTTAACATCAATAACCAATGCAACAACTTTTTGACACTGAATTTGCGGATGAGAAAGAAGCCAGTTCTTCTAATTTATCTGAAACAAGCAAATATTGCATTTTAGATTAAACTAAAATAGGGTAGCTATTTTAGGGTAGCTCTGGGTTCATGGCATTGTGGGAATTTAGCCATTGTCTGAGCATAATTTTTGATCTTGTTCATCACATTAAATTGTAAAACAGCTGGGTGCGGGTTTTTTTTTTGAGTGATAGCCTGATATATGATTGTAGGAACATATTTGTTGTTCAAGTCTATCCTCTTCTTAATTCCTCCTTTTCTGCCCTGAAGGTACAAAAAGGATGCCATTAAAACTAACAAAATTGAGCAAACTAAGAGGTATTTTCAAATAATGATCAGATGGGAGGTGTGACAAAAGTCATGTTCATGTCCAGGGAGTTTCTTCAGGATAGGATGGATGAAAATTATCCAGATTCCTTGTGGAGAGAATAGTAAAGGAGCCCACAAGGTCATCATATCCCAGGGGTCTGCAACCTGTGGCTCCGGAGCCGCATGCGTCTCTTTGGGCTCTTTGCTGCGGCTCCCTGTCACCCTGTTGCAGCAGAGGGATGAAAGAGCCATCATCCTGTCACAGCAGTGGCATGGCCGGAGCCTTAGTGCGGGAGCCCCAGTACTTGCCTTTGCGCGGCAACAGCATTCCACCTTCATTGTGGTACATTTGCTGTTGCCACCAGCAAAGAGGGCTGGGAGAGAACGGCGGGGGTGGATCTTGCGGGGTCGGGGCCATCACCCAAGCCTGGCCTTCCTCCTCTCTTGTCGGCGGAGCCAAGAGAAAGAAGGAGGCAGTGTGGGGAAGCGCTCCCCTCTCCCACCGAGCACAACAGCCCAACGGGGGGGGGAGATGGCCCGGCAGAAGTGGCCCCATTGGCGATTTGGAAGGCAGAGAGGCCTGGCCCGGCTCTCATGGCGGAACGCTGTTCATCACCTTTGAAAAGCGCTGCTTTCTGTTTCCTGTTCCTTCCCCAGGCAGCGATGGCTGGGGCCATGGGGGTGGGGGAAAGCAGAAGCATCAGGGGAGAGAAAGAGAGAGAGGGAGAGAGGGAGATGAGAGGGAGGGAGGGAGGGAGGGAGAGGGAGATAGAGAAAAAGAGATGAGAGAGAAAGAGAGAGGAGAGAGGGAGATACACAGAGAGAGAGGAGAGGGAGGGAGGGAGGGAGGGAGGGAGGGAGAGAGAGAGAGAGAGGAGAGAGGGAGAGAGAGGGAGATACCTATTTCCCATAGAAAACAAAACATGGGGAGCCACAAAACCTGGGTAGGTGTGGCGGGGGGGTCATGTGACTGGATGGGAGTGAGTGACGTTGAGTTGGCCACGCCCACCCAGGTTTTGTGGCTCCCGTTGTTTTGTTTTCTGTGGGAAATGGGCCCAAGTGGCTCTTTGAGTGTTTAAGGTTGCAGACCCCTGTCATATCCCTACCAGACCAAGACAGAACAATAGAAGCAATGCATCCAGTCTGGCTAAGGCAATGGCTTGATGAAATGTCAAAACACTGATGGAAGAGATATAGGAAGCTGGCACATAGCTGGTTGAAAAAGCCCCACAAACTGCAAGGCTGAAAACTAGACTTAGATTGATTTGAAGATCAATATCTCAGATGTACTGCTTTTGGCATTTTAAAAACCTAATAGGCACAGACTTTCCAATGAGAATCGGCAGTGAAGCTTGCCAGCAATTTCTTTGAGACACATTGACTCAAAGTAGTATCTACTTTAAGAGCCAATAGGGCCAGACCCATTAGGGAAAAAATAACTCTAGCCAAGGGTTGTTTGTTTGGGTTTTTTTTTAAGTACCAAGCTCTAGCTTCCATAGAGGCCAAGCCCATTCTAAATGTAATGTAGTTTATTTATCTTGGAATGACAAGAATAACTGTAATAAACATAGACTGAACAGTTTCAAGTATGTCAAGTTTTAGGTGCAGACTTTGATACCTAGAGTATAACCAGAAATGACTCTGGTTATAAAGACCATGCAAGATGCAGGGATAAGATGATACATTCATTTATACATTCCTTTATCATTTATGTAACATTTGCCTTGTGGTTTAACAAAATAATAGAGATGGAAGGGACCTTGGAGGTCTTCTAGTCCAACCTCTTGCTCAAGCAGGAAACCCTTTACCATTTTAGACAAATGATTGTCCAATCTCTTCCTAAAAACCTCTAGTGTTGGAGCACTCACAACTTCTGGAGGCAAGTATTCCACTGATTAATTTGGAAGATATGAAATCACAGTGCCTTTTTACTTGTCTCTTCCCCCCATGGACACTAGAAATCTGGAATTAAGTTTTGGCAATGCTTACAATATGATGAAATTAAAATAAATTTAACGTTATAGATGTCAGAGCAAGAACTACAGTGACTTGTGGATGAGGAGGCTATTTTAGTAGTGTCTTCAAAATCACAGTAAAAGTCATGTTTCAGTTTGTATCTGAGCCTGTATTCCATAAAACCACTTAATATTTTCAGTGTATACTTAGAGCATCCTTCAAACTTATACCTGTCTATATGAAGGCACTCTCAAAGATTTCAGGGTTTGGAGGTTATGAACACACAGGCATGAATATAAATCACTGGGACATATATCTGCAAGTCAGTGATGGTGATTTAAAGCAGCTGTAGGTATCAGCTACATACAGCTGATACTGGATATAATATACATATATTCACAATATAAAAGGTTGCAACTTAATTTAATAAGCAAAATTTGGATCCTGTCTCTCGGAGGCAAACATCTGAATAGTCACCAGATGGCAGGAAAAGGATATACTGTAGGAAACAAAGGATATCCTTTGCTGTCATTTAGTGGTTGTCTGGATTTTTTTTTTTGCAACCCAACTATGGTAGCTTTAGGGGTTTCTCTGTCTGCATCTGAAATTATTCTCCCAGACCCCAGAGTTCTATATTTTAATCCTTGCTCTAAGCAGTAATCAGTAGCTGGACTGGCAAGTGAATTGTCATTGTGAATTGGTCTGTAGGGAGCTATTTATTTAGCCAGGAATGCAAAACTGAAGTGATAAAAAGGTTTGGTTGAGAAACAAGGTAGGCAAAACTTTCTTTGTTCATTTGGCTACTCAAGGGAATGAAAGGCTGAAGAGCCGTCAGATTGTATGCCAGATCATATTGTGTAAGACATGACCCCTTCGATGTCACATCCTTTTATCTAACATCCTTTCAGATTGTCTACTGCTTGCTAAACTAAACTGATGATGAATGGAATGGTGTCCTAGAAACTTTTTTTTAAAACTCTGTAAATTGTTCGGTTCCACAGTAAAGAAGATTTATTTTGTATTCTCTTATTTTTTTATTTCAAGGAGAGTTATAAGGATTTATTGATTTCTCTTCTCATTTATATGTATAAATCTTATGAATTAGTAAAAACAAACTCTTCCTATATAACATTGTTGTACTATATTTAATTTTGAATCCAGATTACACTGGATTTGAATAAATTAGTTATTCTCCACTCTTCCCCATGCTTGCTTATCTATTTCCTTTTGAATATAAAAAATTAAATAGGAAAGAGAGATCACTTGTATTGCAGGCATCATTAAGTCAGATGTTTTGAGTATACGTTCAAGTAAAACCCCCAGAAATATGCTTTGGACATTTGTGATCTGTATGGATCCCTTTATATGCCTTATAGGACATAATTTAGTGCTTTTAAAAGAGGAAATGTGTATTGATGGGTTTTTTCACTGATTACCTGAATTTTGCATATTGCATACTAAAATCCTCAATAGGAATGGCAAAGGAGAAGTTGGGACAATAACTGATAAGGGAAAATGAGATATAAGGAAATATTTGTGGGCACATTTGAAATTCTCTCTCTCTCTCTCTCTCCACCCCCCCCCATCTATCCTCTATCTACCTATCTATCTATCATCTATCTCTATCTACCTATTGGGGTGTATGGGGTGCTCAAGGAGGGGTAGCACCTCTGGTGTAGGGGTATGTCATGTCCTTTTATGGCAGCTCATTTTATGGCAGCTTTTAGGCCAGCTCATTCACCTTTGGTCCCCACCTGTCACTCAGCTCTCACCTGTGGCTCCTAGCAGCTGTAGCATGCGCAGTGGCCACACCCCGGGCAACAGCTTCGACAGGCTGCCAGGTTGAGAGTAGCCGTTGGGTCATCGACCTTCAGTGAGATAGGGACTTGTCTATCCCGAGCATGTGAACACAGATTCCGGCAGATGAAATCTACTAGAATAGGACAACGGTCATGAAGGCAGTCTCTGCAAGTGATGTGGTATGCTAAGAGCACGGCAAGACATGAAAGACGCCCTGGTCAACCACTGCGCCCAGCCCATCTCCAACTGTCTCGACTTTTGTCCTGCTATTTGGAGCAAGATGGAATCTGGAAAGAGAGAGTGAGGCTGACTATGCGCACCTCTCCCTCACTTTAATCCAATTCGTGCGCAAGTCTTGACATCCCCCCCCCAATTCCCGTGAAAAGTCCTGTGGCAATGGGCGAGCGACAAAGCAGCAGGTGTGGATACACTGGGAGCTGTAGCTGCGGACCGGCACACAGGCGACTCAGGTCCATGATAGATGACAAGGTCCTCTTCGAATACGATGGACGAACATCATCTACCTATCTCAAATACAGCTACCATATAATGAATAAACCAAGAGTTTTAGGTGCCAAAATGCACCCAAAAATTGGGTTTGATTTATCCATGACTGGGCTTATTCCAAGTATATACACTTGCAAATGATCTTATCAAAAGATAACTCTTGAATTCTTTGATCAAAATATCCTGAAATATTCCCCCAGCCCCCAGGAGCATTCTACAGGCCTCCCAAACCCTCTGCGCACCCCATTTTTGCAAAAAATGGGTGAAAAATGGGCCATTTTTTGCAAAAACGGGGGCATTTTTGCCTTCCCCAGTCCCAGGAGCACTCTGCAGGTTTCCCAAACCCTCTGCGTGCCCCATTTTTTGCAAAAATGGGTGAAAAAGATTTTTCACCCATTTTTGCGAAAAATGGGTGCGCAGACAGTTTGGGAGGCCTGCAGAGTGCTCCTGGGGGCTGGGGGAAAAAACACCCCCATTTTGTGAAAAACAGGCCCATTTTTGCAAAAAACGAGGCCACAGAGGGTTTGGGAGGCTTGCAGAGTGCTCCTGGGGGCCGGGGAGGACAAAAACTTTTTTTTCTTACTTACCTGTTTGAAATCTTTGTGCGTCTTATACACCGGTGCATCTTATAGTCCGAAAAATATGGTAAGTGGGTGAAAAGGCAGGAAAATATTTTGTAACTGATTGTAATTATTATGGGGTGCGGGGAGTTAGAAAAGTAACAGTTATGCTGGGAAGTGGGATGTCTAAGTACCATTCTTTACATGATGTAAAACACAATATCTTATAACAAAACATATTCAGGCTTCAAAAGAACTGTTTTGTGTAGTGTGATGCTGACAATATCTCTAGTCGTGATCGTTGCCTTTGACATCTCCTAGCCTGCCTTGGGTATTCATTAAGAGATACTGGTGACTTTAAACCATTTTGCCCCGGTAGTGCAATGGTTAGAATGCCGTGTTGCAGGCAAACTCTGCCCACAGCCTGGAGTTCGATCCTGATGGAGCTCAAGTTTGACTCAGACTTCCATCCTTCCAAGGTCGGTAAAATGAGGACCCAGATTGTCGGGGACAATATGCAAATAGTGCTTACATTGTAAACCACCCGGAGAGTGCTGTAAAGTAGTATATAAGTCTAAATGCTATTGCTATGCTATAATGTATATGTGCTTTGGTTATATTCAAAGCCTCTGAAGAAAGCTGTAAGCCTCAGTATGTCAGCTGTGAACAAAATCGAACCAATGTCTCCCATTGCATGCTCTAGTTATGACTGCAGAGAAAGCCTTATGCCAAAAAATGATCCTAGAATAAAAATGTGTTGACAATTTTTATTGTCATTTAATATCTATCCACTTTATCATATTGTTTCTTTCCCATAATATAGCTTGCATAGCCATAGGGATTAAAAAAAAAACTTGGAGGGAAGGCCAGCATTTTCTTTCCTGCTAGCTATTCCAGAACTATAGACTAGTTTGTGCATGAGTTTTGTCACCCTTATGCAGTGGTGGGTTCCTACCAGTGAGGTCCACTCTATAGCACCGGTAGCGGCCCGCTGGTGACGTCACAGTACTGGTGCGGTTGGTTGCCGGTGCCTGGGTGCCGCCATTTTTTTAGAAAACATTAATTTTTTAAAAAAATTTCTTCTGCGCATGCCCAGAAGCCAAGTTTCCGGCACTGCTCATGTGCTGCCTTCCTACCCCACAGTGAGTCCAAGCAGGGGAGGATGGCTGAGGGAGCGCATGAGACACTGAAAGAACGGGCGGCAGGAGCTATCTCCATTCCCCTCCCTTCAGCAGTCCGAGAAGCCACGAACACGCGGTGATGATCCTCGGCATTTTCACACGTTTGAGGCTTCTCGAGCTGCTGAGGGGAGAGGGAATGGGCGGCAGGACCTATCTCAGTTCCTCTCCCTTCAGCAGTCTGAGAAGCCACGCCCACCGGGTCACATGGCTGGCCACACCCACAGAGTGGTAGTAAAAAATAGGAATCCGCCCCTGCCCTTATGGACAAACTAGCCTCCACTACTGGATCATAAAACAACTGATCTAGTTGATTTATTTAATAGTGGGTCTATTGTATGGGTAAACTGGGAGCATTAATACTTTGGATTAACTCAGTTGTACAGAAGTTATTTTGATAAAACAAATAGAGTTTTAAAAATAAGCTTGCTTCATCTCAAAGTATTTCTTACTAGTTTATTCATTGCAAGCATTTGTTATTTGCTCCATTTCATCCATTTAGCATGACTGCTGCTAAAATTCTACAGTGACTAGAGATTTGCATTGAATTCTTGGTAGCTATTAAAAGTGTATGAAATTGAGATTATTAATTTATGCAGCCTCCAGAATAATGAGCTTGAATGTTCTGTCCTAGTAAGCAAATTGAGATTTGTTTTAAATAATATAAAATTAGTTTCCTAAGATCTTAAAGTGAAGTTAATGAAACAAAAGCAATTGCTTGTATAGTGGGTAGCCGAGTGAATGTTTTATAATGTCTGGTTGCAATTGCCTTGCTTTTGCAAATGAAATTCAGGAGTTGAAACATTAAGTCATACAGTTTTGATTTGTCCTATTATTGGCAGACTTTTGAGAAATAGTTAAATTTGGTTATAATATTTGGTTATTATATAATTTTTCAAACATTGTTTCTTTTTATTGTGTCTATCATTTGTACTTCTATAACTATCTGGTTTGGTACAGAAATCAAACAGGACCGGTACAGACTTCAACAGATAGGACTGCAGAAAAAAACATTTGCAACCAGCCTGTCTTCCATTAAGGACCTGTAAATTGCACAGGTCAGAAGGAAGCTTGAGAAAATATCTACAGACCCTTCACATCCTGGACTCCTCCCCTCAGGATGTTGCTACAGAATATTGCATGTCAAAACAACTAGACACAAATATAGTTTCCCCCCCCTTGCCAACTCCCACAGCACTGTTTTATGTTTAAGGATATTTACCCATGTAGTAGGGCTGTATTATTAATATCCTTCTCATCTTTCCTATTACCTTCTCCTATTGGTATCTTATGTTTATATTACTTTGTTGTTTATATGTACACTGAGAGCTTATGCAACGGAGACAAATTCCTCAGACTTAGCCAATAAAGAATATTCTATTCTATTCTATTCTATTCTATTCTATTCTATTCTATTCTATTCTATTCTATTCTATTCTATTCTATTCTATTCTATTCTATTCATGTTATGTATATTCATATTATTGTATGTATGTGTATTTTTTCTTCGGTTCCTTTAATTGATTTTGAGAGAGAGAAGGGGGAGGGAGGGAGGGAGGGAGGGAGGGAGAGAGAGAGAGAGATTAAAAGAACTTAACATTACCATATTTTTCGGAGTATAAGACGCACCTTTTTGCTCCCCAAAAGAGGGTGGAAATGTCGGTGCGTCTTATACACCGAATATAGCCATTTTTGGCCTCCCGAAGCCCCGCCCCGCATCCTATTTTTGCAAAAAATGGGCCATTTTTTTGCAAAAATGGGGGCATTTTTGCCTTCCCCCACCTCCAAGGAGTGCTCTGCAGGCTTCCCAAACCATCTGCATGCCCTGTTTTTGGAAAAAAATGAGCGAAATATGGGCTGTTTTTTTGCAAAAATGGGGCGTTTTTGCCTTCCCCCACCCCCTAGGAGTTCTCTGCAGGCTTCCCAAACTCTCTGCATGCCCTGTTTTTGCAAAAAAGGAGCAAAAAACGGGCCGTTTTTTGCAAAAACTGGAGTGTTTTTGCCTTCTAATTACCCCATCTAGCATGACTGGAGGAGGAATTCTAGGAGTTGAAGTCCACTAGTCTTAAAGCTGACAAGTTTGAAGTTTGTAAAAAGTGCACATAGTCATAAAAAGTATTCTGCTACACTGGTATTTTATTAAATAATATATTACTACACCATTTGGTTCAGAATACTTTTTTCCTTGTTTTCCTCCTCTAAAATCTAGGTGCGTCTTATACTCCGCTGCATCTTATACTCCGAAAAATACGGTAATTTGTCTCTCATATAAAATTAGAGAAAAAGGAAGCAGTGATCATGACATAAAAAGGATTGAATGTTCTTAAATAAGAGCCTTTGAGTGAGTAATAATTTCTGCTTCTCCAAATTACTATTATGAAATGAAACTCCTGTAATTTTTTTTGGAATATCATTTCTAACATCTAATAGCAGTTTTCTAGACAAGAGCAGAGACATCTTAACATTTTCTGAGAAAATTGGAGGTTCCCTTTGTGAAGTAAAGAAAGCAAACTAATTTTCTCCTCCCCGTCTCCTTTTATAAAAGCTCAGTATTTATGTGATTTCCTTTGTTCTCCGAGACAAGTACACTGAAAGAGGTACATGTTAAAGAGGAAATATAAATACAAAGATAGTATTTATAGAACTCATAAGTCTGGATAAGGTCTAGAGATGAGAAGCTATGGTGATGAGAGGCCTGGCGGAAAAGGAAATTTAGGAGAAACAGTTGGAGATATTAGTTACATTTAGCCTGGAGAAGAGACGACTATAGAAAGATACGATAGTTGCCTTCAAGTATTCAAAGATTATCAAGTAGAAAAGGGGCAGAATTATTAAGAATTATTTCAGAAGTAGAACATTTTGTAAGATACCTGCACAAAATCTATTTCTTTAAATGCTAACACAGCTGTTTAGTAATGGATTTTCCTCTGTAAGCATTTAAATAGAAGTTGTATAGCCATCTGTCAGGAATGCCATTGTAATAGTTTCCAGTGCTAGGCAGGGGAGTTGGCTACATGATCTCCAGTCCTTATGACTCTATCTAATACAGGTAGTCCTCAACTTATAACAGTTCATTTAGTAACCATTTGAAGTTACAACGGCACTGAAAAAAGTGACATTTTTCAAACTTACGATCATTGCAGCATTCCCATGGTCACATCATTTACATTCGGATGCTTGGCAACTGACTCACATTTATGACCATTGCCGTGCCTCAGGATCATGTGCAACCTTCTGACGAGCAAAGTCAGTGGGGAAACCAGATTCACTTAACAACCGCGCTACTCATTTAAGAACTTCAGTGACTCACTTAATGTGGCAAGAAAAGTTGTAAAATGGGGGCAAATCTCACTTAACACATTTCTCACTTAGCAACATACATTTTGGGCTCAATTGTGGTCGTACGTTGAGGACTACCTGCATTACTCTGCAATTCTATTTTCATTTTATTCTAACATTTTATGTAATTACTGCAACGCAAAAGCATTATCTGTGGTTTTCAGATTCAGTCTAGACCAGGGGTCTTCAAACTTGGCAACTTTAAGACTTGTAGAGTTCAACTCCCAGAATTCTCCAGCCAGCTACTGACTGGAGAATTCTGGGAGTTGAAGTCCACAAATCTTAAAATTGCCAAGTTCGAAGACCTCTGGTGTAGACCTTTCAAGTCCAATTCAGACTCAATTCTTCTCTTCCCACCTCTTCTTTCAAGGCCTTATTTGCCATCATTCTAGTAGCATCATTTGTAATAGCTGAAGTGTCTGTTTCCATATGATAAATATTTAGTCAATGTTCTACAGCTTCCTATCCTCCAAATCCCAGAATGGCTGGGAAATCTGGAAATGCAGTTCTAATGCTTCTGGTGGCGCAGTGGTTAGAATGCAGTATACTCTGCCTGCAGCCAAGAGTTCGATCCTGATTGGCTTAAGGTTGACTCAGCTTTCCATCTTTCCGAGGTTGGTAAAATGTGGACCCAGATTGTTGGGGGCCATATGCTGACATTTGTAAACTGCTCAGAGAGTGCTGTAAAACCCTATGGAGCGGTATGTAAACCTAAGTGCTATTGTTACTCTGAAGGGAGCCAAGTTTATTAGAGCATTTCAGAAGGAAATATTGGCTGTGACTGTAAAAAAAATAAAGAAGTTCTTCAACATGATGAATCAATTTAGCCAATGTAATATACAGAGAGAAAAATGATACACTGTGCAATTTAAGCAAATAAATAAGAACATTCTAAAAGAAAAGTAATTAACAAGATCGAGTGTTTACAAAGCACAGAGCCAAAAGCTGTGGGAGATTTTGAACTTGCTTGCTCGATGCTGTTATTCAAGGTTCTATCTGCAGTTCCTTTAAGTAGCAATTTCTTTATTATATTATAATGATAGGATCTGGAGTTTCATGCTAATAAATCGCAAACTGTGTATCAAAAATTATCAACATGTGCGTCATTTTAGCTGTTTGTGCTGCTGCTTACTCTCACCACCCTTTCACTGTGTTCTTTCTGTCCTGTGATTGAGAACGGTCTACAAAAGCATTTTTGTAAAAACTTAAAGACCACTCAAAATAAATGGTTATTGGGTTACCATGTGGTATTATAGTACTTTGTTAACAATTAGGAAGAGAACAGCTTTCCTAAGGATGTGGTAAGAAGGTAGGCTAGCCTGTTTCAAATCTGACATACTGGACAAGGAATTCTAAAACCTGTAATCCAATATATCTGCATTGGGCCAAACTGGGGGGTGGGAGGAGATGCAGTCTCTCTTCCCAAGACTGCTGATAGAGATCTCTCTCTCTCTAAGTAAAATCCATGTATGTCAACTCTGTGGTATGAAATATGTAGGAGTATTTCTTTACAAAATGATTACAATGCTTGTGAATTCTGAACACATCACTGCTGTCCTTGCTTCAGCAGACAGGATTTCTTTCATTGCCTAGAGTGTTTATTTGCCTGGGCACTGAACAGAAAATTGAGAGTGGAATGCCGATTTAAATATTCCATCTCACATTCCAAAGCAACAACTATAGACTGGAGACGGAAAATTGAAACTAGCATGAACTACTCATGAGTGCAGTACAGGCTCGGGAGTGGAACTCAAGTTTCTGCAACCATATTCTTTCAACAAAGATGTTGAAAGTCTATATAGGTATATATGCTTAGCACAAGTAATATCTTATAGGATCAATCCTTATTTTAAATCAAACTTAGGTGCAAGGGAGGATATTTAGATGTATAAATCTAGGTGAGAAAGGAGGCACATAAGTTTAAGAAATGAATAAAAAGGGAAAGAAGCTTTTTCAAGTTTGTCTTGATCCAAATAGGGAAACATATATCAATAAAGCTGGGTTATCTTATCTTATCTTATCTTATCTTATCTTATCTTATCTTATCTTATCTTATCTTATCTTATCTTATCTTATCTATCTATCTATCTATCTATCTATCTATCTATCTATCTATCTATCTATCTATCTATCTTTGTAAATTTCCAAAATAAAACATATTTTTCTTAATCTGAGGCAGTATACTTTTAAGTACTAACTATTGGGACAGTTGGGAATGTTATTATCTCTTCATCCTGTTTAAAGACTGGCCAACTTGTGGGAATAGGAAACTAGTTTATGTGGCTCTTTGCTCTCATCTAATAAAATTATTTATAAAGATCAGATGTGTTTTTCCTTACAGAAGGCAGCCTGTATGCATGCAGCATAGTAACGCAGAAAAATAATAAGATTTCTGCGTATTACACTGCTGGTGTTGGGCAAACAGCCCTAGAATTTAGTTAGAGCCTTTCAGTGTTTCCGTCAATTGTTTGCAACCCACCTTGAATAATAGAATAGAATAGAATTCTTTATTGGCCAAGTGTGATTGGACATGCAAGGAATTTGTCTTTGGTGCATATACTCTCAGTGTACATAAAAGAAAAGATACATTTGTCAAGAATCATGAGGTACAACACTTAATGATTGTCATAGGGTACAAATAAGCAATCAGGAAACAATCAATATTAATATAAATCGTAAGGATACAAGCAACAAGTTATAGTCATACAGTCATACGTGGGAAGAGACGGGTGATAGGAACGATGAGAAGACTAATAGTAATAGTAATGCAGCCTTAGTGAACAGTTTGACAGTGGTGAGGGAATTATTTGTTTAGCAGAGTGATGGCATTCGGGGAAAAACTGTTCTTGTGTCTAGTTGCCTTGGTGTGCAGTGTTCTATAGCATCGTTTTGAGGATAGGAGTTGAAACAATTTATGTCCAGGATGCGAGGGGTCAGTAAATATTTTCACGGCCCTCTTTTTGACTCGTGCAGTATGCAGGTCCTCAATGGAAGGCAGGTTGGCACTAATCGTTTTTCTGCAGTTTTGATTATCTGCAGAATTATTCTGATAATGTCTGCATATTTAAAAAAAAAGAATCTGAAAAATCCTGAAAAACAGCAATTCTCTGTCAGCTAATGCTTTCTGCAGAGTCAGAGATCATCTCATCTTTGGGTAATAGGAATTGGAGTACATCGTTTACAAACCAAATTGAAGTAGGGAGCATAACTGAAGTTATGTGGTTGTTATAGTCTCAGGCAGAAATATCAGGTTAAGGAAGGCTCAAGTTAAATATTGTCCCTCAAAGTCTATCTCTAGTACTGAATGACCCTTCTGAATGTAGGGTATATGTAAGTGATGCCCACTTGAGAGCATTTGTCTGAAATGGTATAGGCCAGGGTCTCCCACTTGAGCAGGGGGTTGAACTAGAAGTCTCGCAAGGTCTCTTCCATCTTTGTTATTCTGTTAAGACAATTATCAAACTAAGAATTAGCTAATACTGAACACTTTTAGAAGTTTTTCTAAAGGCTTGAGACATTTAAAAAAATACTAAAAATCACCATGTGCTTATCTTTCTATTTGTTTCATGTAAGACAGTGTTTCTCAACCTTGGTGCAGAGGTGGGTTCCTCCCGGTTCTATAGAACCGGAAGTAACTTGGCGGCCTGGGTCGCTAGAACCGGCAGCGACCCAGGCCTGCCACGCCTCTGAGATGGTTCTCCCGGCAGCGCCATAGGCGTCGCCAACTTTTTTTTCCTTCTGTGCATGCGCATAAGCTTTTTTAAAGCACTGTGCATGCACATGCGCAAAGTGCGCACAGGGCGCATCACTGAGTGAACCGGCAGCGGGAGAATCAGACCATCCCTGCATTGGTGACTTTAAGATGGGTAGACTTCATGTCCCAGAATTGAAGAGTTGAAGTTCACCCATCTATAAGTAGCCAAGGTTGAGAAACAGTGATGTAACAGATTGTGGGAAAGCTAAAGTTTAAACTGTTGCATGGTTATTGTTCTGTCCCCACGAGGCACACAACCACACAAGCAGTTTGTACACACTTATTTAATGAAACAAAGGCTACTAATAAAACATCTTAGTAGTAAACAATATGCACACACCAATTTGCAAACAAACTGTTGTCAGCAAACAACCAGCTATCAATTAAACTTCATTAATAGCTGGTATCATTTCAAAGAGTTTGAAGACAATGACAAGCAATTGAGTCTGTTTATCTTACAGTTTCCAAGAGTTGGCAAAGTTCCTAGAAATTAGTCCTTGATAATCCAAGCCAACGCAGAGAATGCCAACGCAGAGAATGCCAAAACAAGAATCATGGAGCAAGCTATGATCAGACAGGTGGTTACTCAGCTTCTGCAGCTTCTGGATGAAACAGATCATCTAGATCCTTATCAGTCGGGTTTCAGGCGCGGCTACAGTACAGAAACTGCCTTGGTCGCCCTGATGGATGATCTCTGGCGGGCCCGGGATGGGGGAAATTCCTCCATCCTGGTGCTACTTGACCTCTCAGCGGCTTTCGATACCATCGACCATGGTATCCTTCTGCATCGTCTCGGTGAGTTGGGGGTGGGAGGCACCGTTTTGCGGTGGTTCTCCTCTTATCTCGCCGATAGGATGCAGTCGGTGTTAGCAGGAGGGCAGAGATCGTCCCCTAGGCCCCTAGTATGTGGGGTGCCTCAGGGGTCGGTTCTCTCGCCCATCCTGTTTAACATTTACATGAAACCGCTGGGGGAGATCATCCGCAGACATGGGGTGTGTTTCCACCAGTACGCTGATGACACCCAGCTGTACATCACCACCCCGTCTGACTTCAGTGAGGCAGTTGATGTAATGTGCCGGTGCCTGGACGACGTTAGGATCTGGATGGGGAGGAACAGACTCAGACTTAATCCCGACAAGACTGAGTGGCTTTGGATACTGCCTCCTAAGGACTATGATAACAGTCCCTCCTTGGCGTTCGAGGGAGCGAAACTGACCCCCTCGGATCAGGTCCGCAACTTGGGGGTCCTCCTAGATCCGCAGCTAAAATTGGATCACCATCTTTCTGCTGTGGCTAGGGGGGCCTTTGCACAGGTTCGCCTGGTGCACTAGTTGCGGCCATACTTGGAGAAGGAGGCTCTACTCACGGTCACTCATGCCCTTGTCACCTCGCGCTTGGACTACTGCAACGCGCTCTACATGGGGCTACCCTTGAAGAGTATCCGGAGACTTCAGCTGGTGCAAAATGCGGCTGCGCGTGCTGTGGTGGGTGTGCCAAGGTACACCCACGTGACACCTATACTCCGCCAGCTGCATTGGTTGCCCATCGGTCTCCGGGTCCAATTCAAGGTGTTGATCACCATCTTTAAAGCCCTTCATGGCTTAGGACCAGGTTAACCAGACCAGTTATCTCCGGGACCGCATTCTGCCTCATACTTCCCTTCGACCGGTTAGGGCCCACAGAGTGGGCCTCCTCCAGGTCCCGTCGGCCAAGCAATGCCGCCTGGCGGGCCCTAGGGGGAGAGCCTTCTCTGTGGCAGGCCCCGTGCTCTGGAACCAACTTCCCCCAGAGACCCGAACTATCCCCACTCTGCTGGCCTTCCGAAAAGCTGTCAAGACATGGCTTTTCCTGCAGGCTGGGGGCAGAGCTTAATCCACTCGAGCTCACCCCCAAGTATGTATGGTTGTTGAATGAGTATTGGATGTTTTTAAATATTGTGTTTTTAATTTTTATATCTGTTTTTTAATGTGATTTTATAAATTGGTGTCTTGTATTTTTTTCTGTTGTACGCCGCCCTGAGTCCTTCGGGAGTTGGGCGGCATATAAGAACACCATAATAAATAAATAAATAAATAAAATTTTCAAATGTTGTTCTCTGCAGCTTGTTAGCTGCAACTGATGACCTTAAATGGACTAGGGGAGTGGCCAATTAGCCCCAAGTCTTACTCCCGAGTAGACCTCCTCTGGAGTAAACCTTCCTGCCTCTTGGCAGCCCTGCGTGCTCTTGCATTCAGGAAAGGAGTAGCCCCTCCTTTCTCAGCACTGCCAAGAGGTACTGAAGGTTCCAAAGGCCCAGGCTGCACAAGCTGCGGGTGGCCACAACACTTATCTCAGAAAAGGCAGCTCACCCCAGCTGCTGAAGGGTGGGCGAAATATGCTTCAAAGACATTTTTTTCTTAAATAATTCTTGAAGCAGGGAAATTATTATCACAATTTTTAAGATTCTGTATTTACCTGAACAGTAAGTAAACTAACATTTACTTTAACTAACATTAGTTACTAACATTAAGTAAACTTGACTATAATTCATTTTGTTCTTGCTTTCTTGGTCCTGCCAATCAAATAAGGTCTTGTCTACCCATTGTCTCACTTTATTCTGTTGTAACATACCCTTTCAATGAAAGAAAAAATGAGATGGCTTCTGTTTGACATAGACTTCACAATCTATTTGCAAAAAAATGAAGGAAACTGTTGCTCTGGTCATAACAAGAGTTGAAAAAAATCTGCTCTGAGAGTTTGTCAGTTCTTTAAGATCAGTTAGTTTAAACCCAGCTTGCACAAGGATTAATTATACCAAGGGTTTATGAGTTATCCTAGGAATGGTAATCTCCAAATAAAATGCTCATTTTAAGAAGCCTATTAGAAACATATGTAAAGCAACACCATTTAAAAGCAGCCATTATGGCTTATATAGGGCACTCTATAAACATTGTTAGTTGTTTAAAAAAGCAAATGTTGGCTTTTTCATTGGGCTTTGCTGAAACCTACTTCATGTTCATAGCCTAGTGATTTCCATGTAATTTGCAGTCCTTATGGATACACAACTGCAATAAATCTATCTTTTTCTTCAACATTGATTATCCTAACAATATTGGCAGAACAGATAATGAAGCAAAACAAACACAACTCTCCCTGACAAAACAGATTTAATTGTTAGGCCCTTTGCACAAACAGCAGTGCCTATTTTAGTTGACTAGTTTTCATGGGGGGGGGGTTTAAAAAGGCACAGTCTAAAACCATGTTTCAGAGCTTAAAGCTTCGGATCAATGCAATCTCTCTTTATAAATGTCAGTGTTAGAATAGTAATGATCAGTTTAATGGTGCAACTTCCAAAATATTTTTTTAAAGCTTTGAATTTTTTATAGCTTTTGCAGTTTATCTCTCTTATGTTCATTTAAAGAATTTTTTTTTAATTCTTTCTGAAGAATCAATTGTATTAATAAGCTTAACAGTGCCACCTTTTATGCATGTTAGTACCATTCCTATATCTCTCTGGAGAATGTTCTTGTCACTTTTTCTACAACTGGGATTTATTTATTCTATAGAATTGCCCAGTTAATATCTTCATGATTGGCATTTGACTTCTGTAGAAATGTAATATAAACTTCTCTTGCTAAAAAAATGGAATAGGTTGAGCCAAGTTTTATATAACTTCCTGTGTTGTAGACCACCAATTATTTATGCCACTTAAAGTAGATTTATTGCTAAATAAATTTATTCCTTAGATGCTGTCTAATATGCACTCCTGTATAACAGCAGTGCCGCCTTTTGGAAGTTTTATTGATCAGTGCTTGACCTCAAGTAACTTGCAACATAGCTGGTTTGAAGAATCGGTGCTCGATTTGTTTTATAAATCAGAATGTTTGTGGCTGAAAATGTCTGCTTTGGGAGTAAAAAATAGACAGAGAAAGATACCTGTTTCATAAAGATGAATGCTGTATGAAGCAAAAATGGGAAGTAAAAGGATATGCAATATGATTGCCAGCTTCAGCCTATTTGTTTAAACTCTACTCCTCTTTTCACAATATGCCTAAATACCTATGTTTTACCTTTTTTGGACTGTTTTTAAACACAGGTCTAATTTCAGAATCAGAATTAGAACAGAGCTGGAAGGGACCATGGAGGTCTTCTAGTCCGGCCCCCTGCTCAAGCAGGAGATCCTATACCGGGTGTCAGCAACGTGTGGCTCCTGAGCCGAATGCGGCTCTTTCATCCCCCTGCTGTGGCTCCCTGTCGGCTGGTTGGTACCACCCCTCGCACTCTCCTCCCCATCATTTCTCGCATTGTCTGAGAAGGTAAGGGTGACGGCGGGGATGGAGACTCGCTCCATATTCTGGAGTGGGAGGGAAGTGCCCTGTACATGCCTCTCATCTCGTGAGCATTTCTTCCGGCACTTCTTGGTCCTGCACGCACCTCTGTCTCGTGGGGAGATGCGCAACTTGATCTCTGCTCCGAGACACTGGCCCGGCCCAGCTGCGGCTGATGCTCCACATCATAATGGGCTCCAGGAAGAGGAGGGGACGCCGTCTCCCCCATTGTGAAGCGCGCTAAATGTAAGTGTGCTGTGCAAGGTGCTGCGAGAGCAGTGAGCAGGCCATGGAGGCGGCCTTATGCAGCACACTTAAATTTAGCATGCTTCTCAATGGGGGAGATGGTGTCCCCTCCTCCTCATGGAACCCATTACGACACGGAGCATCGGGGTGACGCAGCAGCCAGAAGAACTGCCCGCGAAATGAGAGGCAAGTACAGGGGTGCTTCCCTCCCGCTGTAGAATATGGAGCGAATCTCCATCCCCGCCATCGCCCTTATCTTCTCAAGCCACGCGAGGAGTGACTGGGAGGGAAGGGTGAGGGGCAGGACCAACCAACTGACAGGGAGCCACAGCAGGGGGATGAAAGAGCTTCATTTATCTGGGAACCTGATCATATGGTAAAAAGCACCCAAAGAAGAAGAAAGAACATCAGCAAAAAAAAATCTTGCCTGTTTTTAGAAATGGTTCAAAAGGGAAAACACACACACACACACACACACACACACACACACACACACACACACACGAGAGAGAGCAAGGGGGGTGGGAGAGGAAGGAAGGGAGGGAAAGAGAGAGAGAGATGAAAGAGAGAAAAGGGAAGAAAAAAAGAGAAATGAGAAAATAATGGAGTGAGAGAAAGAGAGAAACAAATGAGAGAGAAAGAAGGGAGAGAGGGAAAAGTACACAGAAATGAGAGATAAGAAAAAGAAAAACAAGAGAGAGGGAGGGAGGGAGGGAGAGAGAGACCCATTTCCCACAGAAAACACCCGGAGCCACAAAACCCGGGTCAACAGTTTACTTCTGGGTTCAGTTCAGGATGCTTGTTATGATCTATAAAGCTGAACAAAACATGAAGCCAAGTTATTTCAAGGACTGCCTCTCCCCAGTTACATTTACTCATCCCCCAGGTCTGTCAGAAAATGCATGTTATGGGTCCTGTCTACCAAAAAATGTCATCCAGCAGGTCCCTTTCTGTTGCAGCATCCACCATCCACCATCCAGCAGAAGTGGTATGCAGTCTGTCAGTTCTATTGTTAACAATAGCATAGACTGTATTCTGCTGGAAGTTAAGTGTTATGGATTTATACTATTTTGATTCTTTTTAATGGTTTTGATTGTAGTTGCTTACTTTTTAGTATATATTTTGTTTTGTTTTTTTATTGTGAGAGTCACCATAAGTCATGTATGTGAGATAAAGGAGCCGAGGTGGCGCAGTGGTTAAAAGCAGCACTGCAACCTACTTCAGCTGACTGCTAGTTCAGCAGTTCAGCTGTTCAAATCTCACCGGCTCAAGCCTTCCATCCTTCTGAGGTCGGTAAAATGAGGACCCAGATTGTTGGGGGCAATATGCTGAACTCTGTAAACCGCTTAGAGAGGGCTGTAAAGCACGATGAAGCGGTATATAAGTCTAGGTGCTATTGCTACTATTGCTAAAGGTAAAGGTAAAGGTTCCCTTTGCACATACGTGCTAGTCGTTCCCGACTCTAGAGGGCGGTGCTCATCTCCATTTCAAAGCCAAAGAGCCAATACTGTCCAAAGACGTCTCCGTGGTCATGTGGATGGCATGACTCAATGCCAAAGGTGCACAGAACACTGTTACCTTCCCACCAAAGGTGGCCCCTATTTTTCTACTTCCATTTTTTACTTGCTTTCGAACTGCTAGGTTGGCAGAAGCTGGGACAAGTAACGCGAACTCACCCCGTTACGCGGCACTAGGGATTCGAACTGCTGAACTGCCGACCTTTCGATCGACAAGCTCAGTGTCTTAGCCACTGAGCCACCGCGTCCCTTGTATGTGAGATAGGCAGCTGTATATATTGACTAAAAAATGTATTTATGAGCATTATTTGTGGTATCCATGCCTCTGAAGAATTCAGAAGCATACATAGAAATACCAGAGAGTTTTATTCAAAGAAGAGATGGAATGAAATATACTTTGTTTTTATACGTTGAATGAAAAAGCAGCACACAAGGAGAGAATGAATTAGTCTGAGTCACTTGAATAAAGTGCATTAGATAAGTCATCTTATCTAATGCACTTTCTGCTTGCTGACCTTATTCTGTGAGCAGGAATGAGGAGTGGATACAAATATTAAACTGCACTGCAAGCTTAGGACTGTTAGAGTTAGTTCAGCATTTTCAGAATCACCTTATGGTATTGTAGGAAGTTAGCACCTACCCCCCCCCCTCCTAGAGGAATGAAATATTTTAGGGAATATTAAAAAGACATACTATTACATTTCTCTGGATGAGAAAATGGAGAAACATGTTTTTAGGCAGGAAACAAACTCACTCTTAGTGGTCCCCACCTTTGTCAATGGACCATTAAAGGCCAGAGCCCAGCTCACTCATCCCCCCCCCTTTGTCAATGGGCAGTCTATTCTACATAACAAAGATCTACAGGCAGACCCATCTAGCAAACAGAAACTCAGCAATGGCACCTGGGAAGGTTACATCAGCCAAGCCTGGGACACAGACCAAAGCCTACAAAGTTAGCTAAGACCCCCGCCCCCTGGGAGCCTGACAGCCAATGGAATACATTTCTTACACAGGAACAGAAAACTCTTAAGGTGGGGCCCAACAGAGTGTATAAAACTCAGGCACTCTTAGCATCTCACTCCTTCTCTTCTTCTTCAACAACTTTGAGGCATGTGATCCCCCTTTTCCCCAGGACCTCAAACCATGTGTTCCTGCTGTCCACCATTAAACCATCTTTCCAAGCAGTCACCATGCTTCCAGTGTGTTTTTCCTCACTTGGAACCAAACCCAGAAAGGATGTTTCTTACAACAGTATGAAGAATGGATCTGTAGCATCAGTACAATTTGACCTGAGTTAATCTGGATATTGATGAGCCATTCAAACTTTGCAATGGTACGTAGTTTTTGTTGAAAACTCTTTCTTTGACAAAGGGTTTGACACAGGATTTTGGCTTCAGTGTATTATTTGTGTGCAGATTGGAATGTGTGACTGTCCTGTGTTTACTGTGATCTTTTCCTGTGAATTGTTGATTTCAAGCCTTGATTTCTTCTGCAAATGTAAAATCCCAGTTTAGAAGCAGATAATTGTAGGGAATTTGGAGGACATCTAATCAGACTCTTTTCTTAGTGTTTGCTATGAACTGAAGAGTGCAACTGATTAAAAACACTTCCAAACTTGGTTGTCTTCCCCTGAATATAGTCAAGTTTTTAATGTCAATCTACAATGTGCTCCTTACATTACAAGAGGAAAAATTATAGAACATTCTAATGCATAAAAAGCAGTAGGTAAGAGTGCTTCTTATGGATGTCTAATTCTCACATAAATCAAGAAAAAGGGAAGCTTGGAAGGAAGAGAATTTGCCAATAAAAGTTAAACCATTGCTCTGGAATTGCGTTCCTGGCAAATGCAATATAAAAGATTCTATACTTTTTTAAAATTTAACAAGCTAGAGGGTGCAGACAGTTCAGTACAGATATAGTTTGTATGAACAATATCTGTGCTAAGCTAAAGTCAGATAACCTTGGCTGAATATCTCTGCTCTATATTAAAATCAAGGAGGCTGTGAGAGACAAGCTGGTAGCTGTGGAATTGCTTATCTTGCTTGGAACTGCCATCAAGGCATGCTGGTTTTTTATGTGCTACATTGCATTTACAATGCATGCTTTCATTTTCAAAACAGCAGGCATTTTTTTGTGTATTTTCCTTAAAAAATTCATTATCACCATCATAGTCATCACCATTTTGATCTGCCTGTCAATAGAATAGAATAACAGAGTTCTAAGTTGCTTCTCTCCTTGATTAATTTCCACCCATTGCTTCTTGTCCTACCCTCAGGTGCTTTGGAGGATAGCTTGACTCCCTCTTCTTTGTGGCAACCCCTGAGATGTTGGAACCCTGCTATCATGTCTCCCCTAGTCCTTCTTTTCATTAAACTAGATATACCCAGTTCCAGCAACCGTTCTTTATATGTTTTAGCCTCCAGTCCCCTAATCATCCTTGTTGCTCTTCTCTGCACTCTTTCTAGAGTCTCAACATCCTGCCCCCAGTTTTCATCTAGAAGTTAAATGGAGCTGATCTTCATAGCAGAATTCCATAACAAACTAAGCAGTGCTACCAATTTAGGACAACTGAAAGCCAACATATTTGTCTCTTGTCGGAGGTGTGGGTGGGAGGATGAAGGAACCCCTGCAGAAGCGCCATTAAGATTCATTTAAGATGAAACGAAAAGATTAAAAAGCAGGCTAAGTCAACATTTGTGAACCATGCTGGCAGAACGTGTTTTCTTCATTTTGATTTTTAATTTGTTTTCTTCATATTTATTTATAATGTGAATCTGTTGTTTGGCCCTATGGATGAATTGCCAGGGGAAGCAGAGAAAATCTAAAGATTCCACAAAAAATATGAAATATTTTCATATTTCATATTTTTAGACACAGTGTAGAATTACTAAAACTGGCTATTTTGTCTGTACCAGAGAAGAGCTTGCTAATATTTTGGTGTTTTGTATTTTCTTGGGAGAAATGCATAAATTTATGTACAAGGATAGTTTAGGAGGCAGAGAACATGTTTGGAGTTTTGACAACATACCACATGCTGTCACAAAATGCCTTCTCTGGAGGAGAGTTTCCTGATATGCAAATGACTGCTGTCACCATTGATAAAATAGTCCATTACCCAAAAGGCAAATTGCTGAAGTTGCTCCTTGTTATTGGCTCTAGCTTCTCTATCAAAGTTGTGCAAAGCAATTGAAAGAGGAGCTTTGTCAAGCACTTGAGGACAAAGGTCGCTGTGGCTGCCATCTTGATTTTTTTTAAACTCCTTTCCAAACATCTCTAGGTCTTTAGCTGCCTTCATACACATATACAAGTAGTCTTCAACCAGTGGTGGGATTCAATTTTTTTACTACCGGTTCTGTAGGCGTGGCTTGGTGGGCGTGGCATGGCTTGGTGGGCATGGCAGGGGAAGGATACTGTAAAATCTCCTTTCCCTCCCCACTCCAGGAGAAGGTTACTGCAAAATCCCCATTTCCTCCCGATCAGCTGGGACTCAAGAGGCAGAGAATAGATAGGGGTGGGCCAGTCAGAGGTGGTATTTACCGGTTCTCCAAACTACTCAAAATTTCCGCTAACAGTTCTCCAGAACTGGTCAGAACCTGCTGAAACCCACCTCTGGTCTTCAACCTACAACCACAATTGAGCCCAAAATTTCCATTCTTGCTAAGCAAGAGAAATGTTAAGCGAATTTGACTCATTTTATCACCTTTCTTGCCACAGTTGTTAAGTGGATGACTGAAATTGTTAAGTGAATAACATGGCTGTTAAGTGAATCTAGCTTCCCCATTGACTTTGCTTGTCAGAAAGTTGCAAAAGCTGATCACATGACCCCTGGGACACTGTCACCATCATAAATATGAATCAGTTGTCAAGCATCCGAATTTTGATCACATGACCACAGGGATGCTGTGGCAGCCGTAAATGTGAAAAAGTGTCATTTTTTCATTGCTGTTGCAACTTCAAACAGTCACTAAACATATGGTTATAAGTTGAGGACTACCTGTATTACAGAAACTCTCTGGTCATCTTTTTTTTCTTAATTGTATTTGAGATGTGTGAGTCTAGGGTGTCTGCAGGAGCTGAAGTCTTTCTTGTGTACTGTTTTTCGCCTCTGCAGCTGGGAAAATTAGGCTGTTTCTTTTAGAATACATACCCCATGGAAGATTTATAAAGATTCTTCAAGTGGCTTACACCATAGCATTAGACCAGGAATCCACAATAAATAAAATTGAAAGCTCCTTAACACAGCATGGCCATTCCAAAGAGCAAACCACAACACAACGATGAAAAGAAAAACAATGTGCAAGCAGCAGGTAGCGTAGCAATTAAAAGCCCATCATATCCCCGCAAATGTTTGCTGGAATGAGAAATAGAAGAGAAATGCCGTTTCTAAAATAGAGCAGAAGAGATAGCTGATCAAGGTGGCAATTTCCAAACACCAGTATTGCTCTGTTGGGAACATTATTCTTTGTCCCTTTCACAAGGTGTACAAACAAACAAGATAACCTGATGACTGAACATCTTGAAAAATTAAACACTTGCTGTGATTAGCATCGCTGCTCTAATTTGAATCTTGATGTGTCTGATGTCTAGGTCCAAAAATGCTGTTCGTAAGCGTTATCCTATGACCTGGGAAATCCAAAGAACTATTTAAATAAATTGATTTCTGCTACAGTCTGAAAAATCTTGAGAAATTCCTGAATGGAATTACTATACACATCTTTTGTCATACATTATTTATTGTGTCCCTGGGTTAGACTGACAGCTCCGGTTTTATATCCTGTCTCCGCAGCACTGCCCTCATCTTATCCTCGGGCTGCTATTGAGGCAACCTTATCCTGTTGTTTTCAAACACCTGCCAGCTAAAAAAACAGTGCAGAGGGAGCCTGTCAAGCTCATAATTATGCTGGCAGCTTTTCTATCACCGTACCAGAGGCTGGATTGTACTAAGGATTGTTCCTTGAAAGAGTTCTACATGAGTCCCAACCCACCACTGGATGGCCATCTTAACAGTGGGTTACACTTCTGGGCCGCAATATTTTATTTTCTCAACAACCTCTTGACCTGCACAACTGCCTTGCTGCGTGTTTTCATGCTGCATAACGATCCCTTTATAATAAGGAGAAACTATAAACCCTGTTAACATACTGAAAGATTTAGTAGGAGTCTAGGGCAGTGATGGCGAACCTTTTTTCCCTTGGGTGCCGAAAGTGCATGTGCGTGTGCTATCGCGCATGCGCGAGTGCCCACACCTATAATTCAATGCCTGGGGAGGGCGAAAACGGCCTCTCCCGCTCCCCCGGAGGCCCTCTGGAGGCTGGAAATGGCCCGTTTCCCAACTGCTGGTGGGCCCGGTAGGCCCATTTTTCATCCTCCCCAGGCTCCAGAGGCTTCCCTGGAGCCTGGGGAGGGCAAAAACACCCTCCCCAGTCCCCCCGGAGGCCCTCCAGAAGCCGAAAACGCCCTCCCAGAGCCTTCATGCAAGCCAAAAATCAGCTGGACGGCGTGCACATGCGCGCTGGAGCTGAGCTAGGCAATGGCTCGTGTGCCAGCAGATATGGCTCCGCGTGCCACCTGTGGCACCCGTGCCATAGGTTCGCCATCACTGGTCTAGGGTGTGTACTTCTGGATTAAACCAACAAGCAGCAAGAGAACAATATCTGTCTTAAGAAAAATTAGTGTTGAGAGTGGGATGGAGAAGAAAACACAGTTGTCTAACTATGTAAGAGCCCTATTTTCCCGTAACCATGGTCATTGTGATAACTTATAATCCTTCCTCAAAGAGCAGTTTCAGACAAGAATGGGAAAGGAGATTGGGCTGTAGGTTCCTCTGTGCAAGGTGCTGTGGGGTTCGAGAGTCTCCTTGATTGTATTGAATATCTACATTAAGGCACTTAGTGATGTTATTTACCAACATGAGATCAAGTGTTGCCAGTGCTTTTGATCTCAGCCAGTGGCGATAAAATGATGATGTTAAAATGCTGTCCAGGTGCTTGGTGGATGTTTGGGTCTGAAGGAAAAGGAGCAGGCTGAGCCTTAATCCCAGCAAGACGAATTAGCTTCATGTAGTAGTATGTGGGAATGACCTTGGGAGGCAGGAAGAAGACTTGCATTTTAGGCAACAGTCTAATAAGAGGCTGGAGGTGAGGAAAAAGCATGAACATTGTTTATGATGGTTTTCTGGACTCTCCCTAGTTTTCCAGAAAATAAAGAGAGAGGTCAGGGGAGGCGTGCTTTCAGTGTTGCAGGATTTTGTTAAGGTAATCTTATAATAAAGTAGGATTAGTTAATCTGGGTGTGCCTCTTTTCTGGTCTGCTTCACAAGGCTGACTATAAGCTATCAGATTTTGGGGTAAAACTGTCTTTAGTTCTGGATGGATTGCATTTATTTTTTATATTCTTACATTAATTTAGTTTCTAGTTGGAATTTATGAAGATGGAGTAATGCTGTGCCATTGAGTTGGTGTCTATTGGAGGCTTGTCCATGTAGTAGCCAGGAGTCAAAATTGATTCAAAGGTACTTCCCACTAAAGAACTCGACCCTTTAATTAATGTTTTGGGTTTTTCCCCCAATATTTATACTTTCTTCGTCAACTTACATCAGGTAGTAGCACCTAGCCGATGGCTGATCTCAGAAAGGTGGAACAGAGTCATGAACTGGAGACCACAATGAAATTAGACCCAAATATTTCCTTGAAGAATGCAATGGGTACTCGGTCCTATGTTGTTGTCAGAAAACTACATGAATGTTATTGATAAATTTGCAAGGGCTGAAGCTATGTGGCAAGAACTGGTGAGCTTCAGATAAGAAAGAACCATTGCATAAACATTAAGCAAGTACTTCAGCCTCAAGAATATCTGACTCAATCTGCTGACTCAGAATGGCTGGAAGAAAAATCTTACGAATTGAATGTGGGCATGCTTGTATGTGCTTGTACACATGACTTGACCTTTTCCGTATTAATAAACTGATAATTATCTATATAAAATAAAGGGCATTTGCTTTTATTTACATCAGCGGAATCAATTTTAAAATAAGAACAAGGTCAGTAAAAAAATGAAAATGTTTTTATTTCATTACAAGCTTGATGAATCCACTTGTATTTAATCCTGGCAGAAATGAAATATTGAAGTTCTCATTTCTGTCTTCCATGGATATACGAGGGTGAGTCAAAAAGTAATGCCATTTTCTTTAGGACAGGTATAATTACCAACACAGGAACATGTAGCATACATCAAAATGAAGCTGGTCCTCTGTGGATCACATCCCTACTTCTCAACATAATCACCATTTCTCTCAATAGCAATGTTCCACCTTCGAATGAGAGCATGTATCCCTGCCTCGTAAAATTTTGTTGACTGTTCTTTGAGCCACTTCTACACTGCCGTTTTCACTTCCTCATCACTGGAATAATGTTTGCCTCTCAAACCCTCTTTCATGGGGCCGAAGAGATGATAGTCTGAAGATAGATGATAGTCGTAATGTAAATCATTTCTCAGTGTGAATGTTAAAATGACCTATCCGGACGGTAAACAAGCTCTCTATCCATTTTACTTTGGGTCTCTTCTCTGTCATCTCTTGAGTGTTTTTTTAGACCCCAACAGCTCTTCGGTCAATATGCCAAACAATAATAATCAACAGGATCAGACTTCCTGGAGTAGGTTGCTTGCTTGTTGCACATACTAAAAATCATTATGTGATGTCACTTTATAAAAATCAGCTTAGCTAAGTATAGACAGATTTAGATTTGTACTGAAGGGTTTTTGTGCTAATTAACATGAGATTGATTGCATCACCAACAACGTCCACATATATGCTTGCAGTATGTTGATCCGGTATGTCAAAATATCTTATTCTTGAAATAAATTATGAGGAATGACTCAACTTGTGACATGTGAAGTCATAATATAAACCCTTGCATATGAATAACATCTCAGTGATTATTCATGACCTGACACAGATTTTGCATTTCTGTTAGCTCATCCACAGGGGATTGAAGCATACAGTTTTTTCTCATCTTTTCTTACAGTGAAATGCACGGAGGGATGAGTTTAGAAGGTGATAATATCTGCTTATATAATTTACTTTTTGAAATAATAGTGATATTTTATAAAATTAGGTATCTTGGGTCTTTTATTCAGCAGTTGGAAATGTAGTGTTGAAGCAAAACCCCTCTGAATTTTCCTTATTAGAGAAGGCTTCAAAGGGAATGCAAATTGTACCTGCTTTTGCTTCTCAAATACTCTAATCTAATAATTGATCTTGTGAATGTATAACACTGTGGATATTTCTTTATTCTGAATTGATTGGTCATGCCATCCAGCAGTGAGCCTTTTATCTTTTCTTGCCTTGCTTATTTTTCTGGTTATTTTGATTGCCTTTAAACACCTTTCATCAAAATGACCTCCATTTTAAAAATGGACATCGATGTATCTTTCTAAAACAGAAAAGTGCCTACATTATTGCATTTCATGAAACCTTTCTTAAGAAAATGTATGGGATTTCTGGAAAATTAAAATTTTATCCCATAATGAATATTAATTAGCTACATTCCCTGGTTAAATTAAGAAGTATCTGGGTGGTTATCTTCAGATTGCTAGACAATTTTAAAACAAAGATTGCTACAGCATTATAAATCACAGCCTGAGTGTTCATATAATGATTACTGATCCATAATGTATTGATAGATTGATTGATTATATAACGCCTATAATATTAATATCCTAAAATTACAGTGATAAAGGGAAATATAAGGAACTAAAATGCAATACCAAAATCAATGCAGGGATTTTAAGGAATGCAGAATGGAAAAGGCAGTATGGTGAAAAATCACTGCAATAATTAACCTGATAAAATCTGACATGAATAAACCAGAATATTCAGATTAATGTATTAATAAAATAAAACAGTCATATGCTTGTCGTTGAATTTGGTGTAATTTGCCTAGCTAGAATGGCAATTTGTAACTGATGTTGGCTATCTCAGAAAGCTTGATCGCCATATGCTATATGCGCTATTCAAATCCAAAGAAGAAAATGTGCTTTGAGATACATGGACATGCTTGCTACACATGTTTAGCACCTTTTAAAGAAATCGAACCTTTCCCTGGCAGTTGCTTGATTCCCTGAAAATATACCTTTATGGTAAGGAACCGCTGACAAGATACAATTACATTTCATCAGTCAGAGTCTCATTAAAGAAGCTACGTATTTTCCCGGCTCACACAGTAATGAGTTTGAAATAAAATACCTCCTTGCTTGCTCCAATTTGCTCTGAGTTCCCCTTTTTGGAACCTCCTTAAACTTCAGACATGAATATTTCTTGGTATTGTTCAGCTGAAATGTAAGACCAGAAGAAAATACAGCTTCTCTAAGAAGGTGCAGAGAGGTATGGTGGGAGTACTCTAGATCCAAGATTCACCTTGTGGCAAGATGCTGCAAATTAATTCAATAAATAAATAAATAAATAAATAATAGCAATAGTAATAGCACTTAGATTTATATACTGCTCCATACTGTTTTATAGCACTCTCTGAACGGTTTACAATGTCAGAATATTGCCCCCAACAATCTGGGTCCTCATTTTACCGACCTCGGAAGAATGGAAAGCTGAGTCAACCTAGAGCTGGTCAGGATCAAACTCCTAGAAGTGGGTAGAGTTAGCCTGCAATACTGCCTTCTAACCACTGGGCCACCATGGCTCATAATAAAGTACAACACATCCCTAGTAAACCATAAAAGTTGCACTAAGTAACCATTTTAAATTCTGACTGAAATTGATTCCTTCCTTACATCAATGCATTTTTTTTTTTTTTTTTTTTACAGAAGCACCGTTGAAACCCGAAGAAAATCCTGCAGATGCATTCATTGATTCATCCCTCTTTGCTCACTGGGGCCAGGATTTGAGCCCTGAGAACCAACGAACTGCCCTTAAACAGTTCCAGTATTATGGTTACAATGCTTACCTGAGTGATCGCTTGCCACTAGACAGACCCTTGCCTGACTTTAGACCTACTGGGTAAGGAGCAACTTTTGGAAGTCACTTGATATATTTTATCTAAAATGGACTAGATAATATTCTATTTTAATGGAAATTTATGAAGAATTGCAGGTATGATCTAGTCAAAATGTATTGTGTTTGGAAACTATAGTTTTCATATAAAACTAAATGTATGAAATTTGGTATAATGAAATTAGCATTATTAATAGCTAGCTATGTTTATTTTCTAAAGTAAATGCAATAATAAGTGCTAGCAGAGCTGGTAGTTTGTTTCTTCTTCTTCTTTTTAAAATATTGCACATCATCCTTCAAAGCTGAAGGAGAATGTTTCCAGGGGTTTTGAAAATGGTTTTGTTTTTGTTTTAAAAAAAGTCTAAAACAATGATAAAAACATATATAGTATTTGGTTTTAGTGACAGCTGTATAGTGATTCTGATTAAAAATTACCAAGCCATGGGTTAGTGAAGCAAGTATTTTTTTTTTTTGTTCAGGTAGAATGATACATAGTACTTTAACAAGCTGATAGAAGACATTTTATAATCTCTAAGCTATGAACTTGATCTTTTAGAATATGTGCAATCCTTTTTAAAGACAAGAAATGATAAATAATATAAAATAATATAATATAATATAATGACAGCAATTCTTTCCTGTTTGAGCAGATCTTCAGGTTTGGCTCTCAGACAAGCATTAAATCATTATTCCTCCTCCTCCTCCTCCCTCCCTCCCCCTTTGTATTTGATAAAAAGGAGAGGTAGAGTGACACGTTATCAGCATACTGATGACAATAAATCTCTGGATGATTTCACTCAGCTATTTGGTGAAGTTATCATTTTGGAATAAAATAGAATCTTGTGTGGAACTCCACAGTATAAATGCCACAGGGCTGAGCAGAAATCTCATCTTTTGGGAGAAAGCTTTCTAAATTGAAACCTTGCAAAGTTCTTCCATCCGCACCTAATTTAGACAGCCTCTCCAAAAAGATAACTATGGACAAGGTACCGAAAGCTGCTGAGAGCAATAGAAGAATCATAAAGAAGTATAATTTTCCTTCTCTTAACTTCAAGCACAGTGTGACTATGCAAATAGAACAATACATTATAATTAATCAAAACCAAAAATAAAAGTGTATACTTCATAGGAAAATAGGAATATATCAACCCAAAGCTTCCTTAGAATATTAATGTAAAGGCTCTTGTGAATAAAACTTAACTTCTAATAATTGCATGGACACAACCAGAGACAATTGGTTTGCTATTGCCTTCTTAAGGCTATCTATGGTAAAGAGTTTGTAACGTGGCTTTCTTCCTTTATGGAAAGAGAGTGACTTAGTCAAAACTTGATCCATGCAGGTCAGAGATAATGGAATAAAGAAGAGAACATAACTGAAAAGAAACATAAATGATGGTAGCCCAGTCTAGAAGGCATGTTATATAGGATGGAGCTTTCATGTACTGTATCTCTTTTAGATGAGGAAGGAAGAACAGAGTCTTTCAGATATCTCCATATCTATTGTCCTAGTAGCAGGGGTGAAATGCTACCGGTTCGGACCGGTTCTGGTGTCTGAGTAGGGAAAATTTTGATTGGTTCGCAGAACTGGTAGGGAAAATTTTGATTGGCCCTGCCCACCTGCCCTTCCCATCCTCTCACATCTCCTATATTCTGTTGTTTATTAGCTCAGCTGATTCTCACGGCAGAGCAGATTGCCGCCTCAGCTGAGCTAAGAAATAGCAAATGAGATAGAATAATAAACTGACACTTTTTGCTGCTCCCCCCCCCCCAGCAGGGAAAGGAATACTAGCTTTAATGAGATGTCTGGGTGTTGAGCCAAGAGCAATTATCACCTCATTAAAATGTTGCAAGCTGCAAATCACCTTGCCTGAAGGAACCTACCCATTGAGAAACTACCTCAAAAAGAAACTGCCTTTTGCTTCCTCTGGAGCAAAAGCAGAGAGCCTCTTCCAGTGAAGATTTCTCTGTGTCTTCTACTTTTCTTCCACAGCAGAACAAAAAGGCCTCTTCCTGTGAAGGCTTTTCCAGTTCTTTATTCTGATTTTCTTTTGGAGCAAAAGAAAGCCCTTTCTAGTGAAGTCTTCCCTGTGTGTTTATTCTGATTTTCATCTGGACTGGAGCAAAATCATCTGGTGGCAGGCCTTAAGTAACAATCCCACACTTATTTTACTCCATGCCCACCCACTATTTAATTTACCACTTCTGTCTGTATACTTGTCTACCCCTCCCTCCCTCCCTCCCCCCCTCTCTCTCTCTCACACACACAGGTCCATGGTAAAATTGTCTTCCATGAAACCAGTCCCTGGTGCCAGAAAGGTTGGGGACCTCTGAATTAGACCATGCAGGGGCCCTACAGGAGAGCCCTTTTAAGGATTATGTATTAATAGAAAAGCAACTAACTTAGCTCTGATCCTAAACTGTTGCACATAAAAAACAGAGGAGCTCTGATCAACTACCACATTTTGGAGGGCCTGGGAAAGGTGTCAGAATAACAGAATAACACTTAGAAGGGACTTTGAAGGGGACCTATACCATTTCAGAGAAATGGCTGTCCAGTCTTTTCTTAAAAACCTCCCGTGATCAAGCACCCAGAACTTCTGGAGACAAGCAGTTCCACTGGTTAATTGTTCTCACTGTCAGGAAGTTTCTCCTTAGTTTTAGGTTGCTTCTCTCTTCGTTTTGTTTCCATCCATTGCTTCTTGTTTTGCCTTCTGCTTCTTTGGAAAATACATCGCCTCCCTTCTTTGTGGCAGCCCCTTAAAAGTCTGTTGCGTATCACACTCTTGGGCAAAGCATGTGAGCCATTTCCTCCTTTCAGTGGTCCATGAAAGTACATCTATAGTATGCAGATAATAAAGTCGAAAAAAGGTGAACAACATTTTTACAGAACTATAGATACGTTGAGGCTGGATGTGACAAGGAATGGCTGGGAGGGGAGGGGCGAGGCACCCCTTGAAGTAAATGACATTGAGTTGGCCATGCCCACTCGGTCACATGACCACCAAGCCACACCCACCAAGCCATGCCCACAGAACTGGTAGGGAAAATTTTTAGATTTCACCACTGCCTAGTAGTCAGCAGATGTCTTGATGCAGGAGGCAGTGAGTGCATGGAAAGTTGCATTCCAACACATCCTACAACCAACGTTTGTAGCAAGTAGCTATTTTTAGATAGTTTTATTTTTCTGTTATTTTTTTTAAAAAATGAAATAAAGTACAATAGGTATGTTCAGCTCTCTCTGCAAAAAAAGCTTGAATATGCTGACCCTATTCTCTTCAGTGGCATAATCCTGCATTGTCCTACAATCCTTGGAGGTCTTAACAATATGCAGTCTTCTCACCCATAACTAGCTCTCCAGCCTATAATTAATTATAATGTTGAATTCATGTCTATGTTTTTCTATTAAAAATTAGTGCTGTGTTCTGGTATCTTTTTCTTTCTGAGGGAATTCTAAAAATTCTAGAATGCAATAGAATAGAGGATTGTATTGCACTATTAAAAAACCATTTTTTTGTAGTAGCCCATCTTATCTCAAAAGGCAGTGATAAAAAAGTTAATTTTTGATTTAAAAATATTAACATCTCTTTTTACATTAGTTTACAGTGCAGCTAAAAGGATATTTCCTCTTGATAACCTAGTTCTAGCTGATATAGTGTTTTAATTGCTAATAAGGTCATCCCCTTTAACTGTGCTAAATTTCTTATTAATATAGCTGTTTCTTTTTTTTTTTTTTAATTTTTTTTTTATTATTTTTCTTCATTAAACATCTGAATATTTTGATACAGATCTACACCCGTTTTTACAACATTTGTTATATCTCAATTATGCACATTAAATCATAAATTTACAATCTTTTCTGTCTTTGTTTTCTTCTCACGTTGTCACACAGTCTTTCCTCTTTTTTTTAGTCCAGTTGTACCATCTAGTCCATGTTTTGTAGTATTCTGAGTCGCATTGTCCTTTGAGTTGAATAGTCAGCATGTCCATTTCGGCACATCTATATATTTTGTCCATTAGTATATTTTCTGGTGGGATTTGATTGTCTTTCCAATATTGTGCATATGTTATTCTTGCCGCAGTTGTAATATGTAGTATTAAATATTGTATATTTTTTGGATGTTGTTTTTCCATTATCCCCAGAAGGAAAAATTCTGGGGTAAATTCCATTGTTCTCTCAGTAATTTCTTGTAACCAGGCATGCACTTTTTTCCAGTAGCCCTTTGCTTCGGGACACAACCACCACGCATGAAAGAAGGTACCTACGTCTTTTTTACATTTCCAGCAAGCCGAATTCATTTTTGGGTATATTTTGGCCAATCTTGATGGAGCTAAATGCCATCTATAAAACATTTTATAATAATTCTCTTTATATGCTGTTGACTTAGTTATTTTGCAGTTTATATTCCATGTTTTCTCCCAGTCAGCTAAGTGTATGTTGTGGCCTACGTTTTTTGCCCATGCTATCATGGGTTCCTTGACAATTTCCTCCATTTTATCGAATTCCAGCAGATATTTATATAGTTTTGATATTATTTTTTCGTCCGGGCCAATCAAAATTTTATCCAGTTTTTGCATTTCCATTTCTATACCCATACCCTCAGTATCTTTTTTGTGTCGAGTTTTTAATTGTAAGTAGGTCAACCAATCAATATTTATATTTTGTTCCGCCAATTGTTCTCTACTTTTTAATTTCCCTGTCAGATCTAATATATCGCTATATTTTGCTGCTTTGGTTATATCAATTAGGTTGGGGTAGGTCATGGCTTCTATAATTGAAAGCCATTTGGGGATTTTCATGTAGTTCTTCTTTTTGATTTCATACCATGTTTTTAACAAAGATTTTCTAATTAGGTGTTGGTTGAAGCTAAGTTGTGGCTTAGTTCCATCTCTCCATATGTAAGCATGCCATCCCATTTGTAGGTCGTGGCCCTCTAGTGTTAGTATTCTTTTGTTAGTTAAGTTTATCCATTCTTTTATCCACGCCAAGGATGCTGCTTTGTAGTAAAGTTTCCAGTCAGGGAGCCCTAGACCACCTCTGCTCTTATCATCCTGTAAATTTGCTAATTTGATTCTTGGTTTTTTGTTTTGCCATATAAATTTAGATATAATTTTATTCAAATTAGTAAAAAATTTAGTCTCTAATTTGATCGGAACTGTTTGGAATAGGTATAAAAATTTTGGCAGTATACTCATTTTAATTGCAGCTTAATATAGCTGTTTCATATACACATGTAGAAAACTGATACTTTATAAGATGAAAAATACAACTTAATGGGTGTTGTCACTGAAAGTTTTTGTGTCCATGAAGGGCAGTGGTGAGAGAGAGAATTCCTGATGAGCATATGTGCCTATCTACATAGGTAGAATCTTCTCTCTCACCATTTTTCTTCATTCTCTGTATGGACCCTGTGACCAGAAACAATCAATGATAACACATATGGATGCTAGTATAATTAGTTTTGAGCAACTAATATAGGAATGGAAGATGTGTCTTAACGATGTTATAATGAACTTCAATATAATGAAGACTAAATACTTCGAATGTAGTGTCCAGACACATGGTTCAGTCTAAACTGTTAGTACTGAGTCAAATAAAATGACCCAGTTCAACTACTCATTCATGACTTCTAATCACTGTTGGATGCTCAAATATGGGTCAGTATTAGTGCCTGGATGGAATGGCACTATGCAAAATAACAACAACTGTCTGCATCTGAAATTTAAGGTCCGTTGAAAAGTCATCCGACCCAAAGCAATGCATGCAGTGGAATGTTGGCTAGTGATGAAGACCACATGAGTAGAGTTACTGGTCACATAACCAGACTAAATCTGGTTATGACTAAATCATGTGGCAAATGAGGATATACAGAAAACTTTTAGTTTTGCCTTCGTAGTTGAGAAAAATGCAATAATCATGCCTAGCAGCAACAATTCCATAGCAAAAAAAAAAATTTCTTCTATGAAATGTAGAAAATTGCTGGCCAAAGAAGCAACCCAAACTGTGCTAACTTGACTGATTAAAAGATGATGCATGCTTTGAGAAGCTCAATTGTAGAGACACTGCAGGCTGTGTGAAATGAAATGCAGACTGGAAATGAGCAGATGTGTAATCAAGTAGGACAAACCCTAAGAGGAAATAGAAGACAATGACAACTTTCTTTCAGCGATTATCACACTACGGAATTGATCATGAGAAGACTCTATGTATCTAATGCATGCAGTAGTATTGCTTCTGTTATGCAGGTAAAATCATTGAAAAAACTACCTTTTGTTCAAGGGATATGTTTGTTGAGCTGCTGTTCATATCTCAAGTACAGAAAAAGTATTGGTCTGCTTGAGAATAGATTACATGAAAAGGTATTTGAAACTATACTATACCTATTAGATATTCATTCCAGTCTGTATCTGTTTAACAGCATGTTTCTGAACAATCTGTCTTCTCTTAAAAATGTAAATTAATTAAGAAAAAGCCTAGTGTTAACAAGACATCTGTGCTTCCATTATCAAATTACGATCCCCAAGATTTTCAGTTTTTAGGTTTTATAGTTCTCACTATAAAAATTTAGACTGGAAGAGGAAACGACACAATATTATAGGGGGAAAATGGGGAATTTTTTTTACTGGAAATGGGGATTTTAAATAAATACTAAGTAGTAAACATGTTGGCTATAGTTTTCATGAAGAAAAGAAGGAAAATTGTTGTGCAAGAAACTGTAATAAAGACATTGCAACTAAGTCTCCATGTAATTTGATAAGAATCCTTTCTGTAAAGGAACTGAAAAAAATAAACCAAATAACATACTTACCGGTAGTAGCCAGTTTGGTCAGAGGTGGATTCCTACCGGTTTGTGCCGGTTCTATAGAACCGTTAGTAACTTGGCCTGGGTTGCTAGAACCAGCAGCAACCCAAGCCTGCCACGCCCCCGAGCCGGTTCTCTCGGTGGCGCTAGTCCCACATTAGGCATGAAGCCATCTTGGGCCAGTCACTTTCTTTTTGCCCTAAGAAGCAGGCAATGGCATACTACTTCCAAAAACTTGCGAAGAAAACTTCAAGGATTTGTCCAAGTAGCAGGGGTCAAGACTGACTTGAAGATACCAAAATCAAAAAACAAAATGCATTCTTTGAGTTTCAAATAAATATGAAACACATACACGGTACCCATTAGACAATCATAAAATAATACTTTGAGTAAGTGAAAATACGTTATAAGGATCCTCAAGTAATTCTTTCTTTAAGAATCCTATGGTAGATCCCAAATGTGCAATCAAACGATGATGCATTTCTGTGGCTAAGTCAAGATCACACATGCTAATCACATTTAATGAAATGGCTCTAAGTAACTTATTATGCAAATATGTAAACCTTAAAAACCACATGTAAACAACTATGAAACAGCAGCATAGATCTCTAAAACCCTTGAGTCAAAATGATAGACTTTAGAGGAAAGGGCTTGCTTCAGTTCCAGCAGCTGTTTGTTCAAAATGTAAATCCCTACAGTTTTCCATTCTTGAAAAAGCAGAATTGGCTGGCATTTTAAATATACACAACCTGAGACCTTTAAAAAGTACTCCACAGAATATCTAAGTAGATGCAGCAGGCTTTAGGAAAGAAGGTAGATCTACAGAAATCCTACAACTAAACCATGGAAGCCTTTGTATACCAGGACAAACTTCCTAATTGAGCTTGGAAAGCAACCAGTGACTAGTAGCTCTTTCAACTTAAGGATAATATAATACCTCTGAGAATCAGTTCTCATTTCCTATGTCTGCTGCCCAAATCATAAGGGACTTACGTGGAGCATGAGATAGGGGTTACAGATGTAATTTAAAAATCCACTTTGAGTCATACAAGTTAGGGGACGCAGTGGCTCAGTGGCTAAGATGCTGAGCTTGTCGATCAGATAGGTCGGCAGTTCAGCAGTTCGAATCCCTAGTGCCGCATAATGGAGTGAGCTCCCATTACTTGCCCCAGCTTCTGCCAACCTAGCAGTTCGAAAGCATGTAAAAATGCAAGTAGAAAAATAGAGACCACCTTGGTGGGAAGGTAACAGCATTCCGTGCGCCTTCGGCATTTAGTCATGCCAGCCACATGACCATGGAATCATTATCAGACAGCGCTGGCTCTTCGGCTTTGAAACGGAGATGAGCACCGCCCCCTAGAGTTGGGAACGACTAGCACGTATGTATGAGGGGAACCTTTACCTTTACCTTTTAGCATATAAGAAAGTCAAAGTCCAAAGCGATGAGGCAATATTAATTTTAACAGGAACCTTTTTTTTTTGTAATGGCCAACAAATTGTGGAAGCTGTGTGAGACAAATCTGTTTGATAAAACTCGAGAGGTTTGATAAATGTCACGATGTGAGTAAAACAGCCTCTCTATTAATTATGAAATTAGATGTCTGCCTGGCAATGTGAACTGATGTACAAGCTCGACTCGGGAAGTATGTGGTGTAGGAAATGCGGTTATCTAGATTTCACCTTGAAGAAAATGTTGCAAAGTATTAATTGTAGAGTTAAGAATCTACATTTTTCCAGAAGCACACTTATTATTTTAGTTCAGCTGGATAACTCTCTGTTCCTGATCGGATTCCCTATAGTGCATCTGTATGGCAGAGATAACATTTTCAACTAACATAAATTTTGGAGAAATGCTGTAGTTGAAGAGAACAAAGGGAAGTGAATGAGGCATATGATCCTTTCCCAGTGAGGATGTATGGAATAAAGAGACAAGCCAACATAAACTTCTCTTTTTCCATCACAGAGACTTGGGGTTTTTTTCCCCTCACTAATGTTTACCTTTGCATTTGAAATGAAATGCAACATTTGCATATAAAAGCCAGTGTGCTACATAAACTAAAATAGGTCTCTGCTCCTCTAGGATTTGTTACATGGCTAGAATACGGTTGAGAAAGTTCTGATATTTCTCTTTTCAAAACTTTTTTTAAGGCATTTTTTAAAATAAAGCTCACTTTTGCAACCTGAATCAATACAAACATGTCTCAAACCAAACAAAATTTGCTTTTGAGCTGGTTGCAAGTATGGGAATTGGTTGATGCATTGGTTGAGAAGTGGGCATCCTGAGCCATTTTCAGAATGCCTTAACTTCTATTGCAAAGAGGAAATTCAGGAAGTTTGAGCTGGATGTAGTGGGCCTTTCTGCATCAAGACCCATAAGTAATCTACAACTATTAGGTTTGACTGGATTAACCAGCTAAGAAACTTGTTCCAGAGTATTGGGGCTATAAAAGATTAAAGGCGATACTGGTTTTAGTTCTGCTGTCCCTTGTATTTTAATACTAAGGTTATTTTATTGCCATTTTAAGATTAGCATTTGAATTAATTTAAACTTTAATTAATTTTAATTTCGAAAACAATGAAGGGACAAAATGGACATAGCAACTGCATTCAGCTTCATTCAGAATGTATGAGAAGAATTCACACTCCAATAATCTGCATCCCTTTCACCAGGGGTGAGTTCCTCCTGGTTCGGACCGGTTCGCCCGAACTGGTAGCGACCCGCTGGTGACGTCACAATGACGTCATCGAACCGGATCGGTTGGTGCCGGTCCATGGGCGGCGCCATCTTTTTAAAAAAAAATTTAATTTTTTAAATTTATTTTTCTTCTGAGCATGTGCAGAAGCCAAGTTTCCAGCACTGTGCATGCGGTTGCCATCTTGTTTTTGGCTTTCTTTTCTTTTCTTTTCTTTTCTTTTTTTTTGAAAAAAAAATTTTTTTTAATTTTATTTTTAATTTTTTTTCCTTCTGAGCATGTGCAGAAGCCAAGTTTCCGGCACTGTGCATGTGGTTGCCATCTTGTTTTTGGCTTTCTTTTTTTCCTTTTTTATTTATTTTTATTTTTTATTTTATTTTTTTTCTTAGCATGTGCAGAAGCCGAGTTTCCGGCTCTGTGCATGTGGTCGCCATCTTGAGGAAGCAAACCGGCAGCAAGGTAAGTTAGAACCCACCCTTGCCTTTCACCATTATAATACAGTAAATCTTTGATTTAATGGAACTGGATTTAGTAGACTTTGGATTTAATGGAATTTTGTCTGATCGTCAGAGAACAACAGATTTCAATCCAAATCACAATTTTATGGTCTCTGATGAATCATTTCTGGAGATTGTTTACTGTTTCCCCTCAAAACAGGTACTTCCTGATATCAGGAAAATAAGTTTTCTTAGATGTAAGTGCTTTGTGAGCTCATGATGTAATTGAGTGTGCTTTAACAGCTCCCTCTCCCTATTACTAATCTGTTTTCTCCTAAATTTTACTATATACCAAAGGAACTATGTTTAGTCCAAATTAGCCCAATGTTTTACAGGAATAAGTCATAAAAATGGGTGTATTTCTCCCTAGACAAAAGTGCTTAAATTCCTTAAAAATAAAGGGCTCCAAACAGCCTTAAATGGTAATGAAAAATAGGCTAATAAACAATATAGATGCTATAACAAGAATTCATTTATTGTTAGGATAAGTTCCTATCTTCCTTAATTTCATTCTTACATTATCCAGTCAAAAATTATACTTTATTTTAATATACAGTATTTAAATATGCTGTTTATCAAAGAGATGAAATTTCAATGAATTTAAATATACCGTAGTTCATATCTGGGTTTTATATATAAGACTTAAGGCAATAAGTCCTGCCTTAACCATGAAAGTCAGCGGGGTGACTTTGCACCAGTCACTCTCTTTCAGTCCAACCTATCTCTCAGTTGTTGTTATTGTGAGGAACATAAGTGTGTTCACCACCTTGAGTTATTTGTAAAAATAATAAAGGCAAGACACAAATAAATAAAATAAATATGCAGCTGGTTTAGAATAAAATTGTTCTTTTTTTTTAAAAAAAGTTATTCATTAAAGACTTTTGTATGGATGTATAAAATTCCCGACTTGTAACCATAAAAAATAACAGGAGAAGAGTATCTTGTTCAGTCTTCTGTGGACAAAATTCATAATCTGCTGAAACCATTCCCTATTCCCTGTTGATACTTATCCAATCTCCTCTTAAAACACTTAAGAGAAATAAATGCTTTAACTCCCCTGTGCCATTTATTCTCCATAATCTTCCTTCTGACTCATAGGCAGTAGCTTTTGTACTGTATATTCAACATGTTTTGTTGAATAATTCCCATCCTTTAATGGTGCTAGTATATCATTCTCTTTCTGCTTTTTTAAAAAAAATCTTTTAAAATCAAGCTGCTATCCTATTTCATCTTAATATTATCTCAGAGTTACTTCAATGACACCAATTTTTTCTTTCTTTCTATCTATATTAGAAGCTGCATTTGATCTACCTCTGATGAAATGTAAACTGTTTCTGTCTTACTTAAAATGCACTGTAAAATTGACATAATTTATTAGGGGAATAAACAGTGGTATTTAATATAATTTGTGCATGTAGTATTATATTTTGGGCTCATATTTTTTCAGCTCATCTAGAGCTTTGCCTTTGATTGGCAGGGGAAACCTTTATCTTTTTAAAATGTATTTCATTTCAATATGTATGTTTTATTTCATTCTACCAAGACAATGTATAGCATAATTTATATTATAACTTATAAGATACTGCTTGCATCTTCCACTTGAAATTTGTACAAATGAATACAGTAAATGGGGTAGTAGACTATTGAGAATGCATTAAAGATTAGATGAAAATTTGTTTCTATAAATGCTGGCTGTCACAAAGATAGGGTAATACAGTAAGTTACAGCTATAGGGTTAAACAGGATAATAGTATAGGCTACAGATAAAAGACACTGTGGTGGATAGAATAAGATGACTGGATGAGTGGTAAAGAAGTCGTTAGAACCATTGCTATAAGAATAAACTCAAAATAAATTAGAAAGTAATAAGGCTATGGGAAATAAGAAAAATACCTATAAAGAAAGAGAATTGAACATCCTATTTAAATGTAAGCCTTTTATTTGAGGATCATTTGATAAATGATCTTATTCATGAGGATACTGTCCCCTCCTGCCTGAGGTTGTCACAATCCCCAGTCTTAACATAAGTTACTTTCTTTTCCTGGATTCTGCATTCCATACACATTTCAGCTAATATATCTTGTTCTAAACAGATGATATATGAGTTCAGGGAAGGCAATCATCTTGGCTTCCCGTGTACAGTGCAAACAAAGCAGAAAATTTCTATCATCCCTTGTTTCACGGAAATATCCTAAAGCCACATTTTAGAACCGTGATGGCGAACCTTGCACAGTACAGAAACTCTTCTTGCGAGGGCGAGCAATTAACAACTTCTCGCAGCGAGGAGAGTTTCTGTACTGTGCAAGGTTTTTCCCTAAACAGACCGGCTGAGAGACACCACGGAGCTGACAAACTCCAGTAAGATACGCATCTCGCTGCCCGTCCCGCCTCCTGCACCCCAAAAATAATAAGACCCCCTCGGCAATAAGGCCAAGGCCATATTTCGGGGGCCAAAAAATATTAGACAGGTTCTTATTTTCGGAGAAACACACACACACACACACACACACACACACACACACACACACACACACACACGTGTGTGTGTGTGTGTGTGTGTGTGTGTGTGTGTGTGTGTGTGTGTGTGTGTGTGTAGCATTTTTTACTGATAAATGAAAATGAATGGAGACTATATATATATATTCTGTAGCTCAAGCCTAGGCTATTGAAACAAATTCTTAATATTGTCAGGTGCAAGAAACCAAGAGCAGGATAGAGTTCAAAAGCACTGAGTTTATTTCATGCAACCTATAAACAAGAATCTGTTCTACTACTAATGGTCAAGCAGATAAGACTTCAAGGGGGCTGGAATTAAATCTCTTTTGGGGGCATTGGAACTCCAGACTGATGTGCATTTGACCCCATTCTTGGGCTCAGCTAGTCTTCTCCTACAAGTATGGCTTTTTATGAACTAACATTCATTGTTTTAGATGAAATCAAAAACTTGATTACTACATATTTCCTAGTTTAATCATAGGCCAAATGAAAAAAATAGCAAATAGCCTCAGATACTGTCCAAAGCATGACTTATAAATGTACATGTGCAGGACGATGGAGGTTACTTATGCACTCAAAAATATCAGTGGTCCTCATTTAATGACCACTTAAAAATACAATGGCAATGAATGAGTGGTAGTTACAACTGGTTGTTGGAGTTCTGCTATTGCAAGCACCCTCACAATTATGTGATTTCAATTTTTGGCACTCTGCATCCAGCTTACAATTATGATGTTGCAGCGAGCCATAGTTACATGATTATTATTTCTAACTTTTCCTGCCAGTTTCCCACAAGCAAAGTCAAGTTGGAAATCACAAGAAAGTTAGAAGTCACAGACACATGATGTCTCACTTAATGACCCCTGAATTTTCCCTCATTAATGCCATATCTGACCCTAAAAAAGCAGTTCATGTAGAGTGGGGCTAAGTAATGTGATGCTCCAGATGAGCAGCATGGTAGTCTAGTGGTGAAGATTCTTGCCTCCCACTTGGAAGGTTGAGAGTTCAATTCTAGGTAGCAACAGATTTCTCTCCTAGGGCTCAAAGAAAAGATATCTGCTGTGAACTCTGTGGGGCATTAGGAAGGGCATCCAACCAGTAAACTCTCAGCTCCATCCAATCGCCCCAACTCTACCCCAAATAATTAAGAGATCACAGGCTCATAAAAAGAGAGCTTTAATGTGATGTTCCAGGTGTTGTTGAGTTTCAACATCCATAACCTCAAACCAGCATGACCAGTGTAAGGGATGATGGGAATTCAGAACAATACTATTGAGTGGAAGACTAGGTCTTCATTGTTGTTGTAAAAGAATAAAGGTAATTTATATGCAATTCTTGCCTTGGCTTTCAATAAAATATATTAACATTTAAATGACAAAGATAATGTCACAGGCTAATGTTTTGTCTGAGAATAAAAAGAAAAAAGGAATCAGAAATATTATTAACTCTATACTAGAAGATGCTTAAACAACAATGTGAAATCATTATACTTGCATTATACCTTGACCTTTTGGCAATATTTATTTAATAGATTTATTTTATTCAATAGATTTGTATGCCGCCCAACTCCCAAAGGGACTCTGGGCGGCTCACAGCATATTAAATACAAAATCTAAAAAACAGTTAAAAAAATATTTAAGAACAAGATTAAAATAATGTAAACAATTAAAACATTTTTAAACATTTTTAAAAAGCCACAATTTAAATACTCTTAATATTCAATATTTTTCTCATTTTTAAAATCATATGGGTAATCTAAACCTTTATGCCTATAAATGTTCTTTACTAATGCACTGATACTGACAAATGAAGGCATATTAAAAGTTGGTTTCTTACTTACTGAGCTGAACATTTAGCAGTAGCCTGGTTAGCTTATTGATTCATTGAATAGTATTCACTAGCCTACAAATATTAAGCAAACTGATAATATAATGGACATGCAGCATTAATTTTTTTTGCAGTATGTTAAACATTAGTAAAATTTACACTGCAATATCTCATCCCTCATGAGTAGCCTTGGCTTCCTTGCAGCATGTTGAATCTTAATAGAAGTTAGCCTTCAAATTATTGTAATTTATCCTGAGGATTTTTATTTTAAATTTCACTTCTAATATTTCTTCCGAGCACAGTTGAAAGAAAAAAGAAAGAGGTGTATGTAAAGAAAATGTAGATTGTATCCAAGAGAACCCATTTCTTTTGCTGAAATGTTTCAGTTTCTTTATTGACTATCTGTTCTCTGTCTGTTATGTGGCCTACAGCTATATTAGATTGTTGAACTTTTTGTGGGCTGTTTTCTCTTCATAATGATTATATCTGTATTGCTTAGACAGATAATAATCCAATCTCCGGAAGAGCTGCCCAGAGTCTCTGGAGTTAGGGTGGCATATACATTTCATAAATTATTATTTTGATAAATGTTATAACCAGATGTGGGTTGCTCCCGGTTCGGACCGGTTCTATAGAACCGGTGGCGGGAATTTCCCCCCGCTCGCCGAACGGGGAGTGATGGCTGACTGGCCATGCCCCTGAACCGGCTCTCTCGGCGGCCCCATAAGCATCGCCATCTTGTTTTTTGCTTCTGCTTATGCGCAGAATCTGGGTTTTTGGCACTGCACATGCGTGCGCCCACATGGCATGGCCATGTGGCATGGGAGGAAGCGAACCGGCAGCAAGGTAAGTTAGAACCCACCCCTGGTTATAACTACAGTCATACAGAGTCTGTTCTCATTATACTACTATTTCCAGTTGCAAAAATTGGACCAACCTGTAGCATTAAAAGTGTTGCTTCTATCAGGTAGGTCCAGATGTTCTGACCTAGGCTTCCTGATTAAATAAGATGGCACAAACGGCGTCTCACAAACCTCTTTTTTATTTGTAACGGCTGCTAATTATTTTCATTAGCAGCCGTAATAAATCCAAACAAAGTAAAACAAGTCCGATTAAAGTCTTTCAGGGAAAGGCAGATAACACACACAAACCTTGGTCTTCTTTGGCAAACTGCCAAGGACCAATTTGCAGGAAAAACTTGGCAAGTTCGAACAGGAACAAAACTGAATCTTGAGTTGCAATGACAAGATCTAGAGATGAATTTAGTTGCTTCCTGCAACAAACCCTTCTGTGTTCTCCACTTATATAGCCTATGAGAGGGGCCAATTATCTCCAAGCCTTACTCCCGAGTAGTCCTTCTCCTCTGGAACTGTTCTTGCCTTCTGGCAGCTCTGCGCATGCGCGCATTGAGAACAGGCTCCTCCTGTTCTTCTTCCTCGCTCATGTCAGCCTCTGGAGGTTCTGGAGACCTCTCCAATGGCCCTGGCTGAATTCCTGCCTCTGGCACCGAGCCTTCTCCAGACTCCAGACCTGGCCCAGGCTCCCCCCAGCCTCCTCGCTGTCCGACTCTGCTGCCAGCTGCACAGGCCACTGGCGGACCACAACACCAGATGCCTTCCTGAATATGATTGCTTTCACTGTTCAACAACATATTATTGGATAGGAGCATGTAATATATGATCTTGGAGGACAAATCTCTTTCACAGAGAAAGAGCTACATGTTGAAAATTCACTGAGTCTTAGCCTCTTTCACCCAGAGCATCCTCTTCTATTTGCCCATATAGTGCAGGCAGAGTTTACCTGAAGAAGATGCTCCTAAAAGTAAGGCCCAAGTCATCCTTATGAGTGGGATGCTTAATTGATGGTAGCAGACATGCATCCTTCATTGTAACCACCAAACTTCATTACGCAGTGTTTTGTGTTTATTTGTAATATTTTATCCAAGGCTTTTCTATTAAAAATGCCGTATTTTTCGGAGTATAAGACGCACTGGAGTATAAGACGCACCTAGATTTTAGAGGAGGAAAACAAGGAAAAAAGTATTCTGAACCAAATGGTGTAGTAATATATTATTTAATAAAATACCAGTGTAGCAGAATACTTTTTACAACCATGTATACTTTTTACAACCATGTACACTTTTTACAACCATGTATACTTTTTACAAACTTCAAACTTGACAGACTAGTGGACTTCAACTCCCAAAATTCCTCCTCCAGTCATGCTAGCTCAGGAATGAGAGTTGAAGTCCACAAGTCTTAAACTTGCCAAGTTTGAAGACCCTTGCACCCCTAACCCAGGGGTCTTCAAACTTGACAGCTTTAAGACTAGTGGACTTCAACTCCCAGAATTCCTCCTCCAGTCATGCTAGATGGGGTAATTAGAAAGCAAAAACACTCCAGTTTTTGCAAAAAATGGCCCATTTTTCGCTCCTTTTTTGTAAAAACAGGGCATGCAGAGAGTTTGGGAAGCCTGCAGAGCACTGCTACGGGGTGGGGGAAGGCAAAAACACCCCCATTTTTGCAAAAAACAGCCCATTTTTTGCAAAAATAGGATGCGGGGGCCGGGCTTTGGGAGGCCAAAAATGGCTGTATTCAGTGTATAGGATGCACCGTCATTTCCACCTCTTTTTGGGGGCAAAAAGGTGCATCTTATACTCAAAAAAATACAGTAGTTAAAAGCATGAATTGTTGCCTTTTTCTCTTTTTGCTGTAGCCCATTTTATATTCTTCTCTTAGCGTCTGGCGCCAGTCCTTACATTCACTTCCCAGTACTTGCCTGCATGATGGCTCTCATTCAGCGGTGGGTTTCTCCCGGTTCGGACCGGTTCATATAACGGGTAGTGGCGGCGGTGGGAGGCTCCGCCCACCCACCCAGGACATTTCTGCACATGCGCAGAAGCATCATGCGCGCAAGCGCGTGCGCGGACCAGTAGCAAACTAATTCAGAACCCACTACTGCTCTCATTGCTAATTTGTGTTGTTGATGTTGTTGTTGTTGTTTATTTTGTTTTGCTCCGCTTTATTCTCTTTCCATCATGAAATTATCCTGGTGTTTCCTGACATGTTCCTTTCCCCAACCAGTACCTCGTTTGATGTCTCTCATCCCAAAAATTGACTGCAGATTTATTCTTTAATTTCTTCTCTGACTCTGATATTATTGAGCAGTTTCAATTAGATCAGTGAACACAGAAGAACATTAAAAATAGTAAAGAGCAAGCACAACACTGTGCATTAAAGGAACACATTAAAAATTACACGTAGTAAATCATATATATATATACTAGAATCGGAGCAATACAGAAAAGATGTATATGTGATCCTCCTCCCTATTCTTGCCATTTAAAAGGTACATTTATCTGAACAGAAAAGGCTTAGGATGCCAAATAGCTTTGCCACATCTATAGTGTTTGGGAGCTTCTGTAGGAGAACTTTGCATTTTAATAGAAATACAAAATGGAATTCAGTATTTTTGTGATGGAAATGCATTTGACAACAGATTGCAAATGGTTAGCTTAATATGGAAGAATAATTTCTCATTATTCTAAGCGAACTATCTGCATGCCGCTTACTATGCTCCTTCCATTATGAGGAGCAACAGTAATACCATCCTGAACACATTTGATTTATATATGAATACTTATGAAACGACCTTCTGAGGCCTTCCCCCTTTGCTGCCAATTGTGTTTGAAATAGAATATGAACAGTATCCTTTTGCATGCATTTTTTTCTGGCAACCATAACAACAGTTCCTTTGAATTTGCACATTATTTTGTGAATCATCACATAGACACAACTGAAAGTTGTTAGGGGATTATAGATGTAGAAGGTACTCTTATTTTAATATATGATACCTTCACAAATACAGTAATACTGAAAATATATCTGTTAATCTCTGTTTAGAGATTTGCTCCAATGAGATGGCTTTGAGATTGCATATTAACAAGTACATTAAAATCAACTAGCTATAACAAGCCAAACACTTCACAAAATTAGAGTCACGATTAAAATATGCAGCATTACATTCAGGTTAAATAACTTAATTTGGGTTAATAAGGAGAAAAGTGTGTATAAGAACCCATCGAATGATCATATCTAAGCTTTAATCTTTTTTTACCATGGTTTTGAAATGCTGCCATTTGACAGTTTCAAGTTATGCATGACCAGCTGTTTTAAAGATCATTTTTGAGAATTTTCCTTTCAAGCTGTGGAGAATGATGAGTTTCCAGAAAATCAACTCCTGTTTGGGGGCCAAAGATCCAGTTGACTGGGGGTAATTAATACTGTTTTGTAATCTGTTTGAAGTAGGATGACATTGGAGAAAAGTACTACTTCAGCTCAGCCATGACAATCTTCAGGGATCTAACAGTGAGATCGCTGAAAGATTGTCATACAGTTTAAAGAACTTCAGTAAAATATGTACTGTATGCCTTTTTCAGCAGCTAGTCAGGAACCAATCAAGATTGAAATAATATTTTATGAGGCAAGAAAAATTGGATGTTTGGGTGTATATGACATCTGAGAGATCCTTGTTCATCAACATATTTTATCAAATGCTTAAGTATATATTCAATAAAGAAACATATGCACAGCTTTGGGTGAGCCACTGACTCTGAATATCTTCATATTGTTGTTACGGGGTTTATTCAAATTAAGCTTGGAGTCACCTGGAATTTCTCAAGCATGGGTACAAATTTGCAATTTTAAATATTTCAATCAAAAATTTAGATTAAACCCTCTTTTCCCCTCCCAAAGGTGCAAGAACCTCACCTTTCCAGAGAGTCTTCCTGAGGTCAGCATTGTTTTCATATTTGTGAATGAAGCCCTTTCGGTGATTCTACGGTCCATTCATTCTGCAATCGACAGGACTCCTGCTCATTTGTTGAAAGAGATTATTTTAGTGGATGACAATAGTAACAACGGTGAGTAGCATGAACCAAAGAGATGCCATGTTTTTGTGTGTGTTCTGATGCATTCTTAATGAAATCATTCTGTATTCAAGATGACTTTGATGCTGTAGTTGACAAGATGCTGTGAAGAACAAAGTTGGTCAAGATCTTTTATTCCCCAGTATTTTTTCTCCTTTTATATCTGCACTAAATGCAGCATTTCATAAAAAGAATTCTTTTTCAGGCTATTAGGTCCATCTGGTCCACATTCGGTCTCACAGTGGCCAATTGGATGCCTTTGGGAAGCTCATAAAACTGAGCAGCAGGTTGTTGATAGCTTCCTTCAGATTCCATTTCCCAGCAACCAGTATTTAAGTCATACTGCATATGATTGAGGAAGTAATGAACAGCTACCAGTATTAGTGACTGATAGTCTGATACTCCATGAACCGGTTCAGTCCCTTTTAAAAACCATCCCAGTTGCTTGTCCTTTCTATAACTTTTACCGCAGTTTAATTACATGCCATGTAATAAACTTATTTCCCTTTTTCTTTTTATCATGCTCAGTTCCAGAACTTACATGGCAGTGGTCAGAGCCTAAGCTTAAATTCAGAAGTTTTATAGACACAACTCAGATATAGAAAAAAAAGTTACTGCTCAAAACAAAGCAAAAAAAAATAAAATAGGTACAATCAAATTGTAAGCTCTCTGAGGTCCAGTTTAGGTAAGACTTCTAAAACCCTTTACTACCGGTTTGTGCATGCACTCGCGCGTGATGCACAGAAGCATCCTGGGCAGGTGGGCGGAGCCTATTGCCGCTGTCACTACCAGTTCTTAGAGCTGGGTCGAACCGGAAGCAATCCACCGCTGGAAGGGAGTAGGAAGACTATTGGAAAAAGCACTTAGGGAAACAAAATTGGAGGAGTGTTTGGTGAGTTTTTGAGGTTCCAGTCACTCTGTATTGGGTCCTGAGAAACCACACCCACAATCATCAATAGTTTCAACCCTAAAAAACATTGAACAGGCAGCAATCATGTGATCATCATTTGACCAGAAAGTCAATGGAGAAGCCGGCAGGGGAAGGTTGTAAGCTGCCACCTGCTGAAGGATTTCCCCTCCCCACTGTGTATGGGGGTGACTCTTGCAGTGGGCTGGAAAAAAGGAAGTTCAAATCAAGAAGATCCAAGCTTATTTTCTCCAGTGAAGCACTGGATTTCCCTTCCACACACAGAGGGGAGAGCAACTCCTTCAGGGATGTTGTAAGGAATATCCTTCTGGGTTCAGTTCCAAGTGGGGAAAAAGACACTGGATTCATGAAAGTTGCTTGGAAAGAAGGTTTAATATGGTGGACAGGAGCACATGGCATAAGCCCCTGTACAGAAAAGGTAGATTACATGCTTCCAGGTGTTGGTGAAGAGAAAAGGGAAGAAGAGATGCTGAGTTCCTTGCTTTATACTCTCTCTTGGGCCCCTCCCTAACTGTTTCCTGTTCCTATATAGAAATGTATTCCATTGGCTGTCAGACCCCCAGGGTCATGCTGGGGCAACTCTTGTGGGCTGTCCCAAGTCCTAGGCTTGACTGATGTAATCTTCCCAGGTCCCATGTGGTGTAATGAAAAGGCTTTGGGATTCCTATTATGGTTCTTTGTTATGTAGAAGACTCCAGGCTAGGTGGGAGGAATGTGTGAGCTGGGCCCAGTCCTTAATGGCCCATTGGCAAAGGGTGGGGGCAGGGAGCTGCAGGAAGCTGCTTTGTATTTAAAACCTGTTTCTCTTTTCCTCATTCAGGGAAACATATTCTTTCCTTTTTTCAGTGTTTCCTAGGATATTTCATTTTTCTAGGAGGGGGTGGGTACTAACTTCCTACAGGGGGCTGGAAAAAAAAGAAGCTTGGATCTTAAAGTTCCCTTGTGCACATAGAGAGGAGCTGCCTGCCCTCCTTTGGCAGACCACTCTTTCACACTATCCACTTAATAACTACCTGTAGTCACTCAATTACTGCAACTGGGAGAACCATTGGAATTACAGTCCTGGAGGGAAGTGGTCCTCTCGTTTAATGACTATTTTGTTTAATGACTGAAATTCTGTTTCCAAATTAGTTGTTAAATTGAGATCTAGACTGTAGTGGTGTCTTCCATTCATGTCTCAACTCTCTAGAGTTTCCTTGACTTTTCGATCTAGTCATGATATGTGAGTAACTTAATAAATGCACTTCTTGTATGTTTCACCTGATAGCCTATCTTTGAACTGATTGATTAAAGCCTTTTTTGTTTTAACTGATATGCTGTGTTGGCTGTTGAAACTCAACTACATAATTCTGTACTGACCACAAATTATATTCCTATAGGCTAATTATAAATTATACGAGGTTCATATGGGAAATCAACTAGGCCCAGAGATATAGTAGACACCGAGCAACAATGAAATTAAATTTATTTGGATTCCATCATATTTTTCTAACTGAAAAGTCTTAGGGTCAGTTTGGGTTCTCCTAATTGTGATAATTAGTTCTGTTCTACGGTATCTGTTAGGCAAGTGGTTCCATCTGTTAGCAAGATGATTCATTACATAGCTAAGTATGGGTATCCATCAGGGTAGCCATTTGGTTCTGTTACTGAAGAAAGTCATTGGCCACTAGCCACTAGCCACTAGCCAACAGTAGCCATCATGTCAATTCTTGATCTTTATATGATGCCTTTCCTCTCATATAGTGGTCATATAGTCATATAGTAATGAATTTGTGCATTGAGGTAGTTGGACCTGAGTGACCAAAACTGAGCAGTGAATTGTAAATCTCCAGACTTTACATAGCAAAATCCAGATCCTAGGTTAGAAATCAGGAGATGACTCAAAGACAGTTCTAGATTAAAAAAAATTATTGTCAGCAAGGAGGAAGCTAAATGAGTAGCTGCTTGTCCACTGCTGTGCGAATATGTCTGTCCCTCTGATTCCCATGGTGATTCAAACTCTTAATTTTCTACTTACCATCTGTCCCATTCAGTAATTGACTTTCTTAATGGTGCTTGGTTATTCTGAAGCTGAGTAGTTGTGTTTACATAATTTCTAACTCTAGCCTAAAAACTGCTGACTTTTGCCTTACTCATTTAATGATCTGTCTTGAATCTCTTTCTATTTAGATTAAATGTGTATTTTCTCTACTATTATTTGTGTGACAGAAAAACTTCTGTTTATCCAAGTTATCTATGCCATGTAAAATATCTATCCTCCACCCATCTCCTATCTCTCCTACCTCTCTTCTATCTATCTCATGGCTGTCTTTACCTCCTGCATTCCAGTCTAAGGATCCTTCATTGCTATACCCAACCTTATAATGGAAGTCCTGTAAGCAATGCTAGTCCCTAATCATCTTGATTGCTATTTTTTGCATTTTTTTTCTACTGCTGCAGTGACAGTACAGTGACAGAAAATATAAACATATTCCAAGAGTGGTTTGGCCATATATATTTATAACGACATTATTATATCAGTGGTCCTATTTTCGTTTCCCTTCCTAATAATTTCAATTAGGGAACTTGCCTTGTTTTACAGCAGCTACATACTGGGTTGACATTTTCATTGAGCTCTCTACCATGACTCCGGATCCCTCTCTGACACTTTAGATCACATTAATATACAGATAAACTTTGAATTATCTATATCAACATGCATCATTTCACATTGTTTACACTGGGCTACATTTGCCATTTAGAAATCCATTTTTACGGTCTGGAGAGATTTTTTTTTGAACACCTCACAATCTCTTTTTTATTTTACCATACTGAACCGTTTGGTATCATCAGCAAACATAACCACTTCACTAATTCCTGATCATTTGTTTATATAAAAATTGGAAAGCATTGGTTCCAGCACAAATTTCCAGGGAACTCTACTTCATACTTCTCAACAATGTCAGAACTGGCCACTTATTTATTTATCCTTTCAGTACAGTCATTTACCAAGTAAGTCACTTAAGCCAGAATTTGCCTATCACTTCAGCAAAAAGCTGCCTAATTATTTAAATATGCCTGAAAATATTATGCTTTCTATGAAGAAAATCTCTACAGGGGAGGCAATAAATGAAATGAAACACCCCCCCCCCCAATTGTTAGATAAAATTCCTCAAACAATAAGACCATTTTCAGATGCTTTCATAAGAAAAAAGGATAGTGACCAGATGTAGATTATCCAGTTTTGAAATTCCAGTTCTCAGTTTACAGAAAGGTATTGAAGCAAAAGTCTTTTCATTTCCAATTATTAGACTTTTTTATGATGGATTGTCTGCCATTGTGATTTTATTGTTTATAATTTGTTTTTATATTTGATTGTTTAAACCAGTAGTGGATTCTAAATCCCGTTGCTACCTGTTCACGCTCGCGTGACACTTCTGCGCATGCACAGAAGTGTCCCGGGCGGGTGGGCAAAGCCTCCCGCCACCGCTACCGGTTCGCAGAACCGGGCCGAACTGGGAGCAACCCACTGCTGGTTTAAACATATTTCAAAGTTGATCCGAGAGTCCTATGGGTTGAAGAAGTGGGATATAAACATCTATGTAAATATTAAATAGCCTATGCTATCTCTGGAGTAAGACTGATATTGTTTAAAATGTGATGACATCTGTGTTTAAATGTGTCCCTTAAGTATTCTATAATATGTTCTGGATGAAAAAAGATGTCATACTTAAAGCATACACGATACCCCTTTTCTCTTGTAAATCCATAGCAGGATTTTTAAATATTGAATCAGCTAGAATGCATAACATTTCTGCTTTGAGTAGCTGCTGCAGTATTTATGTTTTGATTTTTAAATTATGTGGCATTAACTTCTAGTGACCACATAGATAGATTTTTTCCATAATGATCGGTCTCTAACCTGTTTTTTCAGGTCTTCCAACAATGTACTTCCAATAATGCATTGTAATTGAGTCCATTCTTCTTATTGTTAGTTATCTTCTCCTTCTCCTTCCTTCCTTCCTTCCTTCCTTCCTTCCTTCCTTCCTTCCTTCCTTCCTTCCTTCCTTCCTTCCTTCCTTCCTTCCTTTTATATTTCTCATTTTATCCTTATAATTTTGACACAAGCCTTGCTTCTGGTTTAATAAAAATCTGCTCCAGAATAATGGTGTTCATCTAAATTTTGTGAGAAGACCAACCTGAATTTAAAATAAATAAGCACGTCTATATTATTTTATACATGGTCACTCATCCAGTGAAACTTACAATGGTGCTAAATGCATAGTACTTATGACCGGTCTTCAAAGTTATGGTCGTTGCAGTATCCCCGTGGTCATGTGAATGTTATCTGGACATTTAGCGACCGGCTTGCAATTCTTCTATTGCAGCACTTGCAGTCTTATGATTGCCATTTGCAACATTCACTTCCAACCATCAAAGTCAATGGCAAGGCTGGCAGGAGGTCATAAATTCTGACCGTGTGATGTCACACTGAACAGTGTTGCAGAGTTTGCTCAACAACAGCAACCAGAAGTGGTGGAAGTTCCATGACTATGTGGTGCAGTCATGTGATGTCACACTTTACAATCATATCTCTTAGCAATGGAAAATTCTGGTTGCAATTATTGTCATTAATTGAGGACTACCTGGATTCCATTCTTATTATATTAGGAAAATCTTGAAATCCAAATTCTGAGTAATGCACACATTATGCAAGCATAAACTTGCAGGAACTAGGTATGTCTAGTTTAATGAAAAGAAGGACTAGGGGAGACATGATAGCAGTGTTCCAATATCTCAGGGGTTGCCACAAAGAAGAGGGAGTCAAGCTATTCTCCAAAGCACCTGAAGGCAGGACAAGAAGCAATGGGTGGAAACTAATCAAGGAGAGAAGCAATTTAGAACTAAGGAGAAATTTCCTGACAGTTAGAACAATTAATCAGTGGAACAGCTTGCCTCCAGAAGTTGTGAATGCTCCAACACTGGAAGTTTTTAAGAAGATGTTGGATAACCATTTGTCTGGAGTGGTGTAGGGTTTCCTGCCTAAGCAGAGGGTTGGACTAGAAGACCTCCAAGGTGCCTTCCAACTTTGTTATTCTATTCTATTCTAACTTGTTCTATGTCTAAAGCCCCATAGAAATGTTCTTTTTCTCACTCAACTGCTGCAAATGTTTCTTTAAAAATTCCACAAGAGATAATCACAAAGAAGACAGTATCCAAAATTAATGTCCTTGTTTTCATCCCTTTATTCTTCATCCCTTTATTCACAGGATATTGCACAGAACAGGTTGCCTGAAAGCTTAGTGAAGGAACTTAGTAGCATCTTGTCTGACTAATGCATTTATTAAATGCAGCTGCAGTTCAAGAAAATGCATGCCTTTTAATAAAATGCATTAGTCGGAAAAGGTGCTACTAAATAATCAGATTCTCCCTTGGATCAAGCTTCTTCGATGAGAAGCAAAACGTCTTTTTTTTTCCCTCAGTGAAAAAAGTGAAAAGTGAAAAAAGCACTTTTGAGACAGATTCGCCCTGATTTTTAAGCTGCAATGGACTGTCTTGACTCTCCTCCTACAATGAAAAATTATAGATGATCAAAACAAATTGTTAGCAAAGGAAAGGAAATAAGTGAATTAAGCAAGTTACAGAATGCAACGACATGTCCAGCTGAATCTTAATACAAGAAAAGTTAAGCAATTCTGAGAAAACTATGGCTTTTGAAGCTTATAATCAGTCAAAGTTTGAAATCTGGAGACTGAACCTGTATCTTGATACATTTTTAAGGAGGGGAGATTTCCAGTTACAACTGACCCATTAAAATAGATTTCTTAACTTGTTGTTCTCTTGGTGTCTTTAAAGTTTTTAAAGTACTTAAAGTCTTTAAGGCATATTGTGGGCCAGAACCGGTTTATGATTTATAGAAGGAAGGGTTAAGATCTACCCCTCATTTTCCTTGCAACACCACCTTTCCAAAAAAGATTCCCTTTGTACTACCAATGGCATAAATTAATGAAGACTGATTTTTCCCCCTTGTGTGAGAAATATAATAGCAAGGGTCATTCCAAGTGCAGTCCTAACTGGAAAATCTATTTAGCAGATTGCGCAGTGCTTTGACTCAATTCAGAAAAAAAATACTTTGGAAAGTGTGGGAGTGCAAACACAGCACTTCCAAAATGAATTGTAGCATTACGCACTCATACTATTTCACATGTTGTTGCTAAGAAATATATTTAGGATTTTCTGGAGTTAACATTGAGTACATCTTCTGTTACTGTTTTTAGTCAACTGTACGGTAAATCTCAATTTTTCATTGCTTTGAAATCTTTGAGCCTACTTTGCTTTGGAACAAATGAAGTTTTTGTTTATTAACCTGCTAAACTAAACTACTACTGTTATTCAAATAATGTGCCAATACTCCTTGATTCGGAAGGAAATGCTTCGCCTTGCTCAAAACTTTCTCTTTTAAAAATAGTTGGGCTTATTAGATGCCACTACAAACCAGAAAAGGCAGTGTAAAGAATCATTTATGTATGTTTATGATTAATAGGATTTGTTTATATTTATCCATGAGAACCCTGATTTTGGTCCATATTTATAGGAGAGAAACAGTTCACTTATCATGGTAACAGTATTGGTTAAAAACTGATTTAAAATTCCATATTCTCTCTCTCTCTCTCTCCCTCCCTCCCTCCCCCCCTCCTGTCTGTCTATCTCTCTCTCTCTCTCTCTCTCTCTCTCTCTCACACACACACACACACACACACACACACACACACACACACACACTATCTGACTTACTTGGCCACCTTCTTATATAATAAACGTAGGTGGCTACAATGCAAAATCAATAAAACAGCAACATAAAAATATTTCATAATCAAGTTTTTAAGAAGCTGCTTATGTTAAATAAAAGTTCTTGAATTATCTTATTTTTTAAAAAGCTGTCTTGATATTTGGTATGAAATTGATGGTATGTTCATGTATCATTTCTTCACATATTTATCTTGAGAAATGTACCCAGCACGAACGTATTCATGCAGGTTGACATGTGTCTGGCAAATTATCTTTGATTCTCGCTAAACCCTAGAACACTTTTCTTCCAATTACAGTTGTGGAGTCTCCACTTAATCATCTTTGAAGTCCTCTCAAAAAATTGTTTGAGGTGGCAAAACCATAAAGATGCCATTGTATGAATGCCACTAAAATGATGGGAAGCATTCTAGGAATGTGCAAATTCTAGCTTAATTATGCATTTTTGGTGCTTTTGAAATGCTTTATTTAAGCATTTCATCTGTCAGATTTTCCTTGGGAGATTTGGTAAAAATAATTTGAAAAGAAAAATGCCTCATCTGTTTTAAAAGATTTATGTATATTTTACACTTTAATCTTCCAAGTTTATGTGCCGTGTATCCAAAATCAATCTAAGTTTATGATAAGGCTAATTATATGCCACTCTAAATAAGACATTTCTAGGGCTAACAAACTCATTGTGAAATTACTATGCTAAACCTTAATCTTTTTCCCCCTTACATCTTTTCCAATCTCCAGCTGAACTACTTTTAATTAGTTCAGAAGAAAGTAAACTGTATAATCCATGACTTTTGATCTTCTCCATCTTGGTATCTATTGGATACTATTGGATGTGTTTGAACTAGATTTCTTACAATTCCCAGTTAGCATGACCTCTGTCTTTCCTTTTAAATTTGCCAAAAGTAGATAAAAATTTATTGAACTTGATGTTGGTTAGCAGAAACAAGCTATCTTATAGGCCATTGTCTATTGTTGGTTACTTCACTGTGATCAGATTAAAATGGATTGCAGAGCTGTCAAGCAAAAACTCATTTTTTTCTTAGTTCAGAAGAATTTGGAAAATAATATTCTATGACCGTGATGGCGAACCTATGGCACGGGTGCCACAAGTGGCACGCGGAGCCATATCGGTGGGCACGCGAGCTCAGGTCCGGCGTGCATGTGTGCACCAGCCGGCTGATTTTCGGGCCTTCTGGGCCCACTGGGAGTTGGGAAACAGGCTGTTTCCAGCCTCCAGAGGGGGTGGAGAAGGCCGTTTTCGCCCTCCCCAGGCTCCTAGAAAGGCTCTGGAGCCTGGGGAGAGCGAAAAATGGGCGTGCCATTGCATGCTGGGAGCAGGGGGGTCATGCGTGCATGTGTGGGGGTGCATGGAATTATGAGTGTGGGCACGCACACACGTGATCCCCCACATTCCCCCCCCCTTTTGGCACACGAACCAAAAAAGGTTCGCCATCACTGTTCTATGATTACTAATGGATTCCTGCCTGGAAACCTTGTATCTGCTAAATAATGAAAAATGCATCACTATTATTTGTAATTGTCAGCTGAGACCATCTTGACAGAATTACTAAGTGTTATCCATTTTCTCATGATTGCTTAGAACCAGCTACTTCACGGTTCTGTTGCTGTTAAATTTTGACCCAGCACCTCACAAATCGTTGCTCAATGCTTCAAAATAGCATCTTATATTTGGGGGAAACTTTCCAACCAGTAACAGATTTGCATGTGGTTGAAATAACTGGGAAAATAAAAAGGCATGATGAAATAACACATGGGGAACACTTTATGAAGTTGAAAAAAATACCAGATTCCTAAATCAAATTACAGGTTGAATCTTTGAACAATTAAATATCTTCATATAGTAAAGCACATTGTTGGTCAAGTTTATATTATAAAGAACTGCGATTTACTAAAGTGTCATGACATTTTGTTGAGAAAAAATATACATAGCAAATGGTAAGGAAAGTTAAGATTTTAAAAGCAAATGTATTCATTTTCAAGTCATAAAATTCCAAATTTTGAAGAGACTAAAAGCTGCTGTAAAACAATATGTACTAATCTGAACAAATTATTCAATCTGGTCCCAGCCAATATGAAAGTAAATTGAATACAGTCGGAATGAGTTAGTTAAATTTGGTAGTTAAAAAAAGAAGAAGAGATAGGGTCAAGAATGAATGGGTATGAAATCAGTGTATACTGTATACAAAAGTGTATGGCAGTGTAAAAGAAATATGTTAATAAAGATTATGGTTAATGAGAAAATACGGTTAACAAGGATTATATTGAAAAAATGGGTGAGAGAGAAAGAAAAATTAATATAAAATAGGATAATGGTTTGAGAGAAAGAAGAAAAAGAAAGGGATATTTGTCAAAAGAAGTGAACATGACTTTTATATTAGTGGGCTTCTGCCCATTATGTTATATGGAAGTAGAATTTGGAGTTTCAGGGAAAACATAAAAATAATTTGAAGGCAATGGAAATGAATGTATATGATAAGAATGAACTGCTGAATGAATATAGACTAAATCCTATTTCAAAATTTAGCGTTTTGCTATCAATGCTAAAGGCATTAGCCTGCATAATTTGGGGGATTCGAGAAAAAGCCTTTTTCTTTTACTTTCCCAGTCTTAAATATGGTTTAAAGTAGCGTTGAAAAATCCCTCCCTTCTCCCCTCCATCTGTATACTGTACGGACCTTCTGAGATTACTTTTTCTTGGGAAGGCATTTGTAAAAGAAGCAGGAAGTAATTTAAAATAATATGGATAATGGCTTTTCTTTATCTATGAGCCCTTTTCTTGGTTTTATACATAAAGAAGAAAAGGTCCAATGAAATTGTAGGTTCTACAGTCATGCTAACCAATGAAATGAACTGTCTGAATCATGTATGCCATATATAGCAATTCCTTTTACCACCATTACTTTTCTCTCACTTTAACTGTGAGTACAAATACAGAAAAAGCTGGGGGGGGGACTTATTCAGCAGATAATTTTATTTATTTATTTATTTATTTATTTATTTATTTATTTATTTATTTATTTATTTATTTATTTATTTATTTATTTATTTATTATTTTTATTTAGTGTTCTTATATCGCCCTACTCCCTGAGGACTTATCAATTGATTTATCAAATGTCTTCTTTTTGTAATGGAATAGAATTGGTCACTTCATCTGCTTTCCTGCAAGGGAAGGTTTATAGAATCTAAGCAGATTTTCTTTAAAGAAAATATTTTATCGCACCTTTATTATTTTTATAAATAACTCAAGGCTGCAACCATACCTAATACTCCTCCTCTTATTTTCATCACAAAAACAAAGTATGAGGTGGGTTGGGCTGAGAGAGAATGACTGGCCCAGAGTCAGTCAGCTGGCTTTCATGCCTAAAACGAGAATAAAAATCCCAGATTCCTAGTTTATAGTCTGGTGCCTTAACCGTAGCCTTAGGCTTAGGTTTAGGCTTAGCCTTAGCCTTAGCCTTAGCCTTAGCCTTAGCTTAAGCCTTAACCTTAACCTTAACCTTAACCTTAACCTTAACTTTAACCTAGACCAAACTAGCTCTCAAAATTATATAGGAACCTGTTTTTTTTTCCTTTTGAACATATGTCGTGTTTCTCAGATGTTACAAAGAAGCAACCTCTTGCTTAATAGGTATCTGGAGCATATTGTGCCACTTGTCTCCCATTTGCAGAGCCTTCCTTTTGACTGGGCCAGACATGCCTCTCAAGTGCTTTTGTGCAGGTATGAGCCTTTTTTTTCTTGTTAAATCAAGACAAAATACCAAGTATTTTTTGTTCTCCAAATCAAGCCAAAATGCAAAAACAAAACAGCCTTTAACAAAAACAAACACCTTCCAAGAGCTACATTTGGGACCATAAATTATCAGAACAGTTTATTAAACTCCATTTAATGGTTGTAAAGAAAGCCCATTGAGAAGAAAACTTGACTTATAATAAATCGGATGCAAAGGCTTCCATCAAACAGAAGGTACTGCAGAATAGCATTTCCATTTCATCAGAAAGTATCAAACTGAGTTTAATCAGATGCAGATTACAGCACATTCCCATCACGTTTAAAACACTGTGGAGAAGCATACAGAGAAATTGCTCATGGAGACTTCAGGAAATTAAACACTTTGTTTGTGTTTAAAAATGTAGACAATTATTTAAATAAATTCTGGCAATTTTATATATTTTAGTTAAAGTTTGGATTAGTTTGGTTTTGCTTATGAAACATCCCAGAAGCTGGACTTATAAATCAAATCAAATCATAAACAATCAAAGCATAATCTGTGATTTATTGACTAAATTGCTGCTGGCTGAATTCTCACAGCATTCTGAACCATAAATTCCGGTTTATAAACCACAACAGCAGAGTTCATTAAAGAATTGCTAAAAGAAAACCAAACTGCATTTTATGTTAGTGTGATCCATTTTATAAAATAACTTTGCAGGAACTCCCAAAGATGTTTTATAAAATGATCATGGCAATATGCCATTTTATTACTACTGGAGGAGAAACTCTATGCAGTTTGGGAGACAAAGTTAGCAGGTATGCTTCCTACTAATCAGGGAAAGCTTTTCCGTGAGTCTCTTTTCAGCAATGAAAATCTCTACCTTCATAATGCATAACTATATTTCAAATGAGAGAGGAGAGAAAAACACTATAATGTTCTGCTCATCATAGCCAAAAATGTTTTATAGAATAAAAACTGAACACAGTATAGATCAACATAGCTTCCTGGTAAAAGCCAAAGAAGTTAATGGTGAATGTTTTCTGGTTTTATTCCTGTTTGCTGATAACAGACTTCAGCTTCCTGAATTGAGAAGGAATTCTAGAACCCTTTCACAAGCTTAGCTTCATGTAAAATAGAGTGGCACCTTACAGTCGTCACATTTTATTTTTGCGGCCTTTGAAGCCTTTTTAAGGATAATTGCTAAAATTGAAAAGCACAGTACTACACCATTTTGACATGGGACTCACACATGAGAAGTGTGGTTTAATTCTTAAAGTAGACTGAGACACTTTCCCTTCCACAAATTCTGCCTTGCCTGTGTGGGGAATGGTTCTATATACAGTATTTTTCGGAGTATAAGACACACCTTCCCCCCCCCCAAAAGAGGCTGAAAATTTGGGTGCGTCTTATACTCCGAATGTAGCTTTTTCGAAGCTTTTTTCCCCCAGCCCTAACAAGGTGCTAACGATCTTCCCGGCTTGCAGGCTCCCTCCGAAAAAGGTTTTTTTCAGCCCTAACGAGATGCTAACTTTCTTCCCGGCTTGCAGGATTTTTTCATTGCTACTCCCTCCGAAGAAGATTTTTTTCCAGCCCTAAGTTTTTGCAGGCTTGTTTTCTTTGCTATTCCTTCTAAAGAAGATTTTTTTCAGCCCTAGCCAGGGGATAAAATAATGTGCTCAAGCTGACCAGACTAAGGATGCTAGCCAGATGAATACCTGGTAGGTAGATTTTTTCCCCTATTTTCTCCCCCAAAACTAAGATGCGTCTTATACTCCGGTGCGTCTTATACTCCGAAAAATACGGTATGTTGTTTTTAACTTTCCTAAAATGTCAAATGAAGCTCTTTGCAAATGGCTACCCTGAAGTAGAAGGACATTGCAGTTTAAACTCTCTTCATCCCTCTCAAGGTACCAAGGTACACATGGGATGAGAGTACAAGTTTCTATTAGTCCATTAGCCACCTCCAGTTTAGCACTTAGCACTTAGACTTATATACCACTTCACAGTGCTTTACAGCCCTCTCTAAGCAGTTACAGAGTCAGCATATTGCCCCCAACAATCTGGGTCCTCATTTTACCAACCTTGGAAGGATGGAAGGCTGAGTCGACCTTGAGCTGGTCAGGATCGAACTGCTGTCAGTCAGCAGAGTTAGCCTGCAATACTGCATTCGAACCACTCCAACTCCGCGGCTCTTATGATGCACTCACCAGCAGGGCCCCAGGCCAATTGGCAGAGCCAATTATATAGCAGAGCCATTTTATGATTTTGGAAGACAACTCTAAAATTATGAGATATATATTTCAAATTATTTGACTTGTCAACATTTTTGTCTTTCTTTGAATCATGCCTGTAATTCTGAAATGTTTGTCTTTTAAAATTGTTTCTGCATACTATCAACTGTAGCTTAATGTGTAAAGATAATATCTTTTGAGATATTTTCTAATGCAAACATGGGGGGGGGACATTTTTCAGCTGTGTCTTTTATAATTCGATAATGTTCTTGTGATTCACTGGTTCATAGAGTAACAATGTTCACATTCTATTCCAGATTGGACAAATTGAACCAAATAGGTTCAACAAAGATGAAACAAATTTAATCAAATCAAATTTAGCAAGTTGCAGAAGTGTGTGTACGTGTGTGTGTTAAAACAGCCCTCAGTCATTAAGTGCAAGAGTATTTTGTTTGAACATTATCAGCATTGAGAATGTTTTAGAAGTTACCTTCATCTAGGACAATTTGTTTAAGGTTTCAAATCTGTTAGAATTTCTAAAGTGACCTTCTATCCCAGAGAGAGAAAAAGGAAAGAAAAAAGGAAATGCGTAAGTCCCATAAGAAAAAGACCTCAAAGTCTAGAAAGCAATCAGTTCTGCTGTGTGGCTTAACATTTCAGTGTGTTAAAGTACACTGAATTGGTAGCAAGGTGCATTAAGCAACAAATTGCATCAGCCTAAAATTGAGCATAGCATTACTAAGAGGGCTGAGGGACCACAGCCATTCTGTGGCTGAAAACTTGTTGCCTATTCTGTTACAAAGACAGTCATGATTCTTTACTTCCTGTGGAAACAGTTTTGTTTTATTGGTGCTACTATTAGAGGAAACAGCAATCTCTTCCCTCATTTTCCTTAGATGTGTCATGTAACAATTTACTCAGATATTGTGTGTCTTCCGAGGAAGAAATGGTGGACTGAAGACAGCTCTGTAAAAAACAAAGCTGAGCACTGAGTGGAATGAAGAGCAGTGAGTAGCCTGGCTCTTCGTAATTTCTCTGCAGATAAGGAGAGGACTTGAGATCACCCACAAGTGCTCCGGACAGTCCTTCCTGATGAGGAGACTACAAAACAGTCTTCTTCAATGGGTTTAGAGTTCTGGAAAATGAGAGAATAGCCATCTTGCTCAAATCACTGAGCCTTTAAAAAGACACTGGTTCACATATTTCCTTCTCTAATCACTTTTGAAGCACTTATAAATGGACTAAGGGTCCAAATAGATTTGAAGTAAGATGTTGACATTCATTATAAAGAACTGTTCCTATGGGAAAAGATTTTTGTTTTGAAGTCTTTAAAAAAATAAGACTTTAGAAATTGAACACTAAAGGGAACTAGAAGGAACTAAAGGTTACAACTGAAGAACACTCCAACCTGACTTCCTAATAGAGAATGTAACAAAATATTTTAACATTACACATATTGAATGGAGCCAGGAGTTAATTTTAAGAACGTCTGCTTCTATAGATAGGCTGTGTTTAAAAGATGTTATAGAAGAAGGGCAAGTTTTATCTCAAATGATTGAAACTGATTTGACAGTAGATTAAAAAATGAGAGACTGCCAGAGTAACATAGAAAGAAGTGTTACACTGGATCTATAAAAGAAACTGACTGATGTCTTAATATTTAACAGGGTGTACAGAGACATAACAAACCAAAAGAATGGCCTGAATAATTTTCCTATATCAGATTCATAAAAGAGACTTGTTAAAGCTTTGGAGAATTTTGTGAGAAAGGACAAAAAAAAATTAAAAAGAAATCAAAATCTAGTCCATTATTTGAAGGAACTAAAATCAAGATTGTTAGAAGTAAAAGGAATGAAAATAAGATTGGCTTATTTGGTCATGCTTAAAATAGCTATGTTGTTATATCTGGACTTAATGGACTTCTGCTGCCCTCAGAACTGAAATAAGATTTTATTGATGCATGTATAGATAAGAGATGAGATAAGGGAACAAGAGATTGTTTGTTGAGAAAAGAGTAATAAATTACTAAAATTGTCTATACTTGTGACAAAGGGGAAGTTACCATTGTATATATTTTCTATTTCTTTCTCATATTTTTCTTTCTTTTCTATTTTTTTTCTTTTCTGCACCTTCTATTTTTTCTTTCCTTTTTTTAAGTTGGTATTAGCTTTTATTGTTGCAAGTTGTAATCTTTAATAAAATTAGTATTTAAAACTGTTGTGTACATATAAATGAGACATTATGACTTGGTTCGTTTGTTGCTACCACAATGTATCTCCTCAACTTCAGACTTCAAATTATGTTTTGAAAGACTTTTAATACTTCATTTATATTCATGGAGGTGATGTCAAAACTGTGTGTTTACTTTCTGTCCAGAATTATGCTGAGTTTTATTCTGCACACAAATCGGAATTTAATTAGAAGTATTTCATAATTTATAACAAATACTTTATTAATCTATAAAATCACAGTATTTGTATGCATAAAGATTATATTAAAACACCATTGCATTTATGAGATATCACTTTATGTGCATAAATAAAATATGAATGATGAAACTATCAATATAAAGACAGTTGGAAACTTCATGTTCTCAGTGGGATTCTAGACTGATATATGCCACATGCAAGCAAAATTGAAGTGTGAAATTCATCATGTGCCTCTAGCAATTATTATGAAATTGGATGGTAATAAGTAGCTGAAGCTCACTAATTACTTGATCCATTTTCACAGACACTTTCCTTATTTGTCAAAGGAAGAGAGTAATCAAAGCACATCAGAAAACTAAAGAGAACTTCCCTAACCATCATCCCAATCTTGTATATTTTCAAAACAATGTGTACATATAGCATGATAGTAATTAGATTGTGTTTCAGAACCTAAAACAGGAGGATAAGACATCTTAATCTTATATTAAATTGTAAAGATGTACCAGTCTTATCGTACCAATATTAACTAACAAATATGGACTGTGCATTTTCTTGAATTAATTTTCAGTCCATCAAATCCATAGATTGTACACCATGTAGCTCATTAAATGGACTATGATCTGCAAATCTTTTGCAATAATAAATGTGAAACTCTTTAAGGTGCCGCAAGATCATTTATTACTTTTTCTTGCAAAACACTAATGGAACTATCCTCTGGAAATTATTATAAAGTAGCAGTGATTAGTATTCATCTGAGGAAATGACCATGCAACCAGTATGCATTCTAAAAAGTCAGGTAGTACATTTAATATCAATGTACTTAATTATGCATGGTGCTCATTTTCAAGCATTAATATAGAACTTTGTGCCTGTTTCCCATTTTATTCTTTCTTTAAATTTATTTTGCAAACTAAATTTCCAAAATTTCCAAAAACTAACTGGGTGGGAGCCACCTGGATCTCAGGACTGTAGGGCAGGTGTCATTATGAAGAATATTCCTGCCTTTTCTTTACAGATGGCAGGTTGTAGAGTGCATGGCGGTTTACACAATCATCATTGGCTTTTTCTGATTCACTTCCAGAATTACTAAATGAACTATAGAAGTTCTCTCAAGGTTTTGGCTTATGTGAAGAAAACTGAAGAATAAATCAAATCATAGTTAAGCAAGAAATAAATGGTACAAAGTGACATAGGAAAAAGAAAAAAACAGTTTAACAATATCCTTCAATGCTTTATTATGCATTTGAGAAATCCATTCTTTTGCAAAACTAAATATTTCTTAAGGATATTTTAAGTATCCTTAAAATATTTTGGTCATTTTTTGTAATTGTTCAAAGTATTTATTTATTTGTGAGATTTATATACCACCTCACAGTGCAAGCACTCTCTAAGCGGTTTACACCAGTAAGCAATGTATATTTATATTGCCCCCAACAATCTGGGTCCTCATTTTACCTACCTCGGAAGGATGGAAGGCTGAGTCAACCTTGAGCCGGTGAGATTTGAACTGCTGACCTGCAGATCACAGTCAGCTAAAGTGGCCTGTAGTACTGCCTCTAACCGCTGCGCCACCTCGGCTCATACAAGTATCTCTTACTCTAAAAACCAACCCCAAAATATCCCTGATGTGATGCCAAACCATGATAGTTTTAAATTTCAAGTGAACCTTGGCTAGTTTTAAATGAATGAAAACGATTTTAACTTTTCCTACAATTTTAATAAGAAAGAGCAAATTCAAATAAAATTATATTCACCTAGCTCAGGGATCAGCAAACTTAAACACTCAAAGAGCCATTTGGACCCGTTTCCCACAGAAAAAAACCCACCGAGAGCCACAAAACCTGGGTAGGCATGGCTAACTTGACATCACTCACTCCCACCCAGTCACATGACCCCCCCTAGCCACGCCCACCCAGCCGGTCATTAGGACAGAGAACTGGGAACCACAAAACCCTTTTTTCTCTCTCTCTCTCTCCCCCCTCCCTCTCATCTCTCCCTTTCCATCTCTCTCTCTCTCTCTCTCCATCCATATCGTCTGTCTGTCTGTCTGTCTGTCTGTCTGTCTGTCTGTCTGTCTATCTATCTATCTATCTATCTATCTATTTATCATCTATCTATCTATTTATCATCTATCTATCTATCTATCTATCTATCTATCTATCTATCTATCTATCTATCTATCTATCTATCTATCTTCTCTCTCTCCCTCTCATCTCTCCCTTTCCATCTCTTTATCTCTCTCTCTCCATCCATATCTATCTATCTATCTATCTATCTATCTATCTATCTATCTATCTATCTATCTATCTATCTATCTATCATCTATCTATCTATCTTCTCTCTCTCTCCCTCTCATCTCTCCTTCCTTCCTTCCTTCCTTCCTTCCTTCCTTCCTTCCTTCCTTCCTTCCTTCCTTCCTTCCATTCATCTCTGGTCTTCCTTCCTGGTCTTCCTTCCTTCCTTTCCTCTCTGGTCTTCCTTCCTTCCTTCCTTCCCTTTTCTCTTCTTCCCTCTTTCCTAGCGCTCAGCACCGCAAGATCCTTTTTCCCAGGTGAAGGAAAGAGCCCCGATGCTACCCTGCGTCTCAGTCGCCTGCTGGGAAGGCTGCAGCTGCCACCGTCAGCTGGCGGCTTAAGGCAAGAGGCAGGCGGGCGGGCGGGAGATGCGGGCAGGAGCTGGTGGCGGCTGCTGTCGGGCCGAGGGAGCGCGCAGCTGAGAGGCATCTCGCGCGGTGAGGAAACTTTGTCTGGCTCCGCTTCCAGAGCGAGCGAGCGAGAAGGGAAGTGTAGGGAGGCAAGCAGCCCGCTCTGCCACTCAAGCCAGCGGCTGCCGTAAGCAACAAGGGTGTTAGGAAAAGAGAAGGAGGAGCGCCGCCACTGCCGCCAGCACTCTTTCCTTCTATCTTCTCCTTCTCTTCTCCTAACGCCCTTGTTGCTTCTGGCGGCCACTGGCTTGAGTGACGGAGTGGGCTGCTTGCCTCCCTTCGCTTCCCTTCTCGCTCGCTTGCTCGCTCGCTCTGGAAGCGGAGCCAGACAAAGGTTCCTCCCCGCGCGAGATGCCTCTCAGCTGCGCTCTCCCTCGGCCCGACTACAGCCGCCACCAGGTCCTGCCCGCATCTCCCGCCCGCCCGCCTGCCTCTTGCCTTAAGCCGCCAGCTGACAGTGGCAGCTGCAGCCTTCCCAGCAGGCGACTGAGATGCAGGGTAGCATCGGGGCTCCGAGGCTCCTTCGGCCGCTTGGCTGGAGAATGGCGAGGATGTGGCTGCGGCCGTTTTTGAGCTCCCCCCGGCTCGGAAGTTTTAGTACCTGGTGTATAAGACGACCCCCGACTTTGGAGAAGATTTTCAAGGGGTAAAAAGTCATCTTATACGCCCGGCACATACGGTAATTAACGATGGAATCTCCCTGGGCTAGGCAAGGGAAGGGAGGGCGAGGGGCGGGGCAGTCAGTGATGGGACAGGGAGCCATGGCAGAGGGCCCAAAGAGCCAGTTTTGGCTTGCGAGCCGCAATTTCCGACCCCTGTCCTAGCTAATTTGTAAAGAACTGGGCACAAGCTTTTGAGTTACCAAATGCAAAAAAATAAGTAAAATTTACCTAGGGGATTTTGGGGGATTTAACATGTCTGAAGATTGTAGTTCTTATTGATAATACTCCCCGCTCCAAACTACAAACTTAATAGCAGATATGGCTTGAACACCTGATACAGCTACTTCAATAATATAAGAATCCTTTCCTTGAAAAGAAGTGGAGTCCTTCCTTTTTTTAGAAGTTGGAAGCCAAAAGTATAAAGCAAAGAACTATCTTCTTCACACAGCAGGAAACGCTAGGGCCTGAGAGACTATCCAGAATAAGGGAGGCAGGGAATGATGAAAGGTAAAAAAGCTTCTTGGACTTTGCATGTAGACTTCAAAACTTTTCACGCCAGGAATTTGTTTCCAGGTGGGAATGAATTTTCACATGTTCAAAAGCAAGCAGCTGGATACCAGATCTGGCAGGTACCCAAAGAAGGACTGGATTGTTATTCACTCCTGCTCAAAACAGAATCACTTCTAGACCCATGCATTGTTGGGATGGGAGAAAAAGGCATAAAAATCTGGACATTTATTTCATTGTAAATAGAGTTTGCATTTGATACATAGCAGCCCCTGGAATTCTTTTGAATAGGCTTCTTAGCTTTTCTACAATATTTATTTATTTATTTATCATATGTTTACATCTTCCACTTCACCTAAATGACTCTGGAATGGTTTACAAATAAAAACCATAAAACATAAACAGCAACGTAAAAAAACAATAAAAACAAGGTTAAAAAATTACAAGACTTAAAAAAGTCGACGGGAACCACCCTCGAGAGACCAACCACCTCCAAGGTTGTGTGGCAGTCTTTGAACCCTATGCCAGTTGGGGCCTACTTTAAATTTACTTATCAGAAATTCTCTCAGATTCCTGTTGATTTGGTTTTCTGTCCAGTCTGGAAGAGAGACCTGAGAGGGCTGTTTTGGTCACTCACAAGACAGGATTCCAAGCAGTCTTGGAGAGGGAAGTCAGATGTCTCACCTCCTTAAAATAAATTACTGGCAGAGTTCATGTGCACCTTTGGGGGGGGGGGAGGGACAGAACTTTGCCCTCTTCTCAAGTGAGAAGACTGGCTGCCTTGTAGCCATCCAAGATCCTTCCAAAATATTTCCTGAGCTCCTGGATTCCAGGAAAGTCATACAGAGCCAGATGCATGTTTGGTGATTTAGACTTACCTGCAGATGGGATGAGACATCTTTGAAGGGAAATATTAAAATTATGATAAAACATTGAAATATAAAAAGCAATGTTTAGACAGAGTGAAGGTATTTCTAAGCATTAAAGAAAACCACATGCAAATCAAGGTCCCAATCTTCCAGTCTTTCTCTGGATATTAATTTTATTAATTAATGGGGGGGGGACAGCTTAATTCCACCTGAGCCTACCCCCCAAGTATGTGTGTGCTGAATGGATGTTGTTGTTTTAAATAACCGTTTTAAATTTTGTACTTGTTTTTAATTCTTTGTAATTTTTGATTATTCTTGTATTTCTCCTTGTTGTACGCCGCCCTGAGTCCCTCGGGAGTTGGGCGGCATATAAGAATAACAAAATAAATAAATAAATAAATAAATAATTTGTATGGTGACTGACTTGCTTCCAAATCACTTGGAGCTGATATTGGATTTAAAAACATGAAAATAGAAAGTAATCAAAATAAGTAATGAAAAACAAACATACTTGAGAAAAACTGCAAATTTAATTCTTATAGAACAGGCTAATGTGATGCCCTAGGCCAGTGATGGTGAAACTTTTCGGCACCGAGTGCCCAAACCGGAACCTGCACGTGCACTAGAGCCCTGGAAGCTCAGAGACCAGCTGGCCAGTACGCATGCACGTGCCGGCCACCTGGTCTTCTGGTTTCTGGCATGCACATGCGCACTGGCCAGCTAGTCTTCGCACATGCCATAGCACCGGAAACTTGAAGACCAGGTGGCCGGTGCGCACATGCGCACTGACCTGCTGGTCTTCAGGTTTCCGGGACTCCGGCACATGCAAAGATCAGCTGGCTGGCACACACACATGGGAAAGAATAGGCAGTGCCACAAATAATCTGGCTTTGTGCAATGAAGGACAATGATAACTAGAATCTTAAATTGTACTAGGAAGCCTACTGGCTTCCAGTGTAGCTTGTGAAATAGTGGAATTACAAGGGCAAATTGCGATGTAACCATAATTCTGCCACTGTATTCTGAATCTGTTATAGCTTCCATGTGGTCCTCAATCAAGAACAGCTCCAAGTGAAACACATTGTATTCTCTAAATGGGATGTAACCAAGGCTGACTGTGGGCATAGCCTCCCTTTGCATTTGTGCATGTCCTCCTGGCCACTTAGCCAAGAGTTTGCATACCCATGCTGTCTGGGATAATGCTAATACATATGAACTAATAAATGGAAGATCCTCAGATTCTAAAACTCAAAGCTACTGAGTCTTACTAGAGTTAAACTGAAGGCTATTCTTTGTCATAGCCCAAGGAAGAGACTCAGAAATGTTGGTGGATTGGGATATATCAGGCATTTGGAAGCCCTCCATTCACTCAGATGCGATGCTGCCAAACTTTACCTCTACCAGCAAAGACTTCCCCAACAACATACATAGTACGCAAACAACACACAAATACAAAATCCACAGCAGATATCTGAAGGGGGCTGAAGTCTTCGGTGACTGGTCAAGATAGCTAGCTAGCTGATAATCATTCACAGACATTCATTAGTATCAGTAAAAAAAAAAGTTGCCTGTTTATAAAAAACATGGAAATCATCCAAATTTGCTGGTTGTGGAAATATCTTTTGTAAAATATAGAAAAATGACACAAAAATCTTGAATATCTCAGTCCAAATGGTGTCAGAGGGCAAAGGGGTAGAAAGCCTCAAAAATCTGTTTTCCACTGTAGCTTGAACAGATTTTTGATTTGTTACTAATTTTGGTGATTAGAAAAAATGGAAATCAGGTGATGAATTATTCATGCAATTTTGATTATAAATGAAAAGGGAAAGGGGGAGAATGGATGAGTTTATGACACTATCCAGGACCAGTTTGACACCTGATGAAGCAGTTCTGATATATATGACTCATATGTTGTCTTTTCCTTTTTAAATGTAATGTAAGGTAGAAAGCAGCAGTTCACTTTCTCTTTCCCAAATTACATTTATTTCTAAAGTTCATAAAAATTTGACCATATAGCAGTACCCGGCACATCCGTGATGAAAGGCAAAAGCATAGCATAACATAGCATAGAATAACAGAGTTGGAAGGCACCTTGGAGGTCTTCTGGTCCAACCCCCTGCTTAGGCAGGAAACCCTACACCACTTCAGACAAATGGCTATCCAACATCTTAAAAACTTCCAGTGTTGTAGCATTCACAACTTCTGGAGGCAAGTTGTTCCACTGATTAATTGTTCTAACTGTCAGGAAATTTCTCCTTAGTTCTAAGTTGCTTCTCTCCTTGATTAGTTTCAACCCATTGCTTCTTGTCCTACCCTCAGGTGCTTTGGAGAATAGTTTGACTCCCTCTTCTTCGTGGCAGCCCCTGAGATATTGGAACAGTGCTATCATGTCTCACCTAGTCCATCTTTTCATTAAACTAGACATACCCAGTTCCTGCAACCGTTCTTCATATGTTTTAGCCTCCAGTCCCCTAATCATCTTTGTTGCTCTTCTCTACACTCTTTCCAGAGTCTCCACATGTTTTTTACATCGTGGCAATATCTCTTACATATGAACAGGATTTAACTTCACCTGTTATATAGCATCCAGTTAACTTTGGCTCTGTCCTAATCAGTTGTTCGTAATCAGAAGCAACAGAGATTTACGTATTTTCTGAATGGAACCTTCATCCTGTGCTCCAATATTCTCAGCTTGCATTCCAGAAAATATTAGAAGCATAATCATAAGAGAGAACCTAGGAGTGGTCAGAGAGTTTAGCTTGCTGACATCTCCTTCTTAGTGTTTGATTTATGGCACGCTTACCATGTCTAGTTGCCAATGAATTATACGGCATCATCCGCAAATCCTTGTGTACATGTTGTCTTCTCAAGTCTAATAATTATTATTTAATTGGAAATGGCTGAAGGTCTGCAGCTTTGCCATCAAGCCCAGTAAACTCTTCAAGTCTTATTTATTGCCATTCGGAGCATGCACATTTTTATTAGCTATCTGCTGTTCTTAAAAGTCTTGTGAAGTACTACAGGCTTGGCTTGATGGATGTTTATTAGTAAGTACAAGGAATGGTCAACTGTAATGATTGCACAGAAGAACTGCTCAAGATTGGACATCAGAGCTGCAGGAACAAGCTAAGCAGAAGCACCCTAATAGGATCAGACTGAGATATGGAGAATTCCCACCCCTCTTTTCCATTTGTCTTAGGTTTGAAACTTCTCAGTATGGGAAGCGGCAGTGATTAGCTCATTGTCAGTCACTGAATTCCTTTATCCTTTCTTTGCTAAGACATGTGAAATGAATCTGGCACATAATAAAACAATGCTTAGGTTGTCAAAAGTACATAATCAAATCAGAGGCTGAAAAGTTTCATTTCAGGTTAAGGATGGCTGTCAAAGGAATTAGACAGAAGAACGAGCCAAGGCTGCAATAGATTTGCATTCACACAAATGGAGCTCCTTTTATTTCCTCAGCCTTGCAGTCCCTTTTTGTGCAACTTCCAGATTTGTTTCAGAAGATCTTTTAAGATCTAGTAATACTTTAATACTATATTAATAATAGATTTGTTGATATACAAAGAATGCAAGAAGAACAGGAGACTCAATTTTGCCATGAAAAGGAAACTCAATACTTTATTCTGTTTATAATTATATTAATTTAAAGAGGAATCTCAAACATGTTTTTAACCTTTCTCCATATAGATCTAATATCTTTTTTCTTAGATGGCTTGACCACTGCTTCCAGAAATACCAGAAGTTAAGCACCAAAACTATCTGTTTTCCTGGCAACCATTCCAATCTCTGAACTAAATTTAGCTATTACGGTTAAAATATGTTTGTATATACATTTTCAGTTAGTTTATTACCTGTAGTCTTACCTTCTGATTGTTAAAATTAAGTGATCAATTAAATGATAACAGCCGTGGTGGCGCAATGGTTAGAATGCAGTACTATAGGCTACTGTTGCTGACTGCCAGCTGACTGCAATTTGGCAGTTCGAGTCTCACCAGTTCAAGGTTTCTGTCCTGAGATTGGTCAAATGAAGACCCAGATTTTTAGAACAATATGCTGACTCTGTAAACCATTTAGAGAGGGCTTTAAAGCACTGTGGAGAGATATATAAGTGTAAGTGCTATTGCTATTGCTATCAGGCTAATAGGACAGCAGCTAAAACATGGAAGTCCCAGAATGTCAGAGGAAATCCTCAAAATTAAATCCATACCCCCTATCTCAAAGGAAGAACATCTCCCAAACTTAGAAGATCATTGTCTTTCATCTTATTCAGTTAACATGAGATCAGTTAACATGAAAATTTTCAACCAGGATTCAAAACCACATACTTTTGAAAGTAACTACTGTATTTTTGGAGTATAAGATGCACCAGAGTATAAAACACACCTTAGTTTTTGGGGAGGAAAATAGGGGAAAAAATCTGCCTACCAGGTATTCATCTGGTTAGCGTCCTTAGTCTGGTCAGTTTCAGCACATTATTTTATCCCCTGGTTAGGGCTGAAAAAATCTTTTTCAGAGGGAATAGCAATGAAAACAAGCCTGCAAAGACTTGGGGCTGGGGAAAAAACTTCTTCGGAGGGAGTAGCAATGAAAAAATCCTGCAAACTGGGAAGATCGTTAGCACCTTGTTAGGGCTGAAAAAACCTTTTTCAGAGGGAGTAGCAATAAAAACAAGCCGGGAAGATGGTTAGCACCTCATTAGGGCTGGGGAGAAAAGTTTTGAAAAAGCTACATTCGGAGTATAAGACGCACCCAAATTTTCAGCCACTTTTAGGGGGGAAAAGGTGCGTCTTATACTCCAAAAAATATGGTACCCAGAATTGTGTATATAGTATGAAGAAGACTCATTGCTGTGAAAGCTTTGAAGTCTTGTAGAAAGACTAGATATGCTTTCAATTGATTACATGCTATCTTCTCTCTTTTTAACTTCTCCCCACAAACACACACAAACACACACAAACAACATCTGCAATTAAATAACGCTTCTGGGAAAATTTTGGAAATGCATAATATTTGCAGTGTGTGGGAAAGAGAATCATCACCACTTTCCCATTCCACCCATAGATGCTTTTGGTGAATGTTCAAGACACTAGGGAGATATCACTCAAAATCTGTAGTGATGCTAATATGGAGAGAGAGAAGGAGACAAAGTGAGCGGATGGGTGGATTTTCCCATCCATTATGATAAGATACTGTATCTTAAAGGCATAATTCTGATTTTAAAACTTTCCAACATGGATTTAAGTTTGGACAAATTAGCATGGGCTGAAATAGTTCCAGAAAATTATGTATTATTTCATTTCTCGCTGTCTCTTTCTGCATGTCTAGGCTAAGAAACAGCAAAGAATGTTAATTAATATGTTCTCATTTTAATCATGCCTAAATAAACAGAAAATGAATTTAAGAGTCTCAAGAGCATTTTTTTTTTAAAAAAAAGCCATGGTGTGCTAGCATAGTTTTCCATAAAATGAACATTTCCAAAGGTACAATGTTTATGCAGAAAATTATGCTCACAGTGCAGAAAGTCTCACTTGTGCCCTGAAGAATTTTACATCTTCTTTGAATGACATCCCCAAAGCTACTTTACAAAGTTTCTCATGTTTAAAATCATCTTACAAGCAGTAGTAGTCTGCACTTGGGAGAAAAGTCAAAGCCTATCCTTAGATGTCATCATTTTGAGGATAATTGAGAATTACTGTTTTGCAGAACGTGTCCGTACAACCTTACAAATGTTTCCAATTTTTTTAATACATAGCAGCATTACATTCTACTTTGAACATTAAATTCTACATTTATGTGTGTGTTTGTGTGTAATCATGCACACACAGACACAGACACAGACACACAAATAACATTTTAGAACATAGTAATCAAATTTGATTGAAGAATATATCCAATATTTGACTGTGAAATACCCATAATTCTGCTTATACACAGTTTTTATGTATGGATATCATGAGCATGTCCCAACAGATTTGGAAACCAGCAACGTGGGAAGGATTCCTTGGAGTAAATAAAGCAGGTTCTGGAAGTGAGAGGTTCTGATGGAGGAAACTGCAGTTCTATTGGTCCCTTCCTTGATTGTTTCTTGTCACGCAGTGATTTTATGTTGCCTGTTACATGTATATGCAGGGAGATGCATCCCTATCAAATATAATGGTTTATTCCTGAGCACGTGATTAATGTTCCTAGTACGCATGTGTACATTCCTTTCTTCCCCTTTTGTTCTCTGCTTCGGATGAAGCAACACCTCTTTTATATAGCCAGAATGTGATTAACTATTTTTGTATCAAAATAAATATCTTATTCATTAGAATTATAATGCAGTTTATTTTGACAATGTCAGAGTTCCAGGAAAAGATTCATTTTGCCTCTGATAAGAGTAATTCTTATCCCAACATTTCTCAACTAAATTATTGTAATATTCTCCTGGCTGACATCCCTGATTTCTAGTTTTGCCCTGGTTCTGAGTATGAAATAGTGTAATTTGGATTGTTCGGTACCTTCCATACAATTATCAATTATTGATAAATCACAGAACTATGGGGTTTGTGTGTAAAGGCTTTCAATATCAAAGTAAAGTATAAGCCTGAACTTATTTTATCTTTTACCAGGGGTGGGTTCCACTTACCTTCACCACTGGTTCGCATTGCGACATTTTGCATGCATGCGCACGGTACGCTCGCATGCACGCACATGTCCCCTCATGCAATTCTGCTTCCGCGCATGCTCAGTAGCTATAATCAGCCCGAAACACAGCTGAGGAGCTGATCAGCTGTGCTTCAGGCAAAGGAATAAAGGTAAGTATAAACCCGGGGGGGCAGGTGGGAGGGCCCTTTTTCAAGCAGCAGCAGAGGGAAAAACTTCTAAACAGTAAAAAATTTGGAAAAAAATCCAAAAAAAATGATGGCTGCACCCACGGACCAGGACCAACCGAACCGGATCCATGACGCCATCGTGACATCACCAGTGGGTCGCTACCAGTTCGGGCGAACCGGTCCGAACCAGGAGGGACCCACCCCTGCCTTTTACTCTTTACCTTCCTCTGAGCAGGACTTCTTTCTGGGGTTTTTTTGTTGTTGTTGTTTGGTTTTTTGGGGGGTTTTTGCTCTCAGGTCATGGTTTCAGGTTTCCAAGCTTTTAAAGACCTAGAATTACTCCTTCCTTCCCTTTATCTCTGTGAAAGTTTGATTACCTTTAAAAAAGAGTATAAACTTATTTTTTAATTATTAGTGGAATGTTCAACATTTGGTTCATACCCTAGAGAAATTAAGTGGGGAATTTTTAATAGCATTGTGACAGTCAACAAAATATGAACCCTAACCCAAAAATCAGTCCATTGAATATCATCACAAAGTATCATCTGAAAAACAAAAATCCAGACTCCAGCACAAAAACTCATGTTTTATTGGAATATAAACTGTTATTTACATGGGTGTCATCGAATCCAGTACCATTCAGAGTAGTACATTGTAGCAGTCACAACTTTGAAATGATACAAATTAGTCCAGAAAGAAAAAGAAATTTTGTGGCAACTTCATAATGTTAGCTTTCATACCTCATGAACTACCAAACGGGCAATTGTGAAGTTGGATTTCACAATCTTATTTCGTATACCATATGAAATTGGACAATCCAAGCTTCATTCCAATATATAGACTATATATACCATATAGTCCAGACTTAGCACCATGAGATTTTGACTTTTGCCAAAAATTAAAGTAATACATTTGTGGGAATCTGTTTGACTCAAATGAAGTGGAAATAAATACCAGGACATGTTGAAGAGACTAAGCGTGGAGTATTTTTGTGATGGCTTTAAGAATCTTGTATATCATTGGCAAAAGTGTGTAGCAAATGATGGGAATTATGTGGAGAAATAAATGCAGGTAACAAAAAATCTGATTTTCAAGGATTATTTTCTGCTTCATTTATTAAAATATCCATATTTATAGTAAAGTGATAGAGTCGGAGGCATTACTTTTCACTCAACAATATATTAAAAGTTCTAGTTTCCCTGAGGAAAAAAAAGTTCTAGTTTCCCTGAGGGAAAAAAAGTTCTAATTTCCCTGAGGAAAAAAAAATTAAGAACAAATTTAACCACACAAAATCAAACACAATATTTGTAATTAGGTTAAATAATACTATTTTATTTATTTATTTATTTGAATGGATTTCTATGCCACCCAACTCCCAGAGGACTCTGGGCGGCTCACAACATACTAGAAACCATTACAAGTATAAAATATAGTAATTTAAAAAATACAAAAGTTAAAAAGAGAATCATGTATTCATAAACAAGGGGGGGAGACCCATATCTAATCCAGTTGGTCTCACTTTCACCCCGCCTGCCGGAAGAGCCAAGTTTTTATTGCTTTCCGGAAGGCCAGCAGGTTGGGGATGGTCCTGATCTCCGGGGGAAGCTGGTTCCACAGGGAGGGAGCTCCCACAGAGAAGGCCCTCCCCCTCGGGCCCGCCAACCGACATTGTTTGGTCGATGGGACCTGGAGGAGACCGACTCTGTGGGCCCTAACCGGTCGTAGGGAGGTATGCGGCAGGATGCGGTCCCGAAGGTAACCTGGCCCTGCTAGAAAACTATGCAGAGCCACCCAGCCCTAAGGTTATTGTCAATATTGAGGCTGAGGCATCTTATATGGTAGTCTGCATATAATACCTCTACAATAAGTCAAGAGGATGAATTCAGCTTTAAAATGACCAATTGGGACCTCATCTATCATGTATGTTATCAGCAGGAACTCTCAATTCCCAGACTAGTGTTAACTAGTAGATTAATACATCCAGACATAAAATAAATTGATTTTGAAACTGAATTCAGGCAGCAGGAAATGTTTCTCAGTGTGTCCTTGAATGCTAGCGAGTAATGATTCTCCCTTAATTATAACTGAAAAAACAAAATCTCAAACTTACAGTAGATGGATTGAGGTTTCTGATTACTTACTGCCAATTATTTTTTAATTTCTAGCTGATCTGTACATCCAATCCTTGGATACTTAGTTATTTGCTTTGCAATATATAAATGAATTACATTCAAATGCAAACCATGGAAAAGGAGCTTCATTTGTACTATAAAAGCTACCGTATTACTGTACTTTTTTCAGTACCTTCCATTAATAATAATGAAAATCACCATATATTCTGATACATTAATAACTATTGTTAAAAAACCGTTTCTGCAAAAATCAGATAATTCACAGCATGTCTTTATAAAAATTGGTTCAATATCGCCACAGAGATTTTCTAAATTAAGTCTTTTCATTATAACCCTTAAACCTGTTAAAGTAGACAGTCTGGCCTTAAAGCTATTTACTTCCATTTCGTTTCTAGATTAGCTTTTGTTCAAGTACATTTAACAAGATTTTGAAGAGACCTTCATAAACAAATGCCTTCAGGGTGTGTTAAACTAGTTCCCAGAATTCTCACCTAGCCGTTTATCATGATGATAATTCACACTCATGATTATGTTGAATTAGGTTGAATTAGATTTTCATTTCCCTGAGATAAATTGGACAATCCAAGTTTCATTCCGATTTTGGGACTACTTAGAAAGATAAAGAAAAATAAACATAAATTACCAATATGGCAGCTATAATAGAAACAAGAACAAAAGCTAGTCATATAATACTGTAGAGAAGGAGAATAGAATAGAATAACAGAGTTGGAAGGGACTTTGGAGATCCCTTAGTTCAACCCCCTGCTTAGGTAGGAAACCCTATACCAGTGGTGGCCAACCTTAAGCATACCATGCGCCAGTTTTTTCACAGACAAGTTCAGATGCGCCATACAACTCAAGCACATTTTTTAGCTCCTTACTTTCACGTTTGGGGTTGTAAAATCAGGATGGGGTAGGATCTGCTTTGCTTAAGGGAGGAAAAGGAATAACTCAATCATGCAATTCAATTAATTAATTTACGCCATTTCAAAATTCGACAAACGTAATATATATTTAATCTTGAATCTGTCTTTCAATCACTCTCAATACAAAAACCACGCTAGTACACTCAATAAAACACTGCTTCAAAGCCGAGAATCAAGACAGCATTTTCCCGGGCTGATTTCAATCTCCCTCCCTTTCTTTTACAAGTACAAGTGGCACGAAACTTTTCAGAACTCCGCGGACTGAAACTTCTGACAAGCTGCCCACAAACCCCGTGTTAGCGTTACCTTTGCCGATCGCCCACAAAGCAACAGCCTTTGTCCTTTTTCCTGAATCTGACGACTTCTTGCAAGGAAAAATCCTGCAGCCCCGAGAAAGGGAAGGGAGAATCAAACTGCACCCCTGTCCGCCCCCTGTGCTAATCCCAGCAGGGAAGATCAGCAATTGGTTGCATGTCCCAGGGGTGGAAGGCGGAGGGAAAGAGGATGTCTCCCCGCCCCCAGACCACCTCGCACCCCACTCGGCTCAGACTTGAAGAAGCAACCTAATTCACTGGAGAGGTTACATACACACCGGCTATGTGTTATACCGTTGTGGGAAATCTTTCTTTGAAATCTATCAAGATACTTTGGCACCACAAGCATAATAATGCTATCAATTTCATCATATTGACACCCACAGCAAGATACTTAGGTATACAGAACTGTACTTTTAAAAGCAAAATTTCAAACTCTACCACTCAGAAGCTTTATTTCCACTTCATAAACATTTTTCTCAGAGTTTCAACCCACATTGCTGAAAATATTTTAAAAATGTTTATGATGTACAGTATTTTTCCCATATTAGACAGTAGAAAGAAGAAAGACCCAATTTAAATTCCAAATCTCATTCCGGTTTTGACCAGGTTGGATCATATCCATTTGTTAATCATGCCTCCAACTTGGATTAGATAGCCTGCATCCATAACGTCTTCAGAAGAAATTTCTCCTACACTATTAATCAAATTACATGACTTGACCAAGTTTCCCAGATGCAATGCATTGCCTGTGGTAGAACATCAGAGGATAAAATCTGTTTTGTATCTTAAAGGAGTAATTATTAAACAGCATCATAGCAAAGTCTTGAGAGGCACGAATATAATATCAGAAATTTGGAAAGATAATACTTTAGATTAAAAAAATGTATCTGGCAGCATAGAACATGATGCAGCATAGAGACAGCTTGAACCCTAATTCTGAATGACATAAAAATGCTTTGTATGCTCCTGAATCCCTTCATGTCAATTAAGCCTAAAGTGAAGGATTGACTAATAAAGGGTGGAATATACTATGTACTATAAGTCCTTATAGGTATCATCAGGGACTCTTTACAATAGGGGTGTCAAACTGGAGGCCCGTGGGCCGGATGCATCATGTGCAGGCCACGCCCACCCCAGCTCTGCGAATGGGAAAACGTCACAATACGTCACGTGACAGCAACGTCACGCGAGTTTGACACCCATGCTTTACAACAACTCAGGATTGTTTTCTGTCATGATTACTCCAAAGCCTATTCCTTACTTTGATAGGAAAGCTGCCTTCAAAGTACAGGAGAACGTTTTCATACTTTTAAGTGTTTGTTTGAATTGTGACTACTGATAAAATACAAAGACTGGTGCTTCTTCCTTTCAGGAAAATTGAAGTGATGGTCATTTCTTAAAATTCAGGTAATGTAGAACTGAAACCATAGGATTTTTTTCCCCTCCACAATCAGAAAATTACATAGAAGCTTGCAATTTAGTTACAACCCTAGACCAATGTACAATTGAGTGTGTAATAACTGCACTTGACAGAATTGGATTTCATATCATTTTTGTGTAGAAGGTGAATTTCACTGATCCTAAAATGGGTAATCCAAGAATTACAACCACTAAATGTTAATTTTAGCTTTCTCAAAAATCAACAAAAACAATTCTGCAGGGTTAATTTACTAGCAGATGAGAAATGTTTTCCCCCTTCATGCAGCAATTATTTGCTTAACCTTAGATCAATGTTTCTCAACCTCAGCAACCTTAAGATGGGTAGAGTTCAACTTCCAGAATTCCCCAGACGGCATGCGGAAGAGTTACTAGGTTGAAATATACTGTCCTAGGTTGTGAAATGAAAAAAGTGATCTTATCAGGTTGCAGCTGGGAATCCCATGCATATTGTTCAGAAAAAGGAAATAAATAGTAGTCTCTTTATTTAAATTTAATAACTTCATCATTCTGATTGTATATTGGAATGTAGAGTAACTCCTTTACCCAGGTGTTTTCATACTTCAGCTTGATACCTCTCTTCAAAATGTAGGCACTTGAAGGGTTTTTAAAAATTCTAATTCATATTATTTCATTTTACTTTAATTTTGGGATTTTATTTTGAGTTTTAAAAATACATAAGAATTTTTTGTGAAACATTGAATTTTTAAAGTTATCTGTGGAGATTCTCAGTCATTCAGTCATGGTTGTTTCCAAAGGTGTTTTTTTAAAAGGCAACTGGAATTTCTTTTATTTATTTTTTTGCTTGAAGATATTTCACTTCTCATCCAAGAAGCTTCTTCGGTTCTGACAGAACGAAATGGCTGGGACAATTCTCTTGGATGAGAAGCAAAATGTCTGGGACAATTTTCAAAGTTAAATTCGTCTCCATTTATTGAATATAATATCTGTTTCTTTTGTCTGGCTACAGAGTATATTGATATATTATTTTAATAAACATTTTAAAGAAAGAAAAGTACAATTAAAAGAAAAAGGAGACAAAAACATACTCCTGAACATAATAAACAAGAAAACTACAAACATTGTTAAACTAAATACAACTGAATCTGTTAAATGGGATTCTTTAAATATTAGTTTCATGGCTAAAAATCTTGTGTTATTTTAAAATTTGCAGGTTTATTATTAAAGACAAATTATTGTACAAGTATTAACAGTCATCAATGCAACATAAAATATGAAACAAAATAAGAAGTTACAGTAGTTTGCATTTTCTCAGCAAAAGCTCTGTCTTTAATTAACTTTATCAGAAGAAAAACCCAATTTTGGATGTGGTATAAGTCCATCTATGAAATTATACTCCCAAAATGTCTATCGTTATGAACTGAATTCTGGGACAATTTTGTTTTTCAAATATGAAGTTATTTCAGACATTGAGGCATGTTTATACAACTTATTTGCATTTTTCTACAGAAGGAATTGTACATTATTTCCAGTGAGAAGTATGAAATATCCTTGCAGTGGTAAATTTATTGTACTTTGTGTAAAGTTTAGTGTGGGTTTTAAAAAAATGGAAAGAAAGTTCAACTTTTAGAATTGGTTTCATTCTTTGTAAATCATTTTCCAAAACTGTTCAGCCGTATAGGATAGCCACCAAACATAGAAGATGAGAAAATGATGGGTTTAAAAAAATGAGACTTTCAAATTGATAGTCTTTTGCTGACAATTTGGTTTTAATCTTATAGGACCCTCTAAAAGGAATTGAATTTTTGGTGAAAAAAATTGAAAGATTTTGGTGTGCTAGCAGGTTTTAAGATTAATAATTAATTAATGAGTCTCCAGGGAGTAGGGTGGCATATAAGAACACTAAAATAAATAAATAAATAAATAAATAAATAATACACAGAAAATACACAGAAAATAAATAAAAATATGACTGCAGCAGATCAAGATGTTCTGATGAAGAAATCTCATTTCAAAATTAAGAAAAAGGTTAAATGTTGTATCAGAATAATTATGTTAAGGTATGGAATGAAGTTAAAAAAGATATAATGGGATGGGGAAATTATAATTGTCATTGTTGGAAAGAATGTCTGCGATCAAGATGAATGTTTTACCTAGAATGTTATTTTTCTTTCAGACAAATGGCAAAAATATATTTTTAAATTTGTTTGGCAAAGCAAAAAATCAAGAATTAAATATAAACTCCTGTAGGATATTAAAGAAAGAGAGGTAGTTAGGTTTACCAAATGTGAAATTCTTTTTTTCAGTTTGTTGTTTAGTTTGGATGAAAGAGTGGGTGATTTTAAGAAATAGGAGACTATAGGCATTGGAAGGACATAAAGAATTTCCAAATAAATAAATAAATAACTTAAGGTTTGGATAAAGTGACCAGATTTTTTTTTCTTCAAGCGGGACACCATTGACGGGGGTGGGTTTCTCCATTTGAGTTTTGCCCTCTGCGCATGCGCAGAACGCTGCGCATGCGCAGAGGGCAAAACAGCAAATGTCGGCGTCCAGGTGAGGTGGGGGGGAGGGGGGAGGGGGGGAGGCGGGAGGGCGCTTGGATGCCTGCAGCTCGCGACAGGTAAGCTGCCGGCTGCCTCCTTTCCCCGTCTCCCGCCTCCCGTTCGTTGCTTGCCAGCCCGGCCGAAGGGAAGGCGGGAGGCGAGGAAAGGCCTCCCGAAAGGAGGGGAGGCTTCGGGAGCCCGCCTCCCTTTCGGCCCAAAAGGGAGGCGGGCTCCCGAAGCCTCCCCTCCTTTCGGGAGGCCTTTCCTCGCCTCCCGCCTTCCCTTCGGCCGGGCTGGCTTGCCTCCCCTCCTTTCGGGAGGCCTTTCCTCACCTCCCGCCTTCCCTTCGGCCGAGGCTGGCAAGCAACGAACGGGAGGCGGGAGACGGGGAAAGGAGGCAGCCGGCAGCTTACCTGCTCCAAGCATCCAAGCGCCGCGGTCTCCTGGTTGCCCGCCCGGCCCCAGGGCAACAGCGGCTGCGAGGCGACGGGGGGAAGAAAGGGGAGGGGGACGAGGAAGGGCTGTTTGCGCCGCTCGTAAACTCAAAGCGGCGACGGCTCCTCGTCCCTCACCCCTCCCAACCGCAGCGGCACCTCCGAGGGCGGGGCTAGGGATGGGGCGGGGGAAGGAGAGGAGGAGCAGCCTCCCTTCCCCCTCCCCCCAGCTTCCAGCCGCCGCCGGAGGAGTCAACAACACGGGACGCACGCCCGCCGCCAACACCGCCCACGGCCGGCCCGAGCTGAGAGGCCTGCTGCCTTTCAGGCCGATTTTTTGAAAGAATGCCCTAGTCGGGCAAACTTTGAAAAAATCGGGACTTTTTAGAGGGCGGGCGGGATGCGGGACAAATGGTGAAAAAGCGGGTCTGTCCCGCCAAAATCGGGACGTCTGGTCACCTTAGGTTTGGATGGTATGGTTATTTCTGATATGATAAAGTCAAAATGAATGTGGATTTTAAATATCATTTTGTTAGTCATACCCCAAGAAGCCTTTTTTAGAAGGGAAATAATAGTTAAATAAAAATGGTTAACCTATGCTGATTTGTTGATTTTTTTTCCTCAAAGAGAATTCAACTTAAAAACAAGAGAAAAGAAAGTTAAAAGATTTTACATGCCACTGGTTTTTCTATACTCAGTTAATGGAAAGATTTAAGTTGGATAAGAAGAAATGTGAATGTGAAAAAGTTGAAAGTGAATTTGATGTAGGACTCTGTAAAATGATGATCATATTATTGCTAAGACGTATAAACCTTTATTAAAAATGGAAACTGAGGATAAACTAAATATACAATTGAAATCAGAGATAATTCTTTGGGGCTTAGTGGACCAACAAATAAAAACATCTTATGGAATTTTGGTTTTATATTGTATATGATAAAGACAGCAAGACTTTTATATGTTCAAAGTTTGAAGAACTTACAAATATCCACAATGAAAGAATGGATGGTTAAGCTGGTGGAATTGGCAGAGATGGCAAAATTGACAACCTTGATCGCAGAAAAAATTTAACAAATTTTATTTCTACTTAAAAACCACATTGGACTTTTTGCAAGAAACTGAAAGAAATGAAAAGCTGTTTTTGGAATTTGATTATTAGTATTATACGGGATTATCAAAATAATGTAGACAGATATTAACCTTAGAGCAAGAGTTAGATGCATTCATATATCTATATCTGTACCAAAGAAAATCAGAAGTCATTCTTTTTCTGTTTTTCTTACTTTTTTCTTCTTTTCCTTTCTCTGCGCTTCTCCATAGTGGGTGGAGCTAGCCTCCAAGAGTATGGGAATGACACATATCGCAGCCAATTAGGACTGAGTCTGGAAACCTATAAAAGCTGCCCTTCCAAGGTACACCCCCTCTTTCGACTCAGTCTTGGCCAAGGATTAGGTCTCCCCAATCTTTGGTTAAGAGCATTGCATTGCTTCTTCTTCAATTTGTCAATAATTCCATCTGACTACTTATCACAGTAAGTCCACCCCACTATCATCTGTCATCTGTCATCTGACTGTCATCTGGAAAGTGGGGTGGAGGAGTTAGGGCTGCGGCCCACCCAGGGCCCATCACCACCTTGCGTGGCTGGCCTGTCTAGCTCCCTTTGCTTCCCTGCGGCCTGGCAATTCGATTACCTGAGGGTTCCCCGGAGTCGCAGAAGCCTCTGCGCTTGAGTGACCGCCTGCCAGGGTGGCCTGTGCCACAGCCGCGTTAGAGAGAGAGTTTTCGAGCCTCCTGGAGCAGCGTTTTCCCTCGCAGAAGCCAAGCGCTTGAGCGAGCCAACTCTCTCTCTCTTTCCCGTCGATTCCCCCTTATCGAGGCAGCGATCGAGCGTGGGGACCTGGGAAGCCTGTGCAGAGCGCGCTGCGGCTTGGATTGAGGAGCGACAACCTTCTTCAGCCGTTTTTTGGCACCGGCGGCCATTTTAAAACCGCCGACAACTCCAGCTGGCCCCGCCCACCGTGCTCGCTTTCGCGCATGCGCGCTGAGCGCCGGCGAGGCTCTGAGCATTTGATTTTCGTGCCGACACTGCCGACAGGAGGGGCGGAACTCTCGCGGCGCAGCAGCAACCGGCCCGATGGCAGAGAAGAGTTCGAAGAGCGGCAAGGCCAAAGCACAGTCCAGCCGCGACGCCAGGGGCTCTGAGGAGAGGTCCAGGACTCCCTCGAGCAGGGAGAGGGCCAGAACACCAGCTGCTAAGGACGTCAATAAGTCCTCAAGGCCCGCCTCCAAGAAGGGAGGGGCTCCTTCCGAGCAGCCTGCTCACAGAGATCGTTCACCACACAAGCAACGATCCTCTGAAAAACACATTGAGGCCCCTAGATCTGACCAGGAGAGGGAGGTCAGGAGCACAAGGTCACCTGAGGGCTCTAGGCCGTCCAGCGCTGGATCACACAGACCATCCAGCGTGGGCTCGGTTAGGGGTGATCAGAGGCCCCCTCCAGCAGGTGGCACAGGTGTGGCATCAGCAAGCAGGTCAAGGCAATCATCTGGGGTCTTGTCATTGGACAACCCCAACCTCTGTTTGGGTGAGGGGGATGTATGGGAAGAGCCTAGCCCCCAGGTCCAGGCACCAGTCACACCCTCAACTTCAGCTGCCTCTGACCTATTCCACAGCCCAGAGGTCCAGGCCATGATTCAAATGGCCATTCAGAGGGGCATAGCCGCTGGCCTTCAACAGGCCTCCACACCGCCCACACCTGCTTCGGCCCCTCGCAAGTCCAACCAGGAGCTGACCCCTGTGGCCGCTCCCAGGGTAGACCGGGAGGATGACCCGGCCTCCCCCGAATCCTTGCAGGACCCCGAAGCTCCTGAGGAGGTCCTTGAACTCTCAGCGGATGAGGACATGGCTCCAGAGGCCCCAGTCACCACAGGCCTATTCAACCCCAGCCTTTTTAAGTCCTTGTTGCATAAGGCCAAGGCTACAGCCAAGGTCACATCAAAGGACCAGGCGCCTCAGGAAGAGGCACTAGGTGATCCATTGTTTGAGGAATCCACCTCTCAGGCCGAAATCATCCCGGCTCCTAAGTTGTTTATAGACTCTGTGTTAAAACAATGGCAGACCCCATCTGCGGGGGCACTTCTGTCCACCCTAGACAAGCGATTTTTTAATGTGGCCCAGGGATTAGCCCAGCATCTCCCGCTGCCACCGGTTGATGCCCCCATCAAGGCCCTGTATACCACCGCGCAGATGCCGGGCGACTCGGAGGAGCTGTTGCGCCCAGAGGACAGGCGCACGGAACAGGCCCTTCAACGCACGCACCAATCGGCGGCTTGGGCCATCAAGGCTTCCTCCACGGCTTCTTTTTTCTGCCGCACCTCTATTCGATGGCTTCGGGCGCTGCAGGACCGTACTCCAGCATCAGATACACGCACCCGTCAGGACATTAATAAATTGATTGCGGCATCACAGTTCACTTCCGATGCCACCCTCCAGGCGACTCGTTTCGCAGCCAGAGCGATGGGGTCAACAGTCGTCGCGCGCCGCATGCATTGGCTGAGGAGCTGGCCGGCCGACTGCCGCCATAAGTGGCGCCTGGCAGTGGCTCCGGTGAAGGGTCAGTCTCTCTTTGGGGATGCCCTGGATCCTTATCTTATAGAATCCAAGGACAAGCAGAAGGTTCTGCCTAATTGTACCAGGAAGGCCCAAAATAAGCCTGCAGCTGCCGCTCCGGCCCCTGCCCCTAGACGTCCTTACAGGGCTCCTTCCTACTCCCACAATAGACGTCAATCCTGGGGGAGGCAATCACAGGGACAAGACCGTACTAGGGGTGACCAAGCCAACAAGCGCCCTTTTCGGGGGGCAGGCGGGCGCCCCTTCCGCCGCTACAAGTAGTGGAACCCTGCTCTCCCATTGGGGGTCGCCTGCGACTCTTCGCAGGCAGGTGGGAGGCAATTGCTTCTGACACGTGGGTCCGCGAGACGGTCACCTTGGGTCTCGCCCTGGACTTTGCCTCCACCCCCCAGACTTTCTTTCTGAGGTGCCCACGGTCCCCGGATCCCGAGAAGCGGGCCCTTATGGTTTCCACCATCCGTCACCTCATCGAGATCGAGGCCATCCAGACGGTTCCGGCGGACCAGCGAGGCCTGGGATTCTATTCCAATTTGTTTCTCGTAAAGAAAGCCTCGGGCGGGTGGAGAGCGGTCCTTAATTTGAAACGTCTCAATGAATATTTGGTGTACAATAAATTTAAAATGCACACGTTTCAGTCTATTCTTGCAAGTGTAAGGGAGGGGCATCTCATGTCATCCATTGATCTCACGGAAGCGTACCTCCATGTACCCATTCGACCGGCCCACCAGCAATACCTTCGTTTTTGCTACAAAGATGACCATTATCAATATTCGGCTCTACCCTTTGGCCTCTCATCGGCCCCTAGGGTCTTTACCAAAATTCTGGCGGCTCTGGCCGCCCACCTTAGGGAGGTGCCGATCCGGATCCAGTGCTACCTGGACGACATCTTAGTCCAGTCGTCCTCTCCCTCACAGGCCACAACTGACACACAGCTTACGTTGGATACCCTCCGTTATCATGGTTTTTCGGTGAACCTCGAGAAAAGCCAGCTTTGCCCGGCCACGAGGATCACACATTTGGGGGCGGTCATTGACTCCCTGGAATGCAGGGTGTACTTATCCCAGGAGCGCCAGGACGACCTGGCACAACTTGCCCAGCAGGTGCTCGGACAAGGACGGGTGCCTCTGCACCTTCTCTCGTCACTACTGGGCAAGATGATTTCCGCAATCCATATTACGCCCTGGGCACAGCTGCATTCCAGAGACCTTCAATGGTTTCTCTTACCTTTTCAGAGAGCACGCAGGAGCACGTCATCAACCAAGGTGCGCCTCCCGACGTCGGTAAGGCGTTCCCTCCAGTGGTGGCGATCCCCAGCATTATCACGGGGAACCATCTTTTCCGAACCGCATCGGGTGACGGTCACCACGGACGCCAGCCTGACCGGATGGGGGGCCCACACTCAGGCCGGGGTGGCCCAGGGCACTTGGACGAGGGACGAGGCGACACTCAGCATCAACCTGTTGGAACTGAAGGCCTCATTCCTCGCGCTGCGTCGGTTCCAGGACGTAGTTTCGGGTCAGCATGTCCTCCTGCTGACCGACAATATCACCGCAAAGGCCCATGTGAACCGCCAGGGGGGCACGGTTTCCCAGAGCCTCATGGCAGAGGCCAAGGCCTTGGGCTTGTGGGCCGAGACGCATCTCCTTTCCATCAGGGCGGAGTACATATCAGGGGTGACCAACAGGACGGCGGACTGGCTCAGCCGGCACGAGGTGGACACAGCGGAATGGTGTCTCGATGCCGCGCTCTTCCAGGAGATTTCCCTCAGGTTCGGCCAGCCGCTTGTCGACCTGTTTGCCACCCCTCAGAATGCGAGGTTGCCCCGTTACTTCTGCAGGTTCCCGACGCAGGGAGCGGAGGCGGTGGACGCGCTACGCTGTCCGTGGCCGAGGGGGCTTCTGTACGCCTTTCCCCCTCTCCCGTTGATTCCGAAAGTGATTCGCAGGATTCTTTCCGAGAGGGCGGAAATCATTCTCCTAGCCCCACATTGGCCGCGGAGGGCATGGTTCACGGACCTCAAGGCACTTTCCATCTGCCCGCCCTGGAGGATCCCGCCGACCGAGTCGTCGCTCTCCCAGGGGTCAGTGCTGCATCCAGATCCGCTCTGGTTTCAGCTGACCGCCTGGCGCTTGAGCGGCGCACTCTGACTCTCCGCGGGGTCCCTGACGACATCGTCCAGACACTGTTGTCCTCCCGACGATCATCCACTGTTCGGATATATAATTCCACCTGGCGGGTGTTTCGGGAGTGGTGTTCCTCGAGGAGCCTTTGCCCTCTGGACCTCTCTATCATCCATATTCTACAGTTCTTACAATCTGGTCTGAACAAGGGCCTGGCTCCTAACACCTTGAGGCGTCAGGTCGCCGCGCTGTCTACGGTTTTGTCATGTCGGTCCTCCGAGCCTCTATCCAACCACCCATTAGTACGACGGTTTATGACGGCTGCAACACAAATTTCGCCGCCGATCGTACACAGGTACCCCACCTGGGACCTTCCTAAGGTCCTCCTCGGGCTCACTGAGGACCCTTATGAACCTCTGGACACGGTTCCCCTCATGCACTTAACCCATAAAGTGGTTTTTCTGGTTGCAATCACGTCGGCCCGCCGTATCTCGGAGCTCGCGGCTCTCTCCATCAGGGACGAACTCTGTGTGTTCCATGCGGACAGAGTCGTGTTGCGGCTAGACCCTGCATTTCGGCCCAAGGTGAACTCTCACTTCCACCGGGCGCAGGAGCTGGTTTTACCGTCCTTCTTCCCATTTCCGACTTCCGACGATGAGCGTCGTTGGCAGAAGTTGGATGTCCGGCGGGCGCTAGAGATATACATCAGACGCACCGCGTCCTTCCGGCGGTCAGAATTGTTGTTTCTGGGTTTTCACCAATCCTCGATGGGACGGAAGGCCTCTTCGGCGATGATCGGCCGTTGGATTCGCGCAGTGATTGCCGCAGTTTACGACCAGCAAGCTTTGCCGCATCCAGCTCGCCTGACGGCCCATTCCACACGGAGCGCGGCTACCACAGCGGCGTGGACCGCGAGAGCCTCCATCGAGGAGGTCTGCAGGGCAGCGACCTGGTCGTCGCCGTTGCCCTTCATCAGGCACTACAGGGTGGACGCTTTCGCGGCAGCGGACGCTGATTTTGGTCGACGTGTCATACAGTCGACATTGACAACAGGGGTGTTGGACCAAGGGTCTTGTGGCCCTCCCTAGGGACGTTAGGCTTTGGCATGTCCCATACTCTTGGAGGCTAGCTCCACCCACTATGGAGAAAGGGCGTTGTCTTCTCCTGAACGCCCCTTCTCGTAGGGTGGAGCTAGCCTCCAAGCCCCACCCGTGTTTGGTTCATAAGCCGGTTTTTCATTTGGGGAGCACCGTGAGTCTGGCCTGTCCTTCGTCTCAAGAGGGGGTGTACCTTGGAAGGGCAGCTTTTATAGGTTTCCAGACTCAGTCCTAATTGGCTGCGATATGTGTCATTCCCATACTCTTGGAGGCTAGCTCCACCCTACGAGAAGGGGCGTTCAGGAGAAGACAACGCCCTTTTTACTTTTATTCTTTTCTGAGCCATTTTCCAATTTCTACTTCCATTTGTTTATGTTAAAACTTTCTATTTTAAAAAAAATCAATAAGGTTATATAAAAAAATTGGATCCTTTAATAGGTATTAGCTCTCTTTCAAGCAAATTTCACCACACATAATGAAACATTCTAAATGTAGTATTTGGAATTTAATTTAGTAGACATATAGCAGTATCTGATCTCCTGAAAATAAGAGTAGATGTGTTAAAGGTGAGAATAAATCTCATAGAGGCAATGTGGATCTTTTCTTGGAATTCAGACATTTAGAAAATAAAGCCGAGATTAAAAGTCTAATAGAAAATATTTATTTCGGTACAAAAACAATAAATCATGAATAGTTACATCCTTGCTAATAAATTGTGACCACTCCGGTCAGAGTCAAAGGCAGAAGAGATTAATGGTGGATCAGGAATGCACACATGCGCAGAAGATCACATCACATGTCCTGCTTGTATTGGAATGTACCATAATATTAGGATAGGGATGCATCACCCTGCATAGACATACAACTGACAATATTCACTACGTGACAATATGTAGTACCACAATTGCATATTTATATCAGACCATATCCCAAGTATGCTAGTCATTTTCTTTAATTATTCAAGATGGTAACTAAATATGTCACAATGAAAAGATTCACAGGTTGTTAACCAATTAAAAGAAGATTTGGAAGTATTTTTAACAGTAGTTGACAGTCAGCAAAACACTGATCTTTTCAGGTCACTAATCCTTTCAAAGCTTTTATTATATATACTTTATGAACTTGAGGACAAAATTTTCAGTGCAATACTTTTAAAGAAATAGGTTAAGGAGTTTCTAAGTGCCTATGTGAGAAATGCTACTCAGGAACTTTATGAACTATTTGTGTCTGATAAATTGAAACTGGATCATTTCTTTGTGTGCTTGAGATACTGAATACTCATTAAATCATTAATAAGAATGAATTATTAAAACATAATTATTGGAAATGAGGGCAAAAACTTTATAAAACACTGGCTTCAAGGCTGAAAGAAAAGCAGCAATAAAATATTATTCCTATATTTCAACAATTCTCAGGGTATACACAGGGTTCAGATTTAATAAAAAAAGTTTATATTTTTATATTAGATTCTGTAGTGCTGATTAGATGGACTCTGTGACTTTTTGCATAGGATTAATCTTTTGATGATCTCACAAGAGCAAACTGCTAATATGGTGGCTCAGTTATTACTACAAGAATTAATATATATAATATTAAATTCATGAAAACAGGGAAAGCATGTAGTTCAAATAATTTTCTTGAAGAATAATATTAGGTTTTTTTTAACATGGGTTTGTTTGGTTTTTTGCTTCTATAATGTGAAGGTACATAATAAATGTTTTTGACTGAAATGCTATCTATCTCTTTTTATAAAATGTATACAATGTCATGGGTTCTTTTCTAAACTGTACCTTGACCCAGAGTAAAAAGAAACACAAAAGCACTGGACCCTGGACAGGTAGCTTTTCTTTATCTTCCTATAAGGGTTGTGGAAAAGTTTTATTTTGAAAAAAAAAACAAGATATAAAAGTGAAATGTAAACCTTACAAATCTATATGTGAGTGCTTTCCATTGTCTCTATCTGTCAGGCACAAAGGATCATACATTAATTGACAGTTCAGAAGATGCATTGCTCAAGCCTATACAAAAGAATCTAGTCAACTAAAGTTCATTGCTAAATTGGTTCCAGAGAAGGGTCAGCGGAATTTAAGAGGGGTTGGACTTGGACCAATTGTGAGAACATAATGATTCTAAACTGATATCGTGCTTCACTCTACCTTCTCCAGCTCTACCTGCTCTTGTCCTACATTATCTTATATTTTATGCTATTGCTATTCTTTTTATATTACTACTATGCTAATTACAATTACTATAACAATTACTATACTCTTTTATACTACTATTGAATTACTACTACAATATTTCCTTATTACTGTTCTAGGTAGTCTTCAATTTGCAACCATAATTGAGCCCAGAATCTCAGTCAGTCTGGGTGAGATATCATGTCCAGTCTGATCAATATCATGCCCAGTCTGATCAACAATTGCAAGTCTGGCTATCCCAGTTGCAATCATTAAGCAAGTGTGTGTCATTAAGTGGACATAGATTCAAATACAGAGTGTAGGGCAGGGGCGGGTTGCCTGTTCTTCGTGCTACCGGTGCGCTGTGCGTGCATCGTCATGTTTCGGCGCGCACATGCTCGCTACGTGTGCATGCCACCTTGCGTGATTTTGCTTCCTGCGCATGCCATACTTTTTTTGGGAATTTTGGGGCTGATTTTGCTTCCTGCGCATGCGCAGAAGCAAAATCTCGCGAGGGGACGCGCGTACGCATGTGATTTCAGCACTTTTTTTGCTTCTGCGCATGCGCAGAAGCAAAAAATTGCCAAAATCTCGCATGCATGTCCCCTCGCAAGATTTTGCTTCCGTGCATGCGCAGGAAGCAAAATCAGCCCAAAAATTCCCAAAAAAAGTATGGCGCCGCGCGACAGACCGGGGAAGACGGCACTGGAGCTGTCGCACGCAAATAGTGCCATCTGTAAGCCGCTACCGGAATGACAGAGTGGAACGCACCGGTAGGAACCCACCACTGGTGTAGGGTGCATGAGAGTAGGATGGAGGGGACCCTGGAAGGCTAGGCTCAGGGTCTGAAAAAGCCTCTCTGACAAACTCCATGCAAAATTGCTTTGCTGTGCCTCTATACTTCTTTTTCTTCTGGACCATCCATTCCCTTTGAAGAAAAAAAATACCTTGTTTTAGTTGGCTGCTTTTCTCTGCTGGTGCACCCTCCAAGTGCACCCCTCCTCTGTTCCCCTCCCATCTCATCCCACACCTGTTTCAAGGTTGCAGCTTTATTGGCAACTCTGTTGTGCTGAAGCTGGGGCAAAGAATCAGAGGGGAGGGGAGGAAGGCAGCACAGATGCCTGTATTTTTTTCTAAGCAGCCTGCTCTTCCAGATACAACTGTAATATTAAAGCCAGGAAAAAAAATTTGTAGACTATGCAAGCTATTGCCTGATTGCTTTGTTAAATGCAGATGCTAAAATTTTGACAGCATTTTTTTTACAAAGCTTGCAAAGTATATTACCTTTATTAATTTATTCTGTATAATCTAGCTGTAAGGTTCTTGGCCTCTGCCTCAAGCCAAAGTAATTTCTTTTCCCAGCATGATTCTCACAGTCTCTTTAGCAATACTTTATTAAAAAATGGGGTTATGTTACAGTAATGCAACTGAAATTCTTCTCAATCCAAAGTCAATATATCAGAACAAGTATTACGGCAGAGTCATATTCTCTCTCTTTTTCGTTCTCCCTCTCCTTTTGTGTTGATAAGAGAACAGGTAACAAAACTAATCATCACCTTAATTCTTAGTAATCTAAAAATTAATCATTATATTGGCTATACAGGGAGTCCAAGACTTAGCACCACAATTTTTGTTGCTAGGCAAGACATTTGTTAGAGTTTTGCCCCATTTTACAACTTTTCTTGCCACATTTGTTAAGTGAATCACTGCAGTTGTTAAGTTAGTAACACGGTTGTTAAGTGAATCTGGCTTCCCCATTGACTTTGCTAGTCAGAAGATTGAAAAAGGTATTCACATAACCCTGGAGCATTGCAACCGTCATAAATTGCCAAGCATCTGAATTTTTACTCACACTTATGACCATGCTGCAATGGTCATAAGTTTGAAATCAGTCATAAGTCACTTTTTTCAGTGCCATTGTAACTTTGAACAGTCACTAAATGGACTTTTGTAGGTTGAGGCCTTTATAAAAAAAGGCAACAACTGTTGATCTCTATTTAAAAAAATATAGTTGGAGACATGAGAACTGGCAGTAGTGGCTTAATTAGACATGGGGGAAAACCGATGATATGTTGCATATTAAATTGTTAGAGGTGCTCTATTATTTAAACATTATCGATTTGCTATTCAGGAACCTTTGATTTGATATTATAGAATTGAGTACAAAAATAAAAAGAATTATTCATTTGAAAGATGAGAGACATTATATACTTTTCCCTGAGCTAAAAATAATACTACTTTGTTGTTGCTTTTTCAATCAAGTGGTCAATAATTTACCAGATTTTTCTTCTTGCTTCCAATATTTTTACTGTATGTGTTTCAATGAATATTCTGTTTCTCATGCATCAATAGCATTTAAGGCCCAGGTGAATTTATGTATTTCTGGCAGAGTATATCTTGCCTTTGTACTGAAAGAATCACATGCAAGCTGCGTGGCTTTGGAAAAATATGCATTAGAATTAAGGAGCGATTAAGACTGCCACAACACGGTCCAACCCATGACACTCTTCTGTTGCCAGCTGCTTAATGCCAACAGATATTTTCATATTTTTCATATCTCAAACCCATATTTTATACATACATGGTTTTTAAAAAGTATGTACTTAGTTTTAAGAAAGAGGAAAGAAGTTTTAAGAAAAGATTTAAAATTCTAATAGAAAGTAAAAAAGGGAAATGAAGTGAGGGGAAATGAAAGGAAAGGAAAGGAAAGGAAAGGAAAGGAAAGGAAAGAAGGAAAGGAAAGGAAAGGAAAGGAAAGGAAAGGAAAGGAAAGGAAAGGAAAGGAAAGGAAAGGAAAGGGCTTCCAAATAATAATTATACAGTAGGTACCATTATAAATTTACCTCTTGTTCCGTAGTTGCAAAATACAGATAGTCCTCGATTTATGACTTAACCCAGTATTAAAGTGGGCCAGTAAATGGCCAGGCCCAATTTTAATACCCTTTTTGAGGCAGTTGTTAAGTGAATTACCAGTTACCAATTAAGCAAATCCATTGTCCATAATGGCCTTTTTTTTTTGCTGAAAACTGGAAATAAACATCAATTTCCAGCAAACGAAAGTTGTAATCATGGTCATGTGACCACTGGACACTGCAAAGAACTATAAATGCGGGTTGGTTTCAAGCACCTAAAATATGATAGAATAGAATAGAATTCTTTATTGGCCAAGTGTGATTGGACACACAAGGAATTTGTCTTTGGTGCATGTGCTCTGGGTGTACATAAAAATAAATGATACATTCGTCAAGAATCATAAGGTACAACACTTAATTATAGTCATAGGGTACAAATAAGCAATCAAATCATACTAGGAAACAATCAATATAAATCGTAAGGGTACAAGCAACAAGTTGCAGTCATACAGTCATAAGTGGGAGGAGATGGGTGTAAATGCGGGTTGGTTTCAAGCACCTAAAATATGATCACGTGACCTTCAAACTTCAAATCCAGGTCATAAGTAGTCCTGGGGAGGTCTGTCGTAACTTTGAACAGTCACTACATGAAGAGTGAGCACGTTTATTTAATATGTTAAACAAAATGGATTTTATTGAAAATAGAGGATTCAAGCAACTTTCAGGATCTTATTCTTTTTTATCCTTTATGTTTCATAAAACCAGTTCCAAATATAAACACCGGGTGTGTCAGGGTTCCATAGGAAAGTTAATAGGTGTTGAATTGTTGTGTGCAGCAAGGTAATTCATTTTAATATGTATAATTTTACATCTCACACATGTAAAAAGAGGTAGAACTTTAATTGCTCCAAGTGCCCCCGCCATTTTGACACTGTTAGTCTTCCTCTGTAGATAGCCCTTTATAGATATTGGGAGCATGACAGATGTTGTTAACCATCTTTGTCTTTATGCAGAAGAGCTGAAAGAGAAGCTAAAAGAATATGTTGATGAATTGAACACACGGAAACCAGGGTTCATTAAGATGGTCCGCCACAGCAAGCAAGAGGGGCTGATTCGATCTCGTGTTAGTGGCTGGAGGGCAGCTACTGCTCCAGTAGTTGCACTCTTTGATGCACATGTAGAATTCAACGTGGGCTGGTACGTCTTGCTGCTTCTAGATCTGTGTTATTTCTTGTAGACTTGTGATTACAAAGTGCTGCAGGTTGCAACATGAGAAAGATCTTCTAATTGTGTATGGGGTAATGGTTCTGGGTAAATTGGCTTAAATATTAGTGGACAAAGTCGTTTGATTGCCAGTTATGCAGTGTTAAAAATCCACTGTCAATTGGCCATTGGTTTCAGTTCAGTATTAATGTAAGTAAAAACTAAATTTGAAGCCTCACTAATTTTGATGCGTTGAAAACAGTGTTTTTATTCATGAAGAATAAGAATATAGTCTTCAGCCTTTATGAAATGGTTTTGTTGATATTGGATTTAATGAAAATTACATTATATTATGACATCATTTAACTTTCTACATTTTCACCAATTGGATGGTATGATCAGAGGTGGGTTCCTGTCTGTTCGGACCAGTTCTATAGAACCGGTAGCGGGAATTTCCCCCCGCTCGCTGAACTGGCAGCGATGGCCTACTGGCCACACCCCCGAACTGGCTCTCTCGGCGGCGCCTATGGCTGCGCCATCTTGTTTTTCGCTTTTGCACATGCGCAGAAGCAGGATTTTTAGCACTGCGCAAAGCACGTGCGCGCCCACATGGCACGTGAGGAAGCGAACCGGCAACAAGATAAGTCAGAACTCACCCCTGGGTATGATGTAGCCAGAAGTAAGATTACACATATAAACAGACAGACAGACAGACAGACAGACAGACAGACAGACAGACAGACAGACAGACGTATCCAAAGGACAGATATATCCAACACCACAGTTATCAGAACTACGAATACGCTGAAGTAAGAAACCCACAGAAAGATCAGAAAATATAAGCAAGTGAAGAATGTGAGTATAGTTTCCAGTATTAACGTAGTTTAAGAAGTAAACATATAGATGTTTAAATTGTAGCACTGTCACATGTGTACATCTCCACTAATAGTAGAGCAGCTAGTTACAGTAAATGAAATCCAGTGCTAATGTAAAAATTTAGACTTTTAAATAATTAATTGTAACATTGCCTAGCCAGATGGTAAGTGCAATGCTGCAGACTTTCCCTGCAATATTTTGGATTGGAATTCCCATCAGGAACATGGTAAATAGCATTAGGAGAATTTTCATCCCAAGGGGTATTATAAGAGTTGCAATCCAAAACACTTGAAGCATTCTCACTTTTACTTTTAAGTACTTCTGTAAAATAGAACCAGTCTGAATACAGTGATGAAGAATGTTTTGGAACATTTAGAATGCTGAAGCATCTGTTCTAAGGCTTATTTGACTGATAAAATTCAGACAAATGTACACTAGTGACTCAGGGAATTACTATGTGTGGGCTATTCTATTAATGTTCTCCATTTTCACTTCCACCCAATGCCTGAGAGAACTATAAAAGATCATTGTTCTTCAGGCATTAAATTGAACTTCAGTTGAGTTGAAAAGACAATGGCCAGAGGTATTTTAACCTGAGGGTTCATGAACTTTCTGAATTGCTTCTGTGCACAATTTGAACTGCCTTATTCAGAAGAAATTTCTTCATCCTGCATGGGAAACTATGTATGCCTCTTCATCTGTATAGAGAGAACTTCCTTGGGTTCCATATATATAATTTAATTGAGCATCAGACAGATCTTTGTAAGCGTTGTTAGGTTATCAAATAAAAGATGATATAGTCAAAGTGTCTTTTGGAAATCAATAGAGTTGCAAAGTAAAACCCTGAATATGCTGGGCCCATACTTTTGGAATATTTTAAAGGTAGGATATTTGCATGAACATTCCATGACTGGCACTGCTATATGTAGATATATAGATGAGTCTTTGGTGGCAGATAAGGAGCTTCATGTATACAGTGGAAGTATGCATAGAAACTGCACTGTGCTATCATATGAACACAATAGATGGTTTATCCTCCTAATTCATAATGCATTCATCAGCATCACCTCCATATACAAACATTGGGGGACAAATAGGAGGTGTTCAGGTTGACTGCATAAAGCTAAGAAAGAAGAGATGAGTTAATTCGATATGTTTGTTGCATTGTGCAATACTGCCTGTTTTTCTCTCATTCAGTATTGCTGCTTCAGTCCTTATTTAACCTTCTGTAAAGAGCAATTTAAATTAAAAGCCCTAGATGAGTGCACATTATAGATTTCTTAAACAATAATAGACAATTTTGTGGAGGTGATCATGGCAGCACATTACATAATTCCTAGAATGAGAAGACTTGATAGTTGGTGTGACTGGTCATGTAAATTTAAGGCTATCATACCTGGACTTCAAAAAATCCAGATACCTAATAGCAAAAAGAGTTATGTAGCTCCTGGCTGATATCTAGTGGCTATCCAGACATTTACAAATTTAGCAAATGGTCAGAATGTCCAGAGTTTACTTTCAAAAAATTATCTAGCACTCTTTTTTTCCAAAAATCATATTTTTATGATTATTGACTATAGCTTTTAAAACTGGGAGGTAGTCTTCCTGGGGTATAAATATAATAATGGGTCATGGTTGCCCCTTTAAGAGAAATTTTCCTCCCACCAATATGAGACACCATTTTTATTTATTTATTACCTTTTTTATGCTACCACATTCCTGAGCTAAGAGACAGGATTAGATGACAAACAATGGAACCATCTAAGAGGATCACCATTCCCTTTGATCCCCAGACCTTTTCACATAACCATGTTTTAAGGGATTTCAGTAAGATTAGCAGAGATTGGGTCAATATCACCTCAGGGGGGATATTTGGTAGTTTATACTTCAAAGCTTTTATACGTATAGCAACATAATTTAAAAACATCCATTAAAAATAATTTCTTCAGCACAATTTCAAACAAAATCTTTTTTTATTGAAATATCTCTAAATTTAAATGATTCTTGGGTCTTTGACCTTCATGTCACTGCTTGTATCATTAGTATATTGTTACATATTAACAATACTAGTAGTATACTAATATGTTATAGAGCTATGATGGCGAATCTATGGCATGCGTGCCACAGGTTGCACGCGGAGCAATATCTGGGGGCAGGCAAGCAGTTGCTCTAGCTCAGCTCCAGTGTGCATGGCGTGCCAGCCAGCTGATTTTCAGCTGGTCCTGCCTATGCTGCCCCTCCCCTTCCAGGAGTCTCCACACGGCCCATTTTGGATGCCACGTAAGTACAGGGCTTGCGCAGAGGCTCTGGCAGGGTGATTTTGGCTTCTTGAGGGCCTCCAGAGGGCGGGGTAGACTGTTTTTGCCCTCCCCAGGCTCCAAGAAAGCCTCTGGAGCCTAGGGAGGGCAAAAAATGGGCCTATTGGGCCCACTGGTAGTTGGGAAATGGGCCATTTCTGGCCCTGGAGGGCCTCCGGGGGAGCGGGGGAGGCCGTTTTTGCCCTCCTCAGGCTCCAAGAAAGCCTCTGGAGCCTGGGGAGGATAAAAAACGGGCCTAGTGGGCCCACTGAAAGTCGGGAAACAGGTCATTTCCGGCCTCTGGAGGCTTCAGGCAGGCCCGAAGAAAAAAAGGTTCACCATCACTGTTATAGAGGGTTCATCTTTTCATGCTTTTTTAACCAGAAGTCTCTTGGTCTCTCCTAGGGTCTGATGGATAAAAATACAATACAGTAGATTAAGAGTGCATTAAATAAAACTGGCAAAGACTCCTGAGAGCACAATTTTCTAATATCTGCGACCATCAGATAGGACTATTAGAAAAGGGACTGAGGGCAATTTACAGTACATACAAAATTTGTGGTTGCAAGGGAATTCAGCTCCAAGAAGGAGACCCTCGCTTTCTTCTGCAGCTGTTTGCCAGGAATAGGGCCAGTTGCTGCCTCCAGACAGAGGTAACTAGATCTTACGCTGTGAGTAACACAGGAGAGTCAACAGCAATAACATTTTATTAATTCACAGTTTGTAAAAAGCAAAACCAAGCAAACATTCACTCACAGACATCCCAACATGTATACTTTCCCACAGCTAGGCTGGACCGGCTGGGCTGTAGCCTGCTTACAAGGAAGACAGCTGTATCACACAGGTCAAGCTGTTTATTCTAGTCTTCTTTTATATTCTTCCAGTTGTGGTTTTCCGGTTCCAGGTGTCAGTACGTCAGTATAATAGGTACACAACTGCTGACTTTATTCTCCCATTCTCAGGTGGTGATAAAGTTGTTCTTCTTTACATATTCTCCCTTGTCCCTTTACATATTTCATAGTTTAACTCTCAGTGGTGCCAGGCTGCATATCTTTAGAAAAAACCACCAATAAAAAACAGAAGCCTCTGAATAATATATCTGAAATGGCGCCAAGCTGGGAAATATGCTTGAATAATTCTCAAAGGCTATGTTGATGTTTCAAGTATAAGGACATAATTATGCAAATTCTCGTTATGTCATTTGTGCCAGTTGCAGCATGGCAAATGCAAATTACATTATTTTTGTCCTTTGCATGATGACATCAATGCACTTATGGCATCACGTGTCCCCCTTGCCCGCCCATGCTGAACCCCTTTTTTGACCATCTCTAATTAATTAAAATAGACTCTTAATCTGAGTTCATCCGGAGTATCCTTTCCCCATGGAGGTGGGAAAGTTTGCAAAAATATGTTTTCTTTTTCAGCATAAGTGGTGCAGACAAATACGATGCTTAAGTCATAATGTTCCCTCCATGAATGGATCGAATATGTTGTGAGCCGCCCTGAGTCCCTAGGGATTGGGCGGCATAGAAATCCAGCAAAATAAATAAATAAATAAATAAATGAACATTCTAAACATTCTTTCTGGCTACATCAATTAAATATTTCCTCCATATTTGTCCATTCAGGCTATAGTTTTAGAAATAGTCCAGAAGCAGGATTTTAGTAAACAAAATATCTCCTGGTTTCCAAATCAAGCACTATTTGAAGACAACAAAGCTTCCAGTCTTTCCAAATGCAGTACCTATTGTCTATCTTCCTCATTAATAGCTCCAATTATACTGTATTTTGTATTTTGTATTAAAATAACGTCAAGGGAGACATTTGCTACATAGAATCTAGTGTTCCATTGCTATGGGAACTTTGAAACAGCTTGCAATTAAGTTTCTGCTGTTTAGAACTTGAAAGGCTAACACTGATTACTGTTGCAATGTTGAGTCCATTAGCATCTTTCAGTTACCTTTAATTATTTGTGTCCTTCCCATCTGTTATTTAGACATCTTAATTAACAGCTTCCCTTTCCCCCACCTTTCTTTCTATTTTGATGTAAGACTTTAGAAGGATAGAAGTATTTATTTAGTAAATAATTACTCCTTTCTCACATATATATGTATATGTATGTTGAGGAGGGTGCATGAATCAAAGGTAAGAATCATCTGCTACCTATCACTGTTGAAACAAACTGATTATCTTCCTTTTCTTAAGGGCTGAGCCAGTACTCACCAGGATAAAAGAAAACAGAAGACGAGTTATATCTCCATCATTTGATAATATTAAATACGACAACTTTGAACTAGAAGAATACCCACTATCTGCCCAAGGATTTGATTGGGAATTATGGTGTCGATATCTAAATCCACCAAAATCATGGTGGAAATTGGAAAACACTACGGCTCCTATAAGGTAATGTGCATACAGTATGTCAGTAAATTTTCATGAAAAGCAGAATTAAAAGGCCAAAGATAATGATATACTGTATCATATTGGGTAAGGCAACATCTATAAGCACCACATGATTATCATGCATATAGACATATAGACATATAGACCCAGAATGAAATTGAAATAATTTGAAATTGTTAAAAAGGTTAAAATCTTATGAAGTCAGTACTGCTTATAAGGTTTATGGTCTCCAGAGATTTAGGCAGATAGAACCCAGGCCATCTCATGAGATTGTGATACCATATAGTATTTGAAAGGTTGCTGATCCATAGATCCATAACTTCTGTACAATAATCAGTCTGTCTCAAGCACACTAAAGCTGTTTTTGCAATGTTACAACTGAGGCAGAAGTCTTCACTTCTGCATTTATACCGTATCTTGTAGTAAATGACTTCATGTACATTATTCGATAAGTTGTTCACAACAATCATAACATCAGCAGGAAATTGACTGGAAGAAGTATCAAGTTGTTTTCTGCAACAATCTCTAGGCTTTGTGTAAATGTTAGGAAAACGTAAATGATAAGAGAAGAGTAAATTTGTCATCAGCCTTATGCTGATCACTAACTCTACAATCTTGATAATTCCTTTGTCCACTTACAACATTATATTATAAGGAGGAAAGTCAACTCTGCAGTTGAAGCATTCTAAGAGTCCACATTTGAAGTGCTAGGTTCATAATTATGGCAGAAAACTACAAATATGTTTCCATCTTAAAGACACCTGGAACAGATTCCTGCCAATATTTAAATGAGAGAAGTGGAGCCACTCTACAGCATAGTACTATAGACAGTATCATGAAGAAAAACTATGTATGGGATCGTTTTTAATTTCAATTTGATGGGGGAAAATGTGTTTATTTTGTTTGCAAAGGAGAAGAGTATTTTATAAAATTTGCATGGATGGATTTTTTTTCTAGTTCCAATTTAGCTGCACAAGATGTGCATGTGGGTGATCTGTTTTTTTCCAGCAGTCTGGCTTCTTATATTTCCATTAAATCTCAAGGAAAGCATCATAAGGAATCACGTTCTTAAGGACTTTCTTACTTTAGGAAGTTTGAGCATCTAGGGAAGCTTCAGCCTGATAGGAAAACATGTAACAGTATTATCCTCTTGCCAACAGTAAAGTAAGCTCCAAAATTCTTATTGAGAGAAACTCAAAATGAATTCTGAGCATCCTGGGAATAAAGTAGCAAAATCTTTCACTGTGGCAGAAAACTTTGAAATAGTGCAGGACAAAATTTGCCATCGTATTAAAAGTCAATAAGAAACAAGATTACTGTTCTGTACTTGTATCAGTGCCTGTGGCTCTTCTGGGTTTCATACAGAGAGGTCCACAGAGGGTTAGGTACGAATGAAAAAGGCACCATCATGATAGTGTGACAGAACCTTCATACCTTTTGTATATACATCATGATGTTACATGCATGAAAGTGGCAGAGCTTACGGCACAGCGCTCCTTATCGTTTTGAAGAAAGCTTTCAATCCTGTGGAAACCTCTGATTTGTAGTGCTAAGTGATAGATCACAAGGGAGATTAAAGGGAGATCAATCACGTAGATGACCGAGGGATACTACATGAAGTCTAGAAACTCACTCCAGGATCTGAAAAAATGAAATGTGAAAGGTTGGAAGCGTATGGCATAAGTTAGTTAATGCCCTGTGACTGTCTACTGAGACATTTTCACTTCTAGTAAAAACATATTTCTGTCATGACAAATTGGGATAATTTTCATGACATTGTCAGCTAAAGCATGTCCCCCCTGAATAGTTATCTAACTATGATTAGTGGCTTTTTGATTGTTCAGTGTGCTGGCCAAATGTAAAACTAGTTTCAAATTGCAGTCATGGCAACTAGAAATGGTAGCTGCTTACATTTCAATTGCACATATACTGTATGTGGAACAACCGCTAACTGTGATTTAATATTGTCACATGGAATGAAGACTAGGAGGTGATAGACATGTTCATCTTGAACAGCGGGAATTGTTTAACGCTGTTTACTTTCTCCTATCAAAATTAAATTACAATAGTAGAGTAATTTAATTATTTGTAAGTAAAGGGAAGGGCACATTAATGGAATAAATAGAATAAAAATATGAATGCTTTGCAATTAGCATCTCTTCAGAACATTCTTGAAGATACTTCTGTTGTACAGTAAAAGAAATCAGAAGAGGGCTCATTACAGTTCTGAAGGATAATTTATTTATTTAAATTTATTTAAATAGATTTGTATGCCGCCCAACTCGCGGGGGACTCTGGGCGGCACACAACATGTCAAATCCATTTATCAATATAAAATCATAACAATTAAAAACTACAAAAGTTAAAAAACATCTAGCATTCATAACCAGGGGGGAGACCCATATATAGTCTGATTGGTCTCACTTTCACCCCGCCTGCCGGAAGAGCCAGGTTTTTATTGCTTTACGGAAGGCCAGCAGGGTGGGGATTTAATTTAATTTAATTAATTTAATTTAATAGATTTGTATGCCGCCCAACTCCCGGGGGACTCTGGGCGGCTCACAACATGTCCAAATCTATTACAATAAAACATCACAAAGCTCCCACAGAGAAGGCTCTCCCCCTCAGCCCCGCCAACTGGCATTGCTTGGTCGACGGGACCTGGAGGAAGCCAACTCTGTGGGCCTTAACCGGTCATAGGGAGGTATGCGGCAGGATGCGGTCCCGAAGGTAGCCTGGCCCTGAGCCATGTAGGGCTTTAAAGGTCAAAACCAACACCTTAAATTGGATCCGGAGACTAATGGGCAGCCAATGCAGCTGGCGGAGGATAGGTGTTACGTGGGTGTATCTAGGCACACCCACCACAGCTCACGCAGCTGCATTTTGCACCAATTGCAGTCTCCGGACACTCTTCAAGGGTAGCCCCATGTAGAGCGCTAATATTAGTGATTGACTGGTGTTTTCTTCATTCCAGCCTCCCATAGTTTTGTTATCATTGCAGAGATTCTGATCTGCATAAGGAGAAAAGGGAAAATTTAGGACTTGTGATTTTGGAAATCGTATGATCACATCAAGAACAGATGCCTCACCTTATTACAGCTTGATCATCATTGTCATAATGAATGCTAAATTGTTTCTTCTCTTCTCTAACAACCCTTGAACTCCTTTAATTAGAATCCAGTTGTCCCCCATGTTCTTCTCCTGCTCACATAATGATAATTGTGACATTTCTGTCTTTGTCTCTGCATGTCAAAGTATGCACTAGGATTTTTTTTTAAAATGAATTAACACTCTTTCCTTCCTTGGTACAGTATATAAATGCCATGGGGCCCTGACTCCCACTTTTGCTGACTTCATCAGACTGGTTGCCAAATTGTCTGGTCTTTCCTGAAGATATGTTCGGGCATGGCATGGCAGTATAATTGAAATGGCCGCAAAAGGGTGGAAGCACAATGCAATGAGTTGCTGAGGGCTCTAAGCAGTGGAAACACCACGTTGGACTGAATACATACATCAGTCTTATATTTTGATAGCATTGGCATCCAATATGTGTTAGCAAGTGTTACTAGTTTTACTATGTCATTATCTATGTTTACCTGTGGATATCTGCAGGTGTGTGTATGGCATGTGAAAGACTGAACGGAGATGTATGGAAGAAAGAATGTATGAAAAGTCCAGTGTGGGAATGGGCAGATCAGACCTATCTGCAACTCTTTCAACCAAATGCATACTTTCCAGGGAATTACACAACAGCTGCAAAGGGCACAGTTATTTTAAGGAGTTGCAAAACCAGTGCCTCACATGCTCCAAAGTATCTTTTGAATCTGAAGTGCCACATTTAACAGATTAACAGAATTGGAAGGGACTTTGCAGGTCATCTAGGCCAACCCTCTGCCAAAGCAGGAGACCCTACATTTGCCTCTACCTAGGATCGAACTCACAACCTGCTGATTGTGAGGCAAGAGCTCAACCTCTAGGATCTATCAAATATATATATAGGAAAGACATCCACAATGAAGTTTTCATACATTTAACAGTGTGTACATGTTAGCTCATAAGTGCTAATAATCCTGTGCTATTTTCATTCTCAATCATGTGAAAACCAAATAGGAAATATTATATGCATAATGCAGTTTGTCCTTCCTGCTTTTTTGATTGCTTTCCTGATCATTGAAACATAAGGAGGATGGAAGCTCAAAATAGAAAGGAGGTAAAGTAAAATCTTGGACAGAAGAGAGCAAGATTGTAATTGCCCGATAGCTCTTCCCTTCTTTTATCCATTCTTTTATTGAAAATTGTGAACATAGCACACACAGAGAGACACATATATAAATTGTGGATATAAATTTGGTTGCTGCTTCCAATGCAGTCACATTTCCGTTCATGTCATCTTAATAAAGGATTTGCACGACATTCACAATTAAGGCAAAAATTCTGGAGATCTATTGATTTTGTTACTTTGGAACTATTGGAAAGACTGGAGTTTAATTGGTGTTTACCTAGGAATCTTTGAAGAAAAATGAGACTTCCAAAGAAAAAATTACAATCGGAACCTTGACAAGGATATAATAAAACTATCTGCCTATTGTTGAAAACGGATTGGGATGGAGATCTTAATGCAGTTTCCCCAACGGATTTTTCTTTAATTGTATTGGACTCCAATTTTTTTTTTCACGTGCTTTGAGGATTTGAGAAATAGACGCCAAACAGTGGAATTCTTTAGTAGTTTTGTCATTATTTATATGTTCCAGTGCTTAAGTCCTAATAGAGGGGTGAGAGGTTGCATCATATAAATTGATGAAATTATTTAATAAATACCACAATATGGAACATGTTACTACTATTAAAAATGAATAATGATTTTTTATTAGTCCAGAAAGGAACATCTTTGTTCATGACATAAAGCAAAGTTTTTTTTTATAAAGTTCACGTTAATTTATCTTATAGCTAAAGATGAGACAATGAACTGTTCCGAGTTCATGAATTGTGGGCTTGCCTTAAATGATATACATCCAAAATCAATTTGTATTGTTTCCATTGTTGCTTGTTTTTTCAGGAGTCCGGCATTGATCGGATGTTTCATAGTAGACAGGGAATATTTCCAAGAAATTGGTTTACTAGATGAAGGCATGGAGATCTATGGAGGTGAAAACGTGGAACTTGGGATCAGGGTAAGGAATCATCAAAATAAACAAATTCTTTTGATTTATTTGGTATATGTAAGCATATAAAAACAATAAAAACAAAGACTTAGAAACATGCATTTTTACAAGATTTAGTGATTTTTGATAAAATTAGCCTTCAATTTTAATGTTGGCAATAACATCGTTTATGTATTGGAAAGCTAAAGAACTCAATATTACTGAATGTAAATAATATATTCCTGAGCTGGCTCTTTGCATATTTGGCTCCTTTCATGGGAAAAGTCAAAAACTATATCACCAAACTTATTTAAACGTTACAAAAAAACCCTGTTACTGTCATATAGGATATCTTTTCAAAAAGATATCTGATTAACTTTGGGATTATGTCCTTGAATATTCCAATCCATGGTCATTTGCTCATAAGATTTTAACTATACATATTACCATTTTAGTCTATTACTAATTCTGGATCATTGCATTGTCCTCTAGTATGAAATGACTGCACTTCAAAAGCTGAACTTGGCACCAGTTTTATATTTTATGTTTTTATGATATTAATAGTTTTGTTATGGTTTTCATTCATTTTATTATTGATATTATTTTAATTCTTGATTGGGTGTGCCAGAGTTTGGTATGAGATTGGGAGCTATATAAATAGGTTAATTAAATAAATAATATAATTGTGTTTAGCAGAATATGCACCTGTATCGGTTGGGAATTTTCCACTGAAAACTATAATCCTACAGTTCTTTTGATCTATGTAAATTACTTGAAGTCATCAACATATTTATAATACCATATTTATCAACAAAGGTAAATTTTGAACATCTCATATTTCTTTGTTCAGACAGGAAAACTCTTAATGGGTAATTGTTTTCTTTGTAGCCATTTTATTTAGAAGTATGTTTGCATCCACAGGACCACTGAGCAGACGTACTGAGATACATGGGTTTGAATGTCACTTATACACTACCTTACATAGCCTTGAAAATAGAATTACTGCAAAATCAAAGTGTAGAATTATTTATTTATTTGTTTGTTTGTTTGTTTGTTTGTTTATTTATTTGTTTATTTATTTATTTATTTATTTATTTATTTATTTATTTATTTATTTATTTATTTATTTATTTATTTATTTATTTATTTATTTATTTATTTATTTGTGAGATTTATATACCGCCTCATAGTGCAAGCACTCTCTAAGCGGTTTACACCAGTAAGCAATGTATATTTTATATTGCCCCCAACAATCTGAGTCCTCATTTTACCTACCTTGGAAGGATGGAAGGATGAGTCAACCTTGAGCCGGTAAGATTTGAACCGCTGACCTGCGGATCACAGTCAGCTAAAGTGGCCTGCAGTACTGCCTCTAACCGCTGCGCCACCTCGGCTCTTACACATTTACACATTTTAAGAAGTGGTGAACCTATAAACATTTATTGTTCTGCAGGAAAAAAATGTTTTCCCAAGATATTATTGCTTGTTTAAGATAGTGGAACTATTTTAGAATCAGACGAACGATGAGATGGATAATATGCCATTCCTTCTCTGGCTTTGCTGAAGGTTATTCTTCATAATGATACAATTTCTATTCCACAGATAAGACATATAGATTAGCCACAGTCTATATGATTTTGGTATCTCAACATTTCCCTCACAAAATATAATCTTGTTGACTTTTTACAAGGCCAGCTGATTTTTATAGTGAGTAAAAATATTCCTAGGAAGATAGCAGGGTCCCCCCCCCCCCAAATCATTGTATTTTTAAAATTGGGACCATGTTTTTTTAGTTCAAAAACTTATTCCCTCAGTGGGGTTGGTTTGAACTAGAGACAGAGGTACTTATGTAGAAACATCCATTGATTTATTGACTTTTATGGTTAACCAGAGGCAGGAAAGATTCACCTGAAGAAGTGTGGGGTTAGAGAACCTCTTTATAGACAGTTAAAAATTAAGGCATTCATTGGATTGGGTATATTGCAATTACACTGGGTCAGGAAAAAATATTGGTTAATTTTCTCTGCAACTGGTATATTTGATTATTCTTTTGGAGTAGTCTATAGAATGCAAGGTAAATTAAAAAAAAAGAGGTTCTTTAGTGCAAGGGGGCTTTTACATTATTCCCCTTCAGATATTTCTCTAGAAGAAATTGGTTCCCAGCACTGTCACCATAATTCTTTTCCCTGTTAATCTCTGAGCAGCTGCTTTACATTCTTGTGGACAACACTTTCACTTATCTTGTTAGCACCTTGTTATTTTAATAATGGCTACAAATTCCAGATGGCTGCCCACTTGGCTGCCTGCTTCATAAAGTCTTCTAAATAGTATGTCTGTTCCCAGATTCATTGTTATTGTTATGACTAATGTTTTGGGGTTCTATCTAACACTCCCCCCCCGAAGTATTTAATGGCAGGATTTTTTTCAATCATTTTACTGAAGGGGGGGGTAGCATTATATAAAATTTAATTGCACACATTGCATCTTCATCTTCACTGGCTTTTATTATCTTAATTTATAGTAATTGTCTAAAAACCACAGTGCATTTCAAGGCACGGCTGACTGGGATGAGTTTAAGAGAAATTGGCTTCTGATATATCCTATCATTCTTGATTGGTCAGAAGCTTGTGCTTGGGTACTTATGCTATATCCCAGGCAGGGGTGAAATCCAGCAGGTTCTGACAGGTTCTGGAGAACCGGTAGCGGAAATTTTGAGTAGTTCGGAGAACCGGTAGCGGAAATTTTGAGTAGTTCGGAGAACCGGCAAATACCACCTCTGGCTGGCCCCAGAGTGGGGTGGGAATGGAGATTTTGCAATATCCTTCCCCCAGGAGTGGGGAGGGAATGGAGATTTTGCAGTATCCTTCCCCTGCCACGCCCACCAAGCCACGCCCACAGAACCGGTAGTAAAAAATTTAGATTTCACCACTGATCCCAGGGGTGTTAAACTGGTGGCCCATGGGCCGGATCCGTCATGCACAGGCCACGCCCACCCCAGCCCCGGGAAGGGAAAACATATCGCAATATGTCATGTGACGGCAACATGACGCCGTGAGTTTGACACCTGTGCTGTATCCCATAGTTTTATATTTAACATAATAGTCTACATTGCATCCTTTGTCATTAATCATCTGCTTGCAATCATTTCACAGAGTTATCTGACAGCATGAGGGGCGGTATTATCAATGTGAAAGCAACATACAGTTCTATATGATTTCCACATATTAATCCTCTAGAGCAGGGGTGGGCAACTATGGCCCCTTTACAACCTATGGATTTCAACTCCCAGAATTCCTGAGCCAGCTGTAAAATTCCTGCATAGGTTCTTGGGGACATTTCTAGAAAGGGACAAAAATGTTGGGTAATATTCTTATCTGGATAGAAGAATGTAATTTTTTTCCCTCCTGAAAAGCCAAGTCGGAGGTTATTCTAATCTTTCTTTGAGGTTTTTCCTCCCTGTCTTAAAAGAATTAAATTGGTAGAAGACTTAATTAATGTCTTTCACCAACCCTGTTTAGCATGTTGGCTGAGATTATATATGGGGAAAGATGAACTAGAATCGATTAGGCATGCTTTAATTTTTTTCAGATCTTATTCTGAATTTTCTCCTTGTAGGGAACAGATATCAGTCTCTCCAGAAGGTGGCTATTTATATTGTCACTGCAGCAAAGTTATTGAGTTACATTACAATGTATTAGCTAGTTGTGCATTTCTGGGCCCATTTCAAAAGTTGATACTGGCTTTTAAATTTTCCACAGATTAGACCCAGTTGAATCAAAGGACTGTCCACTCATATGGTTCTGTTTTGGATGGCCTTCTTTTTGGCCCATTACTAAATACCATAACAGATTAATTAGCCCTTCTAGCAGATGTTTTACACTGCTGGCTCATATTTAGCATGTTGTCCAAGTCCTTCTCTGATGTTGTGCTTCTAAGCTACGAATCCTCCTTGTATTTGTATACTACATTTCTCTTTACCAAATGTGATATTTTACATTTCTCCCTTTTGAAAGCAAAACTATGATATGTAAAGCTGATAAATTTTTAATTTTTTTTTTGCTTCCATTCAGTCATATCTAATTCTTGGAGACTGTCTGGACAAGCCCCTGCAATTTTCTTGGAAACTTATTTTAGAAATGGTTTGCCATTGCCTCCATTTTCCTAGGGCTGAGAGAAAGTGATTGGCCCAAGATCACCCAGGTGGCTTTCTGCCTAAAATGGGACTAAGAACTCAAAATCTTCTGTTTTCTAACCTGATGCCTCAATCAATAATTAAACTGGCTCTCAAAAGAAGACACAGTTGTCTTTGTAAAACTTCATACATAGTGAAGGCTACAAAGGAACTCTATAATCACTGTTATTCTGTATTCTCTAATCCCTGTTTTTCCTCAGATTAATAAATGTCAACAGATAAAAGGGCAAATTCTTTACAAAAATATATTACAGACAAGAGATGGCTACAACTTCCATAGCAGCCATCATTGAGTCAAGACAGAATTGGAACAGCTCCACAGAAAGCTGGCTTCTCTTTTTGAAATTGTGCACTGTGTGTTGAGCTGAATGACTTGATAGTTCTGTTCACTGGCAAGGAATTTAATCAATCATCCTTATGAGACCTTCCTAATAATTTTCATGACAGAATATGGCCGCAAATCTCTCAAGTAATATGCTGGGCAGACAATTCAGCTTGCCCAGTAATGACGTTAACACTGATGGACAGGGCAAGATAAAGGCACATGATTTTGTGCTGGATCATTTAAAAAATTAGGCATTCTTTTTCTAATCACTCCACAGATGCCCAACTGTACCTATATAAAATATATATTCACATTTGAAACTCCATGGGTAGCATTTTTTTTCCTTTTAGCTGCATCAAAATACATTACAGTGCTTTAACAGCATCAAAATAAACCACAGAGCTATAATGGACTGATAATTCCAACAGTATATCTAACATTTCGCATAGTGTTCATAACTAACCTTAGTTATAGCTGAATATAAATAAATGAATATTTATAGTGCAATCTTATGAGAAGCAATAATACCATAGTTGTTAGACAATGCAAATGTCTTTTGTTTTTGTCCCCTATGAAGAATAGGTTTGCAACGAAGAAATGAATCTTGGGGAAGTTAACAAGATCTCCATTTGCTTGTGAAAAATACCTTCCAAAATAAAGAGAAAACATTACTATATATTCCGTAATTTTTAGATACAGTTAGATTAAAAGTCTATAGATGTTTGTAAGATGAAAATTACCCCCTGGGGAATAGTCCAAAGAACAAAGAAAATAAGAGTTATGATGAATATGAAAACAAGTGACTTTAAAAGTAGGGATTTAAATTCCTTGCTCCTAGGCTCAAAATGCACAAGGGGAACAACCTGAGAAAAAGCATCTGGAGATTTAGAAAAGTTTTAAATTGCTCCCCAAATTTGAGCAATTGTTTTAGAATTTTCAAATGAATCTGAGGTTTATGAAGGCGAAAGCTTCCCGGTATAGAAATTATAGAAAATATAGAAGTTATAGAAATGCATGTAGTCACTTTTGAGCTGCATCTCTTTAAAATCTTTTAAAATCCTTTTCAAATGCTTATTCATTTGTTTAGATACAGATGTGATGATAATTGGCAATATTGTTCCTCTTGCTGTGGGCAACACAGGTAGCACCATCAAATAGGCTGAGGGAGGAGGAGGAACAGGGCAGGTGGGCAATAGAAAGAGGTGTCCATAAGGACTAATATGCTCTTTTTAAAAAATGGAGCTGACTGTACTAAGGTGAAAGAATCAGAGATTAATTTGCTGGTCTTTTTCTGTAAAAATGGATCATGTCAAGTGCCAATGCACTGAGAAACTATTGTCACAGGGCCTTTTCAGATCAGAGCAACTATGAAACATAACTAAATTGTAGAGAAAATGGTAAAACTGAAGATCTCTTTCTTCAACTGTCTCCCGACCACCACTTACTACGAACTCAGAGATTGCCTGAAAGCAAAGGTTGATGTGATTTGAAGGTAGCCATTGTGAAGTAGTGTTGGATGTTTTGGGAACTGGGATTCAGCCAAACTGATGAATATCCTTAGCATGTTTTAAGAAAGTATTGATAATCTCTTCCAGCAGTTTTCACTGATAGGCAGGGTTATCAAATTCCACTTATAAACATGGGAATCAAAGCCAAAGGCTCATCTAGTTCAATATCCAGTGTCATATACTGAACAATCTAATGTGCTAAGGAAATTCATAAGAATTGGCAGGAGGGTAATAGTGCTCTTCTACTTTTGTTTCTTATAAACTATTACCTAATACAGTGATGGCGAACCTATGGCATGCGTGCCACAGGTGGCACACGGAGCCATATCTGAGGGCACGCAAGGTGTTGCCCCATGTCAGTGCCAGTGTGCATGTGCATGCTGGCCAGCTGATTTTTGGCCTTTTTGGCCGTTTTCGCTCTCCCCAGGCTTCAGGAAAGCCTCCAAAAGCCTGGGGATGGCAATAAATGGCCCAATGGGCCAACCGGAAGTTCCTGTTGGGCCATTTTTCACCATTCCCAGGCTTCAGGAAGCTTTTCTGAACCCTTGGGATGGCGAAAAATGGCCCAATGGGCCTACCAGAAGTCTGGAGGCTTCAGTGAGGCCTGTGTGCATGCGCGGGGGGGGGCAGCGCGGGGGGTTGTGCACACGTGGGAGGGAGGGCATTGCATTATGGGTGTGGGCGCGCCCACGCGCCCTTATGGCACCGGAACCAAAGAAGGTTCGCCATCACTGACCTAATATATTCTACTTAATCATTCTGAAAGCCAGCTTGGTTTAATTGTTAATGCTGGACAATGAGAAGAGAACCCTGAGTTCTAGTATTGGTTTGTGCACAAAGTCAGCTAGGTGACTTTCGACCATTTATTCTCTCTCAGCCCTAGGAAGATGGCAGAGGCAAATTCCAAAAAGTTGCCTGGAAAACCACATGGACATGTGGTTGCCAGGTGTCTAGTCTGATTTACAGACAAACAACAAAAATAAATCCCCATGATTCCAGAAACAGTAAACATCCATCAAGACCAATAGTCATTAATAAACTAATGTTCCATGACTTTGTCTGCCTCCTTTTAAAATATTTAAATTTCAAAGTAAGATGAACAAAATTTTAGTGACTGGGGGGTGGGTCCCAAACCTTTATCTGCAGAAGACAAAAAAAATTACTTGGATTTTCTGTTTTGGTGAAAAAGTTGTTTTTACTCATATTCATCTTTTTTTAAGGTTTAGTATGCAGCTGTCTTGTATTTCTTGCCTAAAATGATGGGAAACTATCTTTTGGACAGAGAGGAAAAAGAAATGTGCAGGCAGTTCTATAGAGACAACTTTTCAGCCCCTGTTTTAAGCCATGCAAAAGCCTGTGTATAGGAGAAAATATTGAATTGGAAGCATTGAGTTGACCTCCCTACCACTGCTTTGTAAATCTGATTAAAATCATATTTCAGCCCTAGATAAATGTGCTTAGGAAATGCTAGTGATAGCTCTTTAACTACTTAAATGTAGTGCCTGTTCTTGGTGTTTCTGGGTTGCTGAGGAAAATACAAGACAATCAACACATGAATAAGCCCAATGAAATTATGAGCCCCTAAGGAACCTTAATTCACAAGGAGGGAGAGAAAAATAAGCATATTTTATTGTTTTTAATCTGTAGAAGAACATATACTGGTCATCATGAAATATCTTTTTGTCTGTTTACTATAGTTCCCATATATACTGTACATTATTTTTTAATAAATGCGATGCAATTGATTGTGGTGGAATCATTTTATTTGTTCTATTATTTTACTGTTGCCATATGGTGTAACACATGTCAGAGGTTCTTCACAATTGCTGCTTCAGAGGTAGCTTCATTGTGCTAGAATGGTTCCAGTTTACTAAGATGATATATGCATTTTCAAAACATTTTGTAGGCATGTGGCATCAGTGACTTGCAGCATTTATGAATAATAATTACTCTACGAGGTAAACAGCCAATATATCCTTTATAATTGCATAATTATAACATGGATATTAGCCTGCTTTGATTACTCTTATTTCTAACTTATGAAAATGAGAGTTCCAAGGCTTTTAGACTTGCAAATGTAACTACAACAGAATGCAGATAACCATAAAATGAGTTGCATGTTGCATCAATTTGTCAGAGAAAAGCACTAAACCCCAATCTTAAGTTAATTTTATAGAAAGTCATAAAAACAATGTTCTTTGCAAAGAACTGAGTTTCTAAATAAATCATCATAACAACAAGTCCATCCATTATAAACTGCATTGTGGAACATTATTTATTTTGCAAAACCTTAACTTCAGTAGCAGGGCACTGCAACTTTCTGATACTTCAGTCATTTATCTTTGACTCTTTCACCTTTTTCTTCAAATGCATGTCTCTTGCCTCATTGCTGTAACACAAATCACTCCATCTTTATTATTACTTGTTATAATTCCTTAGCACTTAGTTACTTCTCCCATGCCTCATTGTACTTCAGAATTCCTCTGCTCCAGAGGTCTTCAAACTTGGCAACTTTAAGACTTGTGGCCTTCAACTCTCATAGATGGTTGGAGAATTCTGGGAGTTGAAGTCCACAAGTCTTAAAGTTGCCAAGTTTGAGGACCCCTGCTCTGCTCTCTAGTCTACTGGGTAATGGGCAGGGGGAGGGGGAATGATATTGCAATGTTAAGTTTTTGTCCTTCTCGTGGACTAACTAGCATTTTACAGCAGTGATTCCTAAGATGAACAATAGAAATCCAGCAGTCTTCTATTCACATGAGGTAGGGAGGGGAGGTCTCTTCCTGATTGTCCCACCCACCCACCTAATTGAAGAGAATGCCAGCTAGTATGAGCCTATTGCCTAAACTGAGCAAATTCAGAAGCCAAAAAGCATGACACAGGTTTGCATAAAATGTACACATGCTAGTATTCTCTGTTGTGATGAGCTGTTTTGGATTTCTACTCAAATTGTTGTAACTATTTCTCAGCCTGCATCTATGGATTTAAAAAAACAACAACAATGTGATCAATTCATTGAGGATTGTCCTCATAGGAGCAGAGTGCCTGCTTTGTCTCCCTAACTGTTAAGGAACAATTAGAGAACTCTGTTCTGATGGTGAAGTGTTTTGCTTCTCATTGACTGCTAGCCACTCTCTAGAGCAGGGCTGTCAAACTGGTGGCCTGCAGGCCGGATGGGTCATGTGCAGGCCACGCCCACCCCAGCTCCGCAAAGGCAAAAAATGTCATGATAGGTCACAATACGTCACGTGATGCGATCGAGTTTGACAAACAGAGTTCTTTGTTTGCTACATTGGAGATCTGTTTCAGTATATAGTATGCCCTTCATCTGGATGTTAAGAAAGATTTTTAAAGAAGGTTTCATACGTTACTCTCATAAATAAGATTGCCAAGTATGCACCCTCCGGTACAAGGCAGTAATTGCTAGATGTTAAGAAGCAGGCAACATTTTTTTCCCCCCAGCATGTTGATAGACTGGTGGGGAAAAACTTCATCTGCAGCCTTTTTTTTCTGTTAATGATGTAGAGCAGGAGTTTGACATCTGAAATATGTGCTAAGATTTAGCTGACATTTCTTCAGTATATTTCCATGGGATTAGAATAATTACAGATGTGCTTCATGGCCTGGATATCATGAACTCTATTGCCTGAAGGATTGGGAGGATATGATTTTAAAATTATTGACATTTCATGACAGAAACAGCCCTATTTTGAAAGTAGTGCAAAAATTATTTTTCTGTCACTGTGTTTCCAATTGCCTTTTTCTCTGTGCAAAGTTGATTCCAGTGGCTGGCTCAATTTGTCTGTGTCATGCCTCCAAGTGGCACAATTTTCTCTTCTTTTCCTTTCCCCATGAATGCCTTAGTAGGCTTCCTGTAGCTACAGCAGGCATAATTTTACATAGTAGCAACATTATCCATTGTCTATGAATCATCTTTATGATCTCAGTGTTTGGGGGAAAGAAAGCACATTACTTAAAAGCTCTGCAAGCAAGAAAAGGTGAGTAACACAGCTAGTTCACATCTGATCCAAATACTAGTTTGACCTACGCTGAAAGAAAAAGGGGCATCTTTAACTTTCTTTTCTTTGCCAATTTCTTTTGTTTTGTCATTGTGATCAGTGAATTATCTGGGGGCTACAGTGGGAGAGAGATGAGTATATATTAATGTACCACATAAGATGAGTATACTTTAATGTACCAAATCCAAACCCTTTCACTGAAAATTGCATGCTAATGATCATAGACTGAAACTGAGGAAGGCAATTGGAAGGGTGTCAAGTTCATCATGAAGTAAATTCAGCAAATGGCTGGCGAAGCTACTCGCTAAATGTTTGAACAAGCTCAGCAGGCAAATATTAGGCAAGCATGCGACTAATATCTGGGATTTTAAGGAGTTCTCTAACTTCAATTCTTCTTTTTCCATTTCCCTTTCATCTATGATCATTCTAGCCTTGCTCTTCTATTCCTCTACTCTGTCTCAGTTCATGCAATCTCCAGTTCCCTTAATAATTATTAACTGATTGTTAAGAGAAGGAGAGGAGAAGGAGAAATAGGATATACTCATTGGTTTTTCTTAACCCATTGTTTTTTCTTTACATTGCTTCCATGTCTAGACACAACAAAGACTACTACCTCTGATGGGAATGGTGGCCTGAATTTGAGGACAGGAAAATCTGTACTTTCCAAACATCCCAATAATCCCCCCCCCACCAAAAAAATACAGTATTATTAACAGTTAATTAGATTAACAGTTCTGATTCAGACACTGATTTATGTCCTGTTCAATTATTTAAACTAGGCTGGCCTCTCTAAATAAACCTCTACCCAGCTCCACTGATGTCACTCAAATGAGATTGGCTTCCTATAGGCAGTTGCGTCTTTGTTGCAACTGTTTTCAGAAAGAAAGCTAGTCCTTTGTGGAATTAAACCCAGTTCTAAAAAAGCACCAAACTGAGGCCCTATAAAAGATGAATGAAGCAGACTGAGAAGAAAAGCATGGAAAAAGCTATTACCATGCATATGAAGCTTAGGATATTATGCCATGTCCATGCTTGAGTTATATTTAGCATGGAATAAAAGACCATACCTGCGTGGCGGTAAGAAGTTTATACAAAAGCCATTAGTTTACCGTTTAGAGCCCTCCTTTCATGTTGAATTCCTGGATTTTTTCCCCCTAGAAGGTAGAGTATTTCAGCTATGTATTATAACCATAGTTGGATAGAGTTTTTGAAAACTTCTGAGCATATGTAGGTCTTTGGAAAAGTATGAAATATATTTTCCAGATGTGGTGCAACTCTAATTGCCTTAGGCTTTATACAGAAATATTCATAGCTTCTGCAATGACTGAGATGAAAGGGTTCCACTGGGCATGAGGCACATGTGGCCACAGAAATGTTGGTAGGCTATAGTTCTCACCTGCCTAGGGAGTCATAGTTTGCCTGTGTCATGCTGTGAGCACACAGCAAAGGCATGAGCTGACTCAACGTCTTCCTAGGTTATTTTCTCACCCACAATATACAGCCCCAAACAAGTCTTTTCTCCCCATCTAGTATAAATTCTTAGTTGCTTTTATTGTCTTTATCATATATATCATGGGGTCAAGCAATGGATAATAAGTATGTGCTTTTGTTTTATTTTTAGTTTATTTTAAGAAGCTGGATGCGTTTAGGCCAATATTTGTAAAACATTAGTTGCATTAATCCTTATAAGTAATTAGACTGGATTTTGATTCTGCTCTGTGCAGCCAGCTAGTTGTATCACCCCCTTGCCTTGACAGCTTCTGCTTAACATTTATGGTCTGAAATGAATTCATGCTTCTTGAAGCAGTGTAATTAATGAGACTGCAGAAATAGAACAAAGACTGACAGTGTTTAGACAAGAAAGAGAAGACCCACAGGTTTGATTAATTGGAGTGTGCCAAGGAACTGAGTAATTGCTGTTTACAAACCATATTGTAGCACATGTTAAATCAGGCCAATTGTGTACTTGTGGTGTGTTATAAGCAGGTGCAGTTTAATTTTGCAGTTAAATGATAGAATTATTAGCAAAATCAAAGATATGGTGAAGTGGAATCTTAAATGATGCCTCCTTATTTCAAATTCATTAAAAAGAGTCAGGACTATTTAGCACCAAGAGTTGTTGTTCAGCCCCCGGTGTACTGATTTACACTTCACTGGGCTTCAAAAATTAACACTAGCATAATTTGACATTTTATGTATGAAGGAAAATACAAATTCTACACAATATACTGATGTGTAAAAATGGGGAAACATCATACAGTTGTGTTAAAATAGTTCCTAGGCAACTTGACATCTCCCCCCCCCCATTAGTTTGAGAATAACAGATTAAGGAATGTAAAACAATAGAAAACAGAAAAGAAAAACTGCAATCTTTTGAATTACTATGAATGAGGCTGGGTCAATGAAACAGGCCATCATTTATGAACCCATCTGCTGACAGACAATCCAATAGGTGGGAATGCAAAGAAATGAGGTTCATGGTACCAACGATGTCTCCAGGTTTCTAACTTAGTTCCGATGCCAAACTTGGTCTCATATTACTTTCAAAGTTGTTAGTCATTGGTACAAAACCTTATTATACATCTTAATCAGTAGTGGGCTTCACTTACCTTCGCTACTGGTTCGGAACTGTGAATGCATGCGCGCGCGCACTTTGCTTGCGTGTGGCGCTTCTGCGCATGTGCAGAACATCCATGATGACGTCCAGGCAGGTGGGCGGAGCCTCCCGCCACCACCGCTACCGGTTAGCCCAAACCGGGGCAAACCGGTAGCAACCCACCACTGATCTTAATGTGAGAAATAGTAACTCTGATCCACACATCTGTGAAATTCCAATGTTTGGAAGAAATTTAATTTAATTTAATTTAATTTAATGGATTTCTATGCCGCCCAACTCCCAGGGGACTCTGGGCGGCTCACAGCATATTAGATTCCATTACAAATATAAAATACAGTAATTTAAAAAATACAAAAGTTAAAAAGAGTATCTCATATTTACAATCAAGGGGGGAGACCCATATTTAATCTGGTTGGTCTCACTTTCACCCCGCCTGCCGGAAGAGCCAAGTTTTTATTGCTTTCCGGAAGGCCAGTAGGGTGGGGATGGTCCTGATCTCTGAGGGAAGCTGGTTGCACAGGGAGGGAGCTCCCACAGAGAAGGTCAGCCCCGCCAGCCGACATTGTTTGGTCGACGGGACCTGGAGGAGGCCAACTCTGTGGGCCCTAACCGGTCGTAGGGAGGTATGCGGCAGGATGCGGTCCCGAGGTATGCTGGCCCTGAGCCATGTAGGGCTTTAAAGGTAACGACCAACACCTTAAATTGGATCCGGAGACTAATGGGCAGCCAATGCAGCTGGCGGAAGATCGGTGTTACATGGGTGCATCTGGGTACACCCACCACAGCTCGCGCAGCTGCATTTTGCACCAATTGCAGTCACCGGACACTCTTCAAGGGTAGCCCCATGTAGAGCGCATTGCAGTAATCCAGCCGTGAGGTGATAAGGGCATGAGTGACTGTGAGAAGTGCCCCCCTCTCCAAGTAGGGTCGCAATTGGTGCACAAG
>JALIGW010000001.1:239680933-239688433 GCA_023053685.1 Diadophis punctatus similis | reverse complement strand
GAAGATCTAACATCCCATGTCCGAAGAAATGCATTAAGAGTGGCTGAAGTTTGGATGGATGAATTCAAGAGCCATGTTTACATGGCATGGAATATTCCTCAGGAGGTAGGCTACAAATGGACATGACCATATAGCCTTATGCTACAAAACAATATCTATTTCAATTTCATAAGTTTCTTCAAGAATCTGTCTTGTGAGACCAAGTGATAACTGATAATCACAAATACTTATATTGCTAAATTGAGAAATCTGCCGAGAGAAACATATAAGCCCAAGACAACAAGTCCCTTAGACAAGTCTAAGAGGATTATCAGTTAGAAACAGTCATTTTACAGTTGTAGTAGAACTGCAATTACATTTAATTATTTCAGCAACTTTATAGTACAAGAACCAGATTAGAATAATTGTATCATAAAGATATGATCAAATAGCCTTGATCTGGTTCAGCAATGAATGTTCATCACATGATTTGTGTCACCTGAAACTTTGCTCAGTTGTACTTCTAACTGATTTTGATAGGACTGGTTTTCTGCAGAAACAATACTCAGAACACAATAAATATGAACATTAAAAATCAATTTTAGTCATCAGTTAATCCATAGCAGTATATCAAGATCATAGAGAGAGAAATTGAGAGTATTGAAATAAAAGAATGATTTCTGGACCTGAATTCTAATATAGGACTGATTTGTTTGGGGAACCCTCCCACACACTTTTAGCAATAGCAACAACACTTAGACTTATATACAGCCCTCTCTAAGCAGTTTATAGACTCAGCATATTACCGCCAACAATCTGGGTCCTCATTTTACTGACCTCAGAAGAATGGAAGGCTGAGTCAACCTTTACCTCCATACTATCTTTAATTTTATTAGCTTGTATCATGTAGCAGAAAATAAGCCTTCCCTGGACCCAGCGGATTTAAAGAACTTCCGTCCAGTCTCCAACTTACCCTTCTTGGGTAAGGTTGTTGAGAAGGTGGTGTCGCTCCAACTCCTGCGGCTATTGGAGGATACTGATTATCTGGATCCCTTTCAATCGGGTTTCAGGCGCGGCTACAGTACGGAGACTGCTTTGGTCGCGCTGATGGATGATCTCTGGCGAGCCCGGGATGGGGGTCATTCCTCCATCCTGGTGCTACTTGACCTCTCAGCGGCTTTCGATACCATTGACCATGGTATCCTTCTGCGTCGTCTTGGGGAGATGGGAGTGGGAGGCACTGTTTTACAGTGGTTCTCCTCCTATCTCTCTGACAGGACGCAGTCGGTGTTGACAGGAGGACAGAGGTCGGCCCCTAGGCCCCTGGTTTGCGGGGTGCCACAGGGCTCGGTCCTCTCGCCCATCCTGTTTAACATTTACATGAAAACGCTGGGTGAGATCATCCGACGACATGGGGTGAGGTATCAACAGTATGCTGACGATACCCAGTTATACATCTCCACCCCGTGTCAGTTCAGTGAAGCAGTTGATGTGATGTGCCGCTGCCTGGACGATGTGAGGGTCTGGATGGGAGCGAACAGACTCAGGCTCAACCCAGACAAGACTGAGTGGCTCTGGATATTGCCTCCCAAGGACTATGTCGACTGTCCCTCCTTGGTTCTCGGGGGAGAAAAATTGACTCCCTCAGAACAGGTTCGCAATTTGGGTGTCCTCCTAGATCCACAGCTAAAATTGGAGCAACATCTTTCAGCTGTGGCTAGGGGGACCTTTGCACAAATCCGTCTTGTGCACCAATTGCGACCTTACTTGGAGAGGGAGGCCTTGCTCACAGTCACTCATGCCCTTGTCACCTCACGGCTAGACTACTGTAACGCGCTCTACATGGGGCTACCCTCAAAGAGCATCCGGAGACTCCAGCTGGTACAGAATGCAGCTGCGCATGCAGTAGTGGGTGTACCGAGATACACCCACGTAACACCTATCCTTCGCCAGCTGCATTGGCTACCAGTCAGCCTCCGGGTGCAATTTAAGGTGTTGGTCGCTACCTTTAAAGCCCTACATGGCTCAGGGCCAGGCTACCTGCGGGACCGCATCCTACCACATACCTCCCTAAGACCGGTTAGGTCCCACAGAGAGGGCCTCCTCCGGGTCCCGTCGGCCAAACAATGTCGGTTGGCGGGACCGCGGGGGAGGGCCTTCTCTGTGGGAGCCCCGTCCCTCTGGAACCAACTGCCACCAGAGATCCGGACCATCCCCACCCTACTGGCCTTCCGTAAAGCCTTAAAAACATGGCTCTTCCGGCAGATGGGGTGAATAGGACAATCAGATTCCCCCTGAATGTTGTGTTTATAATGTCTTCTTTTTAATTATATTTTTAATTTAAATTAATGACGACTGTTTTTAAATGTACACCTCTTATTCATGTTGTACGCCGCCCTGAGTCCCACGGGATTGGGCGGCCTATAAGAGCGTTTAAATAAATAAAATAAAATAAAATAAATGTTCTATTAAAATACAGGAAAGAAATCTATTTAAATGCAAGACATCTCTTATTTCATTGTAACCTTTCCCCCCCACTTCCATGAAAACAAAAGATGTGCTTTTTCTGCTTCAGACTTCACTGTGTGATGAAATCCTGTAAAATGTTTATTACAATATTTATTTAAATATTTTTTATTCCCCCTCCCCAAAAAAATTAATGCACTAAAATCAACTCTTTAGGAGCTTTCATTCAATCCAAAAATAACCTCAGCCCAAAACAGAGTCAAGCATTTTTCTTCCATCTATTGCCCCTTTCCTTCATCCATTCTTATCACATGTGCTGTTGAGGTGCCATCAACACTGGATCCATATGAATATTTCTTAAGTGACAGCAATGTTTTACAGTTCACTTTAAAAAGTGTGATCGTTTTCCTAAGAGTAACAAAAGCTGTAATTCATTTATTCTGGGATGTGTGATTGTACTTCATTTATTCTGGGATGTGAGGATATAATCATTTATATATCTCAAAAACACTACAGTTTCTACAGGCTGTAATGAGATAGTTAAGTGATTTCAATTTACAGGGTTTTTTATGGAACATGGCTGTCTTAAACTCCAGGAATCTATGTTAGCAGCAACAAAGCCTAGCTATAAAAACATAATAAAAAGTTAAACAATCTTTGCAAATGCTTCTAATGAAAAGGCCATTAAAATGTTTATATTCATATGTGAAAAAAGAAAAAGATGGACTGAAAAATACAAGTCTGTATTTTGATAAGCCACTCTTCAGCTTCGGCAAGCTAGTAATGTCTGGAAAATGTTCCTGATTTTGTTGACAGAAATGTTTTCCAGACCAACTTGCTATTTGGTTTCAATTGTTTTGGAATCTGGAAATTGTCTTGTCATTAGGAACTGATTAAAAATCCTTCAAAACCTGTGGGAAGTTTTCTCTTGATCACTAAAGTTGAAATGTTATTGCAAAAAATGGTCTGTCGTGTATGGCAAAAATGACTTTGATATTTCTGACCTTCCTTCTGGCCTTCATGTGCAGGATTCTGGAATTGACATTGGGGATATCTCAGAGAGGAAGGCCTTGAGGAAAAAGCTGCAGTGCAAGACCTTCCGGTGGTATCTTGTCAGTGTCTATCCCGAGATGAGAATGTACTCTGACACTGTCGCCTATGGGGTGGTAAGAGACATTTTATTTACTTGAGCAGTCCTAGGAAAGAAATAGGGACAAGCGGTTTCCTGCAGGTGGACTGAGCATGGCCCACAGAGAAAAGCCTTAAGAACAAAATGTGTCTGTTTATAATAGCAATAGACTTATATACCACTCCATAGTGCTTTATAGCATTCCCTGGGCATTTTACAATGCCAGCATATTGCTCCCAACAATCTGGGATTTCATTTTACTTACCTTGAAAGGATGGAAGGCTGAGTCAACCTTGAGCCGGTCAAGATCGAACTCCAGGCTGTGGGCAGAGTTAGCCTGCAATACTGCATTCTAACCACTGCAGGGCTCTGGTGTTGCAATCACAACCAAGAGTGTTGTGGTTACCGTATTTTTCGGAGTATAAGACGCACCTTTTTACCCCCAAAGAGAGTGAAAACCTGGGTGCGCCTTATACACCAAATGTAGCCCCACCACCCAGCCACCCCCACAATTTGGCCTCTCTCTTCCAGCAATTTACCTGTTTGCAGCAAACAGGGAAGAGCCTATTAAAACAAGCAAGTCCTTAGCAGCTTCCCGATGCCCAGCTGATTTGCCATGTGCTAAAATGAAATGAAAATGAAACTGCAAAGAGGCAAATAGCTGGGAGAGACACACAGATTTTTATTTTCTGCTGAACTGGATGAAAGGAGGTAAGTGAATAACTATAAATGTCTGTAGAATGTTCAAATTATTAGACTAATTTTTTAAAGACTGCTTTATTATTGTTCTAGAGCCAGGGGTCTCCAACCTTGGCAATTTTAAGACTTGTGAACTTTAACTCCCAGAATTCCACAGCCAGCTTTGTTAGCTTTACTGGCTGTGGAATTCTGGGAGTTGAATTCCACAAGTCTTAAAGTTGCCAAGGTTGGAGACCCCTGTAAATCTTACAGTGGCCAACCAACTACACAAGGAAGCTCACTAATCATTCAGTAGATTACCTTCAGAGGCAGTCAAATCACTGATCCCCAGGACTTCCATAAGTTGGTCTACCTCTTTTTTGAAGCCAGTTATGTCAGTAGTCAGCACCAAATCTCATGGCAGCAAATTCCAAAGCTTGTATAAAAATGTTTTGGCCTTAAAAAAAGGTTTTTGTGTGAAAAAAGGTTTTTACTCTGTTATATACAAAACAGTAGTATTTTGCAGTACTGTGAAACAAGTTGGATGTTAAAAAATTGAATCTTAGGCACTGGGAAGATACATTGAACACAATTTACATTGTATCATTGGCAATAATAATTACTTGATAAGGGTTATTTGTTTGTTTGTTTTTTTGGAAAATGGACTTCCATAATCTGAAGTTCGGCCAAAACTGAACAAACCTCCATTTACTACATTTACTGAGCAAGTTAACTGTTAGAATCCTAGTGAATTTTGATTTTTTTTAATTGAAATTCTTGGATCATTAATTGAAATTCTTTTTTTTAAATTTAAAGTGGGCTATAAAATCTTGAAGACCTGGTCGTTTTCCTAGGGATAGATGGATGGAGCGCCTTGTTGGATGTGATTTATCTGTGTTTTTGTATAGAGGGACCACAATCCATCTTCCTTTGCTTTCATAGTTCATTATACTGTAAATTGTCCAGAGACAGTTCAGGGTCAGGTGGTGCCTAAATTTAGTTAATTAATTAATTAATTAATTAAAAGGTATATTATAGACTATGCTGAAGTTTCACACTATGCATTCCTACTTAATTAAACAGAATTAGTTTTTTCTCTCAATGATAGTTAAACATTTATTACAAAAATATAGTTGCAAACAGGTATAATTCTTGTCCTGTTTTAACAAATAGTTTACATTCTTTTTTTCCTGAGTCCTTACCCTTTTTCTCTATATTTTCTAGCTACAGAATTCCCTAAAAAGTGATCTGTGCCTTGATCAGGGACCAGATACAGAAAATATTCCAATCATGTACATCTGCCATGGAATGACACCACAGGTTAGTAAGTTAAATCTTGCATTTTATTCTTACCCATATGTGGAAAAAACCATACTGTAACTAGCAATTTTTTTTTACTACAATACTTTCTTAGACTGTTAATAATAAATGAAAATAATATTTGTTCCCGATGTTAAGTGTTATGAATCTCTTAATTAGTGCCTTGTCAAAAAGTCACAATGGAAAATTAAGAATGCAGAGAATTGTTGGCATAGACTTTTACTATTCTTCCTAGAAAAAATAGGATCCCAAGTGTGAATGCAACATTAATTATTTCAGGGACAATTATTTTCTCTATATTTCTACGTCTCACATATTAATGCCATTTAAAGCACACATGTGAACACACACTTGTTCTTCCAGTAAGTATGCTTGAGTTTATAATAAAAGAGTAGAGAATTACAGTTATTTTGGCTTTTCAAGAAACAATCAGGCATGGAAATCCCACGGTTTAATTTTGGTCTTTGTTATAGAAGCATTATATAGCATCATAGTAATCATTTCAAATGTTGTTATGCAAGTTTTATTTTAGAACTATCTATTATTGTAATTTTCTAGAAGAGTCTGTATTCAAGATGAACCAGGAATAAAGAGATCCAAAGTCTATTAGAAACTAGAAAGCTGCACTTATACTAAATAATATAAATTTTTGCCTCCCGGTTTAATTCCTTTTGAGATGAGATAGAAAAACAGCCACCCAAAGGAGAACATTTTCTGTTTGTGATCTATTGAATTGATTGGAATCTCAAAAACCCTACACGAAATTCCTAGTGGCTTACATTCCCATATTAAATATACATGTATCACTGGATGGCATCTATTAGTTGTCTTCAGAAGTTTTAATTGTAGAATGTCAAATAGTAATAGAAGTGAATTTTTATGATTCGATGCTATCTAAAACTGTATTGTTAAATCAAATTACTGGAACTGTGTATTTGTGAATTGATAAATATTCATATTGTCCTTAAGATTTGTTTTCAAATATCTTTATCACATTCTTTTTATTTTTGAGACTCTTATATGTTGCCCATACATTGCCAATAATATGATCTACATATTTTATGAACGGGATGCATAATATTTGACTAGAGAACCAACATCTAACAGGAAAAGATACCTTTAAATTGAGAAATATTGGAAAGTTGATTGTCTTTGCTCAGTTTTTGTTTCTATATAACCATGAAAAGATATTCAGCCTCCATTTTCACATCTAGTAGAATTGGTTTTCCTGTATAAGATGTATTTAATATTGATTGTACCAGTGAGGGTACACTAGAGTAAATTATGAATGATGAAGAGAAATGTTCAGAGTCTGCTTAGACACTGCATAGGCCAGTGATGGCGAACCTATGGCACGCGTGCCACAGGTGGCACGCAGAGCCATATCTGCCGGCACGCGAGCCGTTGCCCTAGCTCAGCTCCAGCGTGCATGTGCACTCAGGCCATCTGATTTTCGGCTTGCACAGAGGCTCCGGGAGGGTGTTTTCGGCTTCCAGAGGGCCTCTGGCGGGTGGGGGAGGGCGTTTTCACCCTCCCCAAGCTCCAGGGAAGCCTCTGGAGCCTGGGGAGGACAAAAAACGGGCCTATTAGGCCCACCAGAAGTTGGGAAATAAGCTGTTTCTGGCCTCCAGAGGGCCTCCAGGGTGGCGGGGGAGGCCATTTTCGCCCTCCTCAGGGATTGAATTATGGGTGTGGGCACTCGCGCATGTGCAATAGTGTGCATGCACGCGCTTTTGGCACCCGAGGAAAAAAAGGTTCGCCATCACTAGCATAGGCTAAAGCTTTTTCTTTTCTCCTCAACCTTATTTTAATAAATATCATTTGCCAAGAGGAAATTCTAACAAAATTCACTGTTCTTCAAGTAACCGAGTCCTTCTTCCGTTAATCATAAGTTATTAAAAATCTTTCTTCTTTACCTTCTGGAATTA